>LR738713.1:820122005-820158820 GCA_902687465.1 Secale cereale | reverse complement strand
AAAGCCTCCATCATCAGAGGCGAGGCTACAATATAAAGCAGCCCCTATCGGTCGAGTCCCCGGCAGCCGGCGGGACCCACCAAGCGGCGGGCCCTAGCAGTCGGTAGAGAAGCCGGCGCCAAGAGACACTGACGGCCGGGTCCAACACCCGACCGGATTAACGTTGTACCCCTGGGGGTAGACTTATATAAACCCCCCAGGCTTCCCCATGCAAGGGGTTCAGAACATTGGCCACCATACACACACCCATAGATGGAGAAGCTAGAGCTAGCCTTGTTCATCTTCCTCCTCTAACCAAAACAGCTCAAGGAGCACTCTTGTAGCTACTCTATTGACGATAGTCATGACGCGGAGTCCCCGCAGAGCAGGACTAGGGGTAGTATCTCCACGGAGAGCCCCAAACCTGGGTAAATCTCGTAGATGTTTGAGATATCGCTCACTCTCCCTTCCAGGGCCCGGCGACGTACTCATGTCCCCCTCCATGATAAGACACTCCCTGGCATATGTTGCACAATATCCCCAACATTTGGCACCCACCTTGGGGCTAAGTGCACCGTCGTCCGGAAATACGTTCTGGACGGGAACCCTCTTCCTTCCTGGCGAGCGCAACCAGCCCGGCACGCCAGACGACATTAGTGCCGACGCGGTTCGCGCTTGTGCGGCAAGCAGCCTCGCTGATCTCCTCAGCGAGTTCCGCCTCCCCGACGAATCCGCGCCCGACGCGTGAGTGGCTGGCTCCGAGAGCCGCCTCCTCGACATCCTCGGCAAGCTTCACATCGCTGACGAGCCCGTGCCTAATGCGGGAGCAGCCGGTGCTGAGAGCTGCCTCGTCGACCTCCTTGGCAAGCTCCATATCGCCAACGAGTCTGCCTCCGACCTGGAGTCCATTGGCTCCACTGAACCGCCCATCGACATGCTCATCAACTTCGACATGGTGTCCACTCATGCATTCCCCAACCATGTGGTGGTCATCGACAATTCACTCCCTCCTGCGATCAGCGCTGCTAGCACCAACACCATTATGGAGGTGCTGGTCACCAGCCACGACAGAGCCTCTAACGGGGTCGGTCAGGACCCGCTGCAAGCAGCAGTGCGGGATCTGTCCACCCCTATAGTTGTGGGTGCCGATGGCACGACGCTGGAGACACTCCGCGTCTCGCTCCTCGACAACACCAACAAGTTGGCGACCATGAGGCTCCTCACTGAAGCCTACTAGCGCGAGATCGACCGCTCTATGTGTGGCATGCCTGCTGCTAGCGAGCCAAGCAGGGTTGGCATGGTCCGGCAGCGCGGCGCTGCCATCGCCAGCATGCTGGGGGCTGAACACCTGGTCTATGCCACCCCGACGAAGAACCTATGTGTTGCCCAGGCGGCGGCTGACGAGCTAGATCGCCCAAAAGGCGACGAGCATCGCTACATGACAGCGTGCCTCCAGCAGCTCCTCGACGCGGCTGTCGAGCAGCAGGAGGCTCGCCGCCGCATGTTGGATCCCGGTGCGCAAGCCGAGAATCGTCCTCCTCGCCGTGAGCAAGGAGCTACCTCCCAGACTCCAACACGCAGCACTCCCTGTCGGCATGACCAAGAGCCGGCTGCTAGCTGCAGTCGACGCACTCACATCATGAGCGAGCATGACCAAGACGGCCGCCCACGAGCAGTGGAACGGCGGGACGATCATCCGCCTCCTCCTCCTTGCAGGGAGAGGTGCACTTCCCCGCCGCCTGTTAACCATCCAACTCTTGGAGGCGCTAGGCCGCCGCGAAGGAGTCGGAGAAAGCGACGCCCGCCATCGGATTGACCGGCTCACCCGATCCTTTGCGTTAGAAGAGGAAGGTGCCGTCGGCCCGCCCTGCTTCGGCCCCCGCATTCGCGACGAGCCCTTTTCAAAAGGGTTCTCGCTTTCTCGAGATACTCCCAAGTACAACGATTCAGTGAAGCCAGAGGACTGGCTGGTTGACTACTCCACAGCCATCAACATAGCAAACGGCACCAAGCGTGTTGCCGTGAAGTACGTTCCGCTCAACCTCCAGGGCACGGCCCGGACATGGTTGAATAGCCTCAAGCCATACAGCGTCAACAGCTGGCTAGACTTCGCCGGCGTCTTCACACGCAACTTCACCAGCACCTACAAGCGGCTGCCCAAACCTCGCCAGCTCTCCCGATGCGTCCAGGGTCCGAATGAGTCCACCCGCGACTACCTGACGCGCTGGGCTGAGCTACGCAACTCCTGCGAAGGGGTGCACGAGGTGCAAGCCATAGGATAATTCACCGTCGGGTGTAGAGAAGGCACCTTGCTCAAGCACAAGCTCCTCTGCGATGAGCCAACTACACTAGACGAGCTGCTGATCATAGAGGACAAGTATGCCACGGCCGACTCCTCCATGAAGTCGGAGATGCAGGTAGACACGTCCGGGAAGATGATCCCTCTGGCTCCTCGGACGCCGGCTGGTGAATCCAGTCGGCGACCGCAATCGAGTGAAAACAAGCGCAAGGCCTTGCAGTCGGCCTCTACCAGCCGGCAAGTGGCAACAGTTGAGGACCAGCAGCCGAAGGAGCAAGCTGGCCCCAAGCGCCAGAAGGGCGGCAAGCCCGCGTGGTTGCCCGCCTTCTCCTTTGAGCAAACCCTTGATGCTCCCTGCAAGTTCTACAGCAGCGCGAAGCCGTCCAACCACACCACCCGGAAGTGCCACTGGCTCACCAGAATCGCCAAGGGCGAGGGCTTGCCCCCTCCGCCTGCCGACCCGTCGGCACCGCCTCCTTAGCAGTCGGTGGCCCAACCAGTCGGCGCGATACAAGATGAGTTCCCCGAAGCACATGGAGCCTATGTCGCCTTCATCAGTGTGACCGACGACAAGCATTGCCCGTGTCAGCAACACCGGGAGGTGAACGCTGTCGCCTCAGAAGTCCCAAAGTTCATGCACTGGTCTGAGAGGCCCATCAGCTGGAGCCGCGCTGACCACCCAGTCGTGATGCCATCGCTGGGTGCAGTAACAGAGCCAGGATTGAAGCAAAGCCCGGGCCCAATTTTTTTGGCAACATGGGAAAACTTTAGCACTTTTAACTACCCAAAAAACACATCAACATTTTATGAAAGGCCATATGTGGTAACAAACAAAAAAATCAATTGTTCAGTAATTCTAGAAGAGATAAAACATGACAAAATTAGAAATAATACCAGGATACAAAAGAGCACCAAATCAGTTGCTTATTTCATTTGTGCATCCTATAACATGATCAACGGCAGAAGAAGTGATACCTTTAAGACATGAAAAGTGTAATTTCATAAGAAAAGACATAAACATACTGAAATAATAATGATTAATCTTTACCTAATAATAAAGCAAATTGGGTTTCTTCTCGTCCGTAATGTCATTTTTCAAAAAAGTCCCTCTACTTCAGAGAATTCAATCTGCAGTCCTATTTTAAGTTAAAACGAACCGTTTTTTCGTATTTTACCTAGAAGTCCATGTATTTTCTTGAAATCAACACGCGGTCCGGATTTAAGTCATACCCGAACCGTTATTTTACATTTTTCGAAAACCCCCCCTGATGTTTTAGGTAATTCATCCGCGGATCATATTTAAGACAAATAGATATTTTATAAATCATCCATATCTTTTAAACCGTAACTCCGATTTGAACATGTTATATATGAAATTTGATTAGAAAAATATGCAGAATACGAATATGAGATTATTTTTACCTGATAAGTATTTTTAAATATTATTTTGGAATATATTTAAGTCAAACAAATGATTTCTAAATTATACATGTCTTTTAAACCGTAACTTCGATTTTAACATATTGTATATGAAATTTTATTAGAAAAATGTGTAGAATCCAAATATGATGTTAATTTTACCTGTTAAATATTTTTAAAATATTGTTTTGGAAGCAAACTTATAATTTATAGCGCAAGATCCGTTTTTCTTTCATACCGGTGGCGATCCGGATTGCAAATAAACATCCAACTATAACCACATAGGGAAAAGAAAACATTGATAACTACACATGCATAACTCTGAAAAATGTCGCAGGGGAAAACAACATATTTCTGATCGCGAGAGTGAGAGAAAGCCAGAGAGAGAGAGAGAGAGAGAGAGAGAGATGGAGGATAGAGGGAGAGAGAGACGCCTTAGGATTAACCATATTTAAACACGTTTTTTTGCTTTGTTTTGTGTGAATACTGAGGCCATCGTCGGCGAGGGTGAGAAGCAGGATAAGCGGCAACACAAATATGATGCCTCGCAACAATAAAGGAGATGGACCTATTGTGGTCTTGAGTGATGGTTGTTGGGTTAAGAGCGTGTGTTATGTTTTCTCTCCCATTGCAACGCATAGGCTCTTTTGCTAGTTAAAACCTAAAAACTTACCTCTATGAGGAGGAAAAAGCCCCCCGCGATCCCTATACGCTTGAAAGCTTAATTGAGCATGAGCATAAGTAGGGACATAAAAATGATACTTTCTCGAGTTGAGATTAAAGGTGGGTTGCTTGAAGCTAAAGGATGTGGTCCCATTTCCATGGGTGTTTTAGTTTGTGGAGTTGATTCAGTCCGCTCAACCCTTTGATTCCCTTGAATTGAATCCCCGGGTGTAGACCCTTCCATTGCCAACAACAATGAAAAATATCTCTTCATCTTCTATTTCTGCAATATGAAATGAATTGACATGAAAATGCTTCAGTTTCAAATCGACAATACATATAGACTTAGGCAGGACAGAGTTGGTTCAAGGTTCAGTTAGTTTTTTTTCATATCATACATAGACAGGGGCTATACATCAATTAAATTGTAGTAGTTCGGAGTCGGGCAGTGGCCGGAGTAAAGCGGTTGCAGGGTCATAGGGAGACGAGGAGCCCGGAGTTAGGCAGTGGCCGCTAGCTAGAGTACAGTTGCGGCGCCGCCCGGCTAAGTTCTGACCCGGCTAGATCAGCAGCCAACAGCGGTAGTCCAGCAGGGAGCAGCCGAGCAGGGGAACTTGGGGGACATGTCGGCCGCCTGGGAGGGGGTAGTTCTGGTGATGGGGGCATCGGGGCGTGGGAGCAGTCGCTGGTGGCGCGGCAGCGGCGCACAGGATAAGAGGCATCAGTCCTAGTTGCTTCGCTGCTGAGTAGCGTACGAGCGAACTGGTGCCTAAGGGCCAGTTCTTTTGCTGGCTTCTAGAATAAGCTGAAATAAGCTGCCCCTACCCAGCTTATTCTAGAAGCCCGAACCAAATTATTTTTTTGGAAGCCTAGTAGTTAAGACTTCACGAGTAGGCTTTTAAAAGAAAAAAATAACTTGGGCTTCTAGAATAAGCTGGGTTGGGGGCAGCTTATTCTGGAAGCCCAAAAAAGCCAGCAAAAGAACTGGGCCTAAGTCGTGTTCGCTTCGCTACTGCGTCCGGGCCTTGGCTACGTTCTTGGGCTAGGCCCCGAGCCCATGTGAAAATATAGCATAGTAATAGCTAAGAAAAAAAGTCATACCCCGGGCCTGGGCCCTGGGGGCCTGGGTGTATATCCGCCCCTGGCCGGGTGCTTACACCATGGTTCTGGACTCAACTTTCTCAACAGAGAGGCGACCATATCGTTTCTCCCGTATCCTATAGACGGCGGTGGCAGCATCAACATCCTCTATCGCGATACGAGGGAGAAGTTGTGCATCAAAGAGAAACAACTCCTGCCCAGTCGGACTGTCTTCCATGGCATTATACCCAGCCTTTCCTGTTCTCCAATCATGAAGATCAAGATAGATGTCCTGTTCGGCGACAAGAATCACTTCCGCCGTGAGCCGATCTGGTTCGAGGTGGTCGATCTGGAGAGCCCCAACCATGCGCTCCTGGACCGGCCTGCGCTCGCCAAGTTCATGGCGGTGCCTCACTACGCCTGCCTCAAGATGAAGATGCTGGGTCCCAAGGGCATCATCACCATTGTGGGTAACTACCAGAAGTCGGTCGCATGCGCTGCTGCCAGCAGTCGGCTAGCCGAGTCCCACGTCATGGCCGAAGAAAAGCGCCTCCTTGAGCGGGTGGTGGCAATGGCCAGCAAGCAGCCGGACATACCATCCGATCCCAAGGACGCGGAACCTCAAGGCTCCTTCGAGCCGGCCAAAGAAACCAAGGAAATAGCCTTTGATCCGACGCACCCGGAGAGATTTGCTGTCATAGGGTCAAACCTGGATAGCAAATAGGAAAGTGAGCTCGTCAACTTCCTCCGTGAGAATCGGGACATCTTTGCATGGTCCCCCAAGGACATGTCGGGTGTTCCGATGGATTTCACCGAGCACAAGCTACATGTAAGGCCGGATGCCAAGCCGGTCAAACAACCGCTCCGCCGCCTGCCAAAAGAGAAGAGAAGAAATGTTGGTAAAGATCCTAGCAGCCGGCTTCAACATGGAAGTGTTCTACCCGGACTGGCTTGCCAACCCAGTCCTTGTACTGAAGAAGAATAACAAGTGGCGCATGTGCATTGACTACACCAGCCTCAACAAAGCCTGCCCAAAGGATCCGTTCGCCTTGCCGCAGATAGATCAAGTGATCGACTCCACAGCCGGATGCGAGCTGATGTCTTTCCTTGATGCTTACTCCGGCTACCACCAGATCAAGTTGGATCTGGCCGATCGGCTGAAGACCGTCTTCATCACACCATTCGGAGCCTTCTGCTACCTGACCATGACGCTCGGCTTGAGAAATGCCAGCGCCACATTTCAGCGTTGCATGCAAAAGTGACTTCTCAAGCAACTTGGTAGAAATTCCCACGTCTATGTAGACGATATTATGGTGAAGACGGAGAAGCATGGCACCCTTCTAGAAGATCTCAAGGAGACCTTTGACAACCTGCGTCGTTTTCAAATCAAGCTAAATCCGGAGAAATGTGTCTTCGGGGTACCAGCCGGCTAGCTCCTTGGTTTCCTTGTCTCTGAACGCGACATCGAGTGCAACCCCATGAAGATCAAGGCCATTGAGCGGATGGAGAGGCCAACCCGGCTGCGAGACGTCCAGAAATTCACCATGTGCTTGGCATCTCTCAGCCGGTTCATTAGTCGGTTGGGTGAGAAGGTTCTCCTCCTGTACCAGCTGATGAAGAAAACCACTTGCTTTGAGTGGAATGACAAGGCGGACGAGGCTTTCCTCCAGCTCAAGAAGATGCTGACCACGTTGCATGTCCTGGCGGCTCTGACTACTAAGGAACCCATGTTCCTCTACATCGCCGCCGCCAGTCGGGTGTCAGCAACATGATCCTGGTCGAGCGCCCAGAAGACAGCAAGGCACATCCGGTCCAGAGGCCTATCTACTACCTGAGTGAGCTGCTTAGGCCTCCAAGCAAAACTACCCCCACTACGAGAAGATGTGCTATGGCATGTACTTTGCCACCAAGAAGCTCAAGCAGTACTTCCAGGAGCACTCCATCACGGTCGTCTACACTACCCCACTTGCCAAGATCATAGGCAACAGGGATGCATCATGCCGGGTGGCGAAGTGGGCCATCGAGCTAGCTCCCTTCACCATCCTCTACTAGCCTCGCACCGCCATCAAGTTCCGAACACTGGCCGACTTCCTCGTCGACTGGGCTGAAACACAGTATCTGCCACCAGCGCTGGATTCCACCCATTGGCGGATGCACTTTGATGGCTCAAAGATGCACAATGGTTTGGGAGCCAGCGTCGTCCTCACCTCTCCCAAAGGTGACAAGCTCAAGTACACACTTCAGATTCACTTTGCCGCCTCCAACAATGTGGCCGAGTATGAGGCGCTCATTCACGGGCTCCGACTGGCCAAAGAGATAGGCATTCGCCGAGTGATGTGCTACGGAGACTCGGACTTGGTGGTCCAGCAGTCGTCTGGTGACTCGGATGCCAAGGATGCGAATATGCCGAGCCACCGCTTCCTCGTCCAGCAGATCAACAGATACTTCGAGGGGTGCGAGTTCCTTCATGTGCCACGGGCCGACAACGAGCAAGCTGACGCCCTGGCATGGATTGGCTCCACTTGGTAGGCGATACCAGTTGGTGTCTCCCTCCAATGTATGTGCAAGCCGTCTGTCAAGCCTTCGTCGGAATCAGAGTCTACCTTCGTGCCGACTGCCCCTGGAACAACCGGATCTGGCTTAGGGTCTGCAGCACTCGGCCCGGGGACTTCGGCAGGCGGCTCGGGGACTACGGCAGCCGCACCCGGCCCGGGGACTGCAGGAGTCGGCCCGGGGACTTCAACGACGCAGCAAGCAGCGGCCGGTTCCGACCCGCCGCCTCCCAACCCAACCACCCTGGTACCAGTTGTCGTGATGACGATGGTCGAAGCACCATCTTGGGTGCAGCCCATCCTCAACTTCCTAGTGAGCAGAGAGCTACCAGCTGATGAGATTTTGGCCCAGCAGGTGCAACGCCGGGCATCAGCATACACAATAGTGAACAAAGAGCTTGTTAGGCGCAATGTGACTAGCGTTTTCCAGCGCTGTGTAGAGCCAGAGAAGGGCTTGGCAATCCTAAGAGACAATTACCAAGGCGAATGCGGCCACCACGCGGCCTCCAAATCCCTTGTCGCCAAAGCTTTTCGCCATGGATTCTTTTGGCCGACTGCTTTGGACGACGTGAAGGATTTGGTCAAGAAGTGCAAGGGGTGTCAACGCTTCAGCTCCAAGCAACATTTGCCGGCTTCTGCACTCCAAACCATCCCCCTCACTTAGCCATTTGCCGTCTGGGGGCTGGACATGGTGGGGCCATTCAAGACAGCACGCGGCGGTATGACCCATCTGCTATTCGCCGTGGACAAATTCACCAAATGCATTGAAGCCAGGCAAATCAAGAAGCTCAACAGTTTGACTGTTGTGACCTTTATTGCCAATATCACCGTCTGGTATGGTGTACCGCACAGCATCATCACCGACAACGGCACAAACTTCGCCAAAGGCGCCTTGGCCCATTTCTGCACGACGCAGGGCATCCGACCGGACTTAGCGTCCGTTGCCGATCCGCAGTCAAACAGCCAGGTTGAGCAAGAAAATGGCCTCATCCTGTCCGGCATCAAGCCCTGACTGGTCGAGCCGCTGGAGCACTCGGGGGCTGCTGGATCAAAGAGCTTTCGACCGTCCTCTGGAGTCTCATGACCACACCAAGCAAAGCAACCGACTTCACTCCCTTCTTCCTCATGTATGGGGCCGAGGCCGTTATCCCAACTGACATCGAGTTTGACTCACCTCGCGTCACCATGTACACGAAGGCAGAGGTGAAGGAAGCGCGATAAGACGGCTTCAACCTACTAGAAGAGGCCCGGCTGATGGCACTCAGCCGGTCCACCATCTACCAGCAGGGCCTACGCCGCTACCACAAACCAGAAGGTCAAGCCACGATCCTTTCACGAGGGGGGCCTTGTGCTCCGTCTGATCCAGCGAATAGCCAGCAAGCACAAGATTTCGGCCCCCTGGGAGGGGCCTTTCGCCATCAGCAAGGCCCTGGCAATGATTCCTACTACCTCATCGATGCACAAAAGCCCAGGGCACGCAAGAGAGACGACTCCGACAAGGAGTCGGAATGCCCATGGAACGCGAATCTTGTCCGTCGGTTTTACAGTTAATGCAGTATGTACCGTGCTACCTTTTTGTATTACGCAAAGACAACGGGTCCCTCGTGGAGCACTCCAGGACTACCCTCTCTATCTATATGATAAGATTATGCATGTGAATGTGCTATTTCATTCCTTCGCCTGGCACGGGGTCCGACCAGCCGGCCCGGGGGCTCGCCGCCTCGTCCTATGCTGATATCAACTGCAGTCGGACAAGTAGTGTGCCGACATCTAAGCCCTCTCTCGCCTTAAGTCACAGCTCGCAGAGCGACTGTCCGACTGGCGAGAGCTAAAGGCGGGAAATGGTGTCCACACGATAAATGACTAAGTTAGAATACCAGCATAGACCAAGCCGGCTTCTTGCCTCAACCGTCCGGCTACTGAGCAGCCGGCCGTCCGGCTTCTCTCTTGACTAGCTACGTTCCAGACGGCCGAAGTACTTCTCTATCCTAAACGGCCAAGTCCCTGACCCAGCCACAGTCCACAGAGTGGCTGTTCGGCTGGCAGGGCGGCAACCAATGGAAGGCGACAAAGGAAAAAGCCAAAAAGAGCAAACAACAAAACAAAGCCAGAACCCGACCAGAGCACAAGCATGTGCGAAAATAAAATTATTTACATTTCAAAAGGCCCACGGCCAGCATTTAATGGAGTTTGAATTACATCCCCAGTGAGTGGAACTGCACAAATTTAACTTGTTCAAAAGTACAAAACAGATAAAAGGGCCTTGGCCAAGGGCGCAACAGGCGGAGTAGGCAAGTCGGCGGAAGCAGAGGCACCGGCTGGTGGAGCGTCCAACTAGCTGGTCTCGGCGTGGTCGGCATCGACGCAGCATCCCGCGGCTCGCTGGTTGAGGCCTTATCAGGCTGAGGCCGGTTGGTCGCTTCATCGTCCGCCTCATCATCGCCTTCATCGCTGGAGGCGATCTCCTCTGATGAGTCCTCCCCGTCCTCCGGGTTCAGCCCAAACCAGTCGGCCGGTACTACAGCACTTGCCTTGTCCTGCTCCGGGACGAAGACGGTGGTGTTGGCGTACTCAGCAAGTGGTAGCGCACGCTTCATGAGATTGCTCTCCACCGCCTCCAGCTCGGGTCGAGCTTCTAGCCGAAAAGTGGCCAGCTGGGCTAGATCCAGCCCCGGATACCAGGCCTTGACAAACTCCAAGGCGGTCCGAGTACCAGTCCAAGCCGTAGCACTTTTCCAAGCCTCGAACCACCCGACTGCTGCCTCCAACCAGTTGGCGGTCCAGCTGGGGGTGCGGGGGGATGGACTTCCGGCCATAGTAGGGCCACTACCTAGGACCTGGCCCGCTGCAGGTGGCGGAGCAGACGGCGAGCTGGATTCAAGCGCGCATCTCGATGGCCAGAAGTTGCTCGCCAAGGTTCCGAGGCCCGTTCGAAGGAATATCCATGCCCACCTTCCACTGTCGCTCGCGTCGCGCCTCGATGACCTTGCTCGTGACAATGGCCTGACTGGGAAAAAATTCTATCGAAGAAGAAGAACAAAGAGTTCAGAAAACAAAAGCCGGCTCCTGCAGCAATTGGCTGTTGAGCAAAAGGAGAAATGGCCTACCATCGATCATGTCCTCGATCTCGCCATAGTCGTCCGATAGGACCTTCTCCCTCTCAGCCCAGCTCGAGTGTTGAATCTCGAACTCGGCCTTGAGGAGAGCCTCACTATCCTTCAGCCGCTGCACATCCGCCTTGTGCTTCTCCGCCTGGTCCACCAACTCCTTCACCAGGCGATCGCGATCTCCAGCAGCCTGGGTGCGTTCCTGCCCCTTGGTGAAGAGCTTGGACTGAACCTGGCCCAGCTGCTTCCATAGATCAGCGGCGGCCCCTGCCAAGACAAAAAAGAAAAAGCGTCAGTATCAACCAAAAACAAGTAGTCGTCAGAAGATCTGGCCCGACTGCTCAGCAGTCGGCCCAAATCTTGGGGACTACACCCAGCGGGTACACTGACGCCCCCCCCCCCCGGCAAAATGAAAGAAGAAGTGCTTACTTCGGCTCTCGGTCAGATCAGCGGTCCGCTTAGCCAGCTCCCGGTGCTGGGAGTTGTAGGCAGCCGCGTGAATGTTGTGGTAGTTTTGCAACAAAGACAATGAGAGAGAAGACATTTCAGCACTCAGAAGCTCACCTTGGAGTTCTGACCCGCCTGCTCAGCAGCCGGCCCGGAACTCGGGGACTACACCTAGTGGGTGCGCTGGCGCGCCCCACGAGAGATCACAAAAATTAAAGACAAAAGGCAGAGAGCGTACCTGGACGGACGCCTGCATCTTCAAAAGCTCATCCCTAGACTGCAGAAGGGTGGTGCTGTGGGTGTTGAAATGGGCCAAGCTGTCTCGCACTGCCTAAGGACACCTTGGCCGGTCCCTGACGCCCAATCTGGTGGAGCGGCGCTGGTGGCCTCGGCGTCAGGCGACGACGAGCTCGCGGCTCCAACCTCCATCTGCCTTGGTGCCGAGACCGCCCTTTTCGGGCGCTAATGTACGTGAACACGGGTCGGAGCAACCCGGCCTAACACAAGCTCGCCGCCAGACGGCGGCACCACCGGCGCTTCGGGCCTACTACCCTGCGCGCCAGCAATCAACGCGCACGGAGGCACCTCCATCTCCGGGACGACGGGGTCACCCCCCTCGCCAGGGCCGACTGGTCTACCCCAGCCCCTCCAGTCGGCACCTGGCCCTCCAACACTGGCGGCTCCGCGTGCTGTGGGTCGGTGGCCTCCAGAATCCTACCACGGGACGCCGCCCTCTCCCGCGCTTGGGCGGCCACGTCCGCCCGCTCCTTGGCCGCCGCGTTGGCTCGAGCCTTGGCCACCTCATCAGTCTTCGCCCCGCGCCACGTCAACGGCCTCCGCCTCTGGCCGCCTCCGCCCGCTCCTGCTGTGCCTCCAGCGCATTCCTCTCCGATGCCTCCCGAAGGGCGGCCGCCGGATCCACACGGCGGGAGACTTCAGGGCCGCCTGCCATCCCGATCACCGTGGCAGACGGGGCCCACGACAGATATAGTGGGGACCGGCACGACATAGCAAGAAGAAGCTAAGCAAAGTTTGTGAAAGAAGAAAAGCAAACGCAAGACAAAGCAACCAAAGCACTTACCCGAACACCATCGGGCGCTGCTTCGGGCCCTTAGCGGCGATGGCCGCCTTTGCAGCCTCTTGCCACTTGGTCGAGGTGGCCGAGGCCCTGGCCTTCTTAGGTTGACTGCCATACAAGCTGGCCTCGGCCCGACGCTTCGGCGCGCCGGGTGCTCCAGCCGGCGCCGTCTAGGAGCCGGCACCTGCCCTGTCGATGCCTGGAACGCGGCGTGGCTCGTCGTCCTCCTCATCATCGTCCGGCCAGTCGCCGAGGCCTCCTCCTGTGGTGTCATCCTCCTCCATGGCGGCCGCCCCCAGATCGGGGTCGTCCACGTCGCTTTCCGCGTGGTCCACCAGGTACTGGTGGCCTGGGTTCGGCATGCCAGTTGCCGTTTGGCCCGGGAAGCGCTGCAACGCGGCCGGGTGGTCAGGCAGCAAGAAGAGCTCAGAGCAAGCAAAGAAACATGAATCAAAAACTTACCGGTGGAGGTGGGTTAGAGTGGTTGTACTGCTCCTTGACGAACCACCACTTCCCCTCGACGAGCTTGCACGCGGACGAAGGAAGATTGCCAGATCATGCGGAGTAGGAAGCTGCTGAGGTTCCTCAGTTTTTTTTTCAGCCGCAGCACCCCACCAGCTTCGGGGACTACTGTTGGAGATATTTACCATGGGTATCCTCATCAACACCCTATAGTATTTCAAGACATCGGGGCCGGCTGTGCCCCTCAAACTTTGTGGATGCCAGGCCGACCCTTTGGGCCGTCTGGTCCAACGGGCCGGCTGCCAGAAAATGGCCCGCGCCCAGCAGGCGGCTCCAGGGAGCCGGTATCTAGCAGGCGGCCCTGTGTTCCCTCAAAGTTTGCACCCATTCAACCACGACGATACGGGGCGTGGTTACAGTGCGACCTATCACCCCCCCCCCCGAATCTAGGGCAGAGCATGGCCGCAGTGCGGGTATACCATGCGGACACCCCTCGCCCGGCGCGGCACTTTAGCCATGCAGCCCGTGACATCACCTACAGCAGAGGGAGCCGCGCTCCCACGACGGGCAGTTGGTACGGCCAGCAGGTGGCAGGCCCTACCTGTCTACGAGCCACTAAGAAGACGGTGAGCCCCCATCAAACGGCGTCAAGGGTGGGCCGACTCCCAACATGCGGTCCTCCCTTCCCTCGGAGTCTATGAACCATTAAGCTGAGAAGATGCGGTGTGGCTACAGTGAGCGCCCGCCAGGCAGCGGGACTGTAGCCATGCGCCCCCGACAAAGCCTCCGTCATCAAAGGCGAGGCTACAGTATAAAGCAGCCAACCTGGCCTGTGGACGGCGGGCCCTACCTGTCGGCCGAGTCCCCGGCAGCCGGCGGGACCCACCGAGCAGCGGGGCCCAGTAGTCGGCGGAGAAGCCGGCGCCAAGAGACACTGACGGCCGGGTCCTACACCCGGCCAGATTACCGTTGTACCCCTGGGGGTAGACTTATATAAACACCCCAGGCTTCCCCATGCAAGGGGTTCAGAACCTTGGCCACCATACACACCCACATAGAAGGAGAAGCTAGAGCTAGCCTTGCTCATCTTCCTCCTCTAGCCGAAACAGCTCAAGGAGCACTCTTGTAGCTACTCTATTAATGATAGTCATGACGCGGAGTCCCCGTGGAGTAGGACTAGGGGTGTTATCTCCACGGAGAGCCCCAAATCTGGGTAAATCTCGTGGGAAAAGTTTGTCTTTGCCACTTTAGTTTTTGCCCACTTTGCTTATGCCACTCTAGAATTTGACATTTCACTTTTGCCACTCTTAGCTTTTGACAATATATCACTTTTGCCAGTCCGTGGCAAAAGCAACATTTTTAGAGTGGCAATTGTGATACATGTCAAAAGCTAAGAGTGGCAAAAGTGAAATAAAAAATTATCATTTTTGCCATGGAATGGCATTTGTGATGTATTGTCAAAAGCTAAGAGTGGCAAAAGTGAGATGTCAAATTCTCGAGTGGCATAAGCAAAGTGGGTAAAAACTAGAGTGGCAAAAATACAGTTTTCCCAAATCTCGTAGGCGTTCGAGATATCGCTCACTCTCGCTTCTAGGGCCCGACGACATACTCATGTCCCCCTCCATGATAAGCCACGCCCTAGCATATGTCGCACGATATCCCCGACAATTATGGTTCTCTCCTCCAATTGTTTTGTATTTCTATCAGTTTGCATTGATGAGTGAGTCTGTGACTCATTCTTGAGTGTATCTTGGTTGACCACTATTGTATCAGTATGTGTAGGTGGTACCAAAAAAATCCTTCTCCTGCCTCATAGAGTGGGAACTAGCAATAGCTTCAAGTTTCATAGGGTCTTCCATTCTATCAATGACTGAAGAATTGGATTGAACAAACATCACATTCAGACTCATATCTTCAATGGGCTTTAGAAAGCCCACATGTGCCTCAGCCAGGTCAGGTGGGGGTTGTTCCAATACTTGGCCCATGGGCCCTTCCATCTCATTTGGTAAATGGTCCTGGATCAGTCCAATAGGCTCCTCCACCAAGTTTAAACCTGGTATTATTAGCGCCAAAGGGCCAACAACAGATGCTCATGTGTTTTCACTATTGTTAGACTGTCCCAGTGAGAGAGTGATGTTGCTGTGAGCCACCTGTTCCACTAATGGCTGGTGGTCCTCTTCCATAGGAGCCAGAATATCGTGTAATTCCAAAAATTCTCCTGGCTGAAGTTCATGATCAATAGATGGGTTATCTTCTAGCATGGCCTAGTGTCCTCATCCAGGAATCTCCTTTGGGTCTTCTTCTTCCTCCTCTATATCAGCATTCTCCTGATTGTGTAATCTTCTAGCATGGCCCAGTGTCCCCATCCAGGAATCTCCTCTGGGTCTTGTTCTTCCTCCTCTATATCAGCGTTCTCCTCATTGTGTAATGCTAAGTTTAGATTAAGTGGTGGATCTGCTGGCAAACCAGCCTCATGGTGTTGGAGTAGACCTAGGAAATGATTGTACTGGTTGGGGTGGTGGTTGACTTGTACTGGCTGTCGATGGGGGTTTCTATTGGGAGGAATATGATCTTCATCTTGGGATTCCACCCCTAGGATCTGATGCTGCAGAATCACCACAGGTATAGTCAGAGAGTCAGAGTGTGAAAGAACATGCGGTGCCCCCATGTTTGATTTTGGTAATTGATGGTAATCTCTATGGACTAATGGTTGCCTTGGGTTATATTTGAAGGATTTGTCCATGGGCATTTCTTGAAGTCCATGTGTTGGGTTCAAGGAGTTTATGAGTTGACCAAGGTGCTATTGAGGAACTATTCAAAGATTGGTCATGTGAGTGTTGAGCTTATTGCAAGCCTGTCTTGAAGAAGAAGAGTGTGTGTTCATTCATGTTTACCTTCAAGACATCATCCAAATAAAGAGAGCTGGAAAGATTTAAGGTTGATCAAGACTAAGTACAGAGAGTGATTCAAGTTGATGAACACACAAAGCGTAGAAGATGTACCGAGACGGATCAAGTGATCCCTGTTGGGGATCGTTGCAGAAAAACAAAAAAATTCCTACGCATCACCAAGATCTATCTATGGAGTCTACTAGCAACGAGAGGGGAGTGCATCTTCATACCTTTGAAGATCGCGATGCGGAAGCGTTGCAAGAACGCGGATGAAGGAGTCGTACTCGTAGCGATTCAGATCGCGGTTGATTCCGATCTAAGCGCCGAACAACGGTGCCTCCGCGTTCAACACACGTGCAGCCCGGTGACGCCTCACGCGCCTTGATCCAGCAAGGGGAGAGGGAGAGGTTGGGGAAGACTCCGTCCAGCAGCAGCATGACGGCGTTGTGGTGGTGGAGGAGTGTAGCAATCCTGCAGGGCTTCGCCAAGCACCGCGGGGGAGGAGGACTAGTTAGGAGGGCTGCGCCAGGGCTTTGGTGCGGCTACCCTCCTTCTCCCCACATATATATAGGGGCCAGGGAGAGGAGAGTCGGCCCCCTCAAATGATATCTGAGGAGGGGGCGGCGGCCAGGGGGGTGCCTTGCCCCCCAAGGCAAGGGGAGCGCCCCCCTTAGGGTTCCCCCAAACCCTAGGCACCTTGGGCCCTTGGGGGCGCACCAGCCCACCAGGTCATGCTGGGCGTTCGGGTTTACCCGAAATTTTGGGTCGGGATATTCGGGTTTTTTTCTATTCGAGTTTCCAGATCTCTTACCCGAAATTGTCCCATAAAAATCATAACCCGACATTTCGGGTGCCCGAAATTTCGGGTCCTGGTTCGGGTTTTACCCGATTCGCCCGAACAAGAGAAGCGCCTTGTAAAATTCCTAGCCGGTGGACTTGGGGAGAAGGACGAGCGATGTCGATTATCGACGGCCGGCGGGAATCTAGGGAAGTAGGCGCAGCGCTGCACCACTGCATGTTATTGAGGTATGGAGGAAGGGGGCCAGCGCGGGGGTGCTCGACGCGTGCTGCTGAGGAACGGATGCAGGAGGTCGGGGTGGTGGTCGATGCGCGATATGCGCTGCTCAGCAATGGATGAAGGGGCCCAACAAGACGGTTCTTGATGCCCCCATGTGTGCTGTCATGGATTGGAGGAAGGGGAACTGCGCGGCGCTGCTTCCTATCGCTCTCAGGCGAGGAGGACAAGATGCGATGGATGGATCCATCATCCATGGAGGGAGGTGTCGACTAAGTCACTGGTGGCGGCTAGGTCAGGAGTTGTGTGTGCGAGGATGCGTGTTCGGTTTTGTCCGAGCGCTTGTGGGCTAATCGATCGAAGGAGGAGGTGGGCCTGCGGTGCCATAGTGGGCTTTTGGGATGGGACAGTGGAGAGTGCATACAACTCCTGGGATCAGCTAAGTTTACAAGCATAATTCGGGTTAATCGGGTTGTTCGGGTTACAGGAGTATGAACCCGAAATTTCCAAATAAAATTCGGGCTCCTGAAGTTACTACCCGAATAGGTGCTCGGGTTTTTCGGGTTCGGGTTATCCGAGTTCGGGTTCGGGTATTTCGGGTTCGGGGTTCGGGTATCGGGTTTTATGCCCGGCGTGACCACCAGGTGCTGGTTCCCCCCTTCACTTGGTCCACTTGGCCCACCGAGCAGGTGGCCCCACCCGGTGGACCCTCGGACACCTTCCGGTGGCCCCGGTACAATATCGGTGACCCCCGAAATCACTCCAGTGACCAAAACGGGACTTCCCATATATAAATCTTTACCTCCGGACCATTCCGGAACTCCTCTTGACATCCGGGATCTCATCCGGGACTCCGAACAACATTCGGTAACCACGTACTATATTCCCTATAACCCTAGCGTCATTGAACCTTAAGTGTGTACCCTACGGGTTCGGGAACCATGCAGACATGACCGAGACAGCTCTCCGGCCAATAACCAACAGCGGGATCTGGATACCCATGTTGGTTCCCACATGTTCCACGATGATCTCATCGGATGAACCACGATGTCAAGGATTCAATCAATCCTGTATACGATTCCCTTTGTCTATCGGTATGGTACTTGCCCGAGATTCGATCGTCGGTACACCGATACCTTGTTCAATCTCATTATGGCAAGTCTCTTTACTCGTTCCGTAACACATCATCCCGTGACTAACCCCTTAGTCACATTGAGCTCATTATGATGATGTATTACCGAGTGGGCCCAGAGATACCTCTCCGTCATACGGAGTGACAAATCCCAGTCTCGGTTCATGCCAACCCAACAGATACTTTCGGAGATACCCGTAGTGTACCTTTATAGCCACCCAGTTACGTTGTGACGTTTGGCACACCCAAAGTATTCCTACGGTATCCGGGAGTTGCACAACCTCATGGTCTAAGGAAAGGATACTTGACATTGAAAAAGCTTTAGCATACGAACTACACGATCTTGTGCTAGGCTTAGGATTGGGTCTTGTCCATCACATCATTCTCCTAATGATGTGATCCCGTTATCAATGACATCCCATGTCCATGGTCAGTAAACCGTAACCATCTGTTGATCAACGAGCTAGTCAACTAGAGGCTCACTAGGGACATGTTGTGGTCTATTTATTCACACATGCATTACTGTTTCCGGATAATATAATTAAAGCATGAACAATAGACAATTATCATGAACAAGGAAATATAATAATAACCATTTTATTATTGCCTCTAGGGCATATTTCTAACAGTCTCCCACTTGCACTAGAGTCAATAATCTAGTTACATTATGATGAATCGAACACCCATAGAGTTCTGGTGTTGATCATGTTTTGCTCGTGGAAGAGGTTTAGTCAACGGATCTGCGACATTCAGATCCGTATGCACTTTACAAATATCTATGTCCCCATCTTGAATATAATTCCGGATGGAGTTGAAATGGCGCTTGATGTGCTTGGTCTTCTTGTGAAACCTGGGCTCCTTGGCAATGGCAATAGCTCCAGTGTTGTCACAGAAGAGAGTCATCAGGCCCGACGCACTTGGAATTACTCCTAGGTCGGTGATGAACTCCTTCATGTAGACTCCTTCCTGCGCTGCTTCAGAAGCAACTATGTACTCCACTTCACATGTAGATGCCGCCACGACGCTTTGCTTGCAACTGCACCAACTGACTGCCCCACCATTCAAAATATACACGTATCCGGTTTGTGACTTGGAGTCATCCAGATCTGTGTCGAAGCTAGCATAGACGTAACCCTTTACGACGAGCTCTTCGTCACCTCCATAAACGAGAAACATATCCTTAGTCCTTTTCAGGTACTTCATGATGTTCTTGACCGTTGTGCAGTGTTCCATACCGGGATCACTTTGGTACCTCTCCACCAAACTTATGGCAAGGTTCACATCAGGTCTGGTACACAGCATGGCATACATAATAGAACCTTTGGCCGAGGCATAGGGGATGACATTCATCTTTTCTCTATCTTCTGCCGAGGTCGGGCATTGAGCTGTGCTCAATCTCATACCTTGCAATACAGGCAAGAACCCTTTCTTGGACTGGTCCATATTGAACTTCTTCAATATCTTGTCAAGGTATGTTCTTTGTGAAAGACCAATGAGTCGTCTTGATCTATCTCTATAGATCTTGATGCCTAATATGTATGCAGCTTCTCCAAGGTCCTTCATTGAAAAACACTTATTCAAGTAGGCCTTTATGCTTTCCAAGAGTTCTACATCATTTCCCATCAGCAATATGTCATCCACATATAATATGAGAAATGCTACAGAGCTCCCACTCACTTTCTTGTAAATACATGCCTCTCCCCAAGTCTGTATAAACCCAAACGCTTTGGTCACCTCATCAAAGCGAATGTTCCAACTCCGAGATGCTTGCAGCAGCCCATAGATGGAGCACTGGAGCTTGCATACCTTGTTAGCATTCTTAGGATCGACAAAACCTTCCGGCTGCATCATATATAGTTCTTCCTTCAGGAAGCCATTAAGGAATGCCGTTCTGACGTCCATTTGCCATATCTCATAATCATAGAATGTGGCAATTGCTAACATGATTCGGACGGACTTCAGCATCGCTACGGGAGAGAAAGTCTCATCGTAGTCAATTCCTTGAACTTGTCGATAACCTTTAGCGACAAGCCGAGCCTTATAGATGGTCACATTACCATCCGTGTCAGTCTTCTACTTAAAGATCCATTTATTTTCTATGGCTTGCCGATCATCGGGCAAGTCAACCAAAGTCCATACTTTGTTATCATACATGGATCCTATCTCGGATTTCATGGCTTCAAGCCATTTGTTGGAATCCGGGCCCGCCATTGCTTCTTCATAGTTCGAAGGTTCATCGTTGTCTAACAACATGATTTCCAGGACAGGGTTGACGTACCACTCTGGTGCGGAACGTGTCCTTGTGGACCTACGAAGTTCAGCAGTAACTTGATCTGAAGCTTCATGATCATTATCATTAACTTCCTCTCTGATCAATGCAGGCACCACAGAAACATCCTTCTGCACTGCGCTACTTTCCGGTTCGGAAGGGGTGACAATCACCTCATCAAATTCCACTTTCCTCCCACTTACTTCTTTCGAGAGAAACTCTTTCTCCAGAAAGGATCCATTCTTGGCAACAAAGACTTTGCCTTCGGATCTTAGGTAGAAGGTATAACCAATAGTTTCCTTAGTGTATCCTATGAAGACGCATTTTTCCGATTAGGGTTTGAGCTTTTCAGGTTGAAGTTTCTTGACATAAGCATCGCATCCCCAAACTTTTAGAAACGACAAGTTAGGTTTCTTCCCAAACCACAGTTCATACGGTGTCGTCTCAACGGATTTAGACGGTGCCCTATTTAAAGTGAATGCGGCAGTCTCTAAAGCATAACCCCAGAATGATAGCGGTAAGTCGGTAAGAGACATCATAGATTGCACCATGTCCAACAGAGTACAATTACGACGTTCGGACACACCATTACGCTGAGGTGTTCCGGGCGGCGTCAATTGTGAAACAATTCCACAGCTCCTTAGGTGCGTGCCAAATTCGTGACTTAAATACTCTCCTCCACGATCTGGCCGTAGGAACTTTATTTTTCTATCACGTTGATTCTCAACCTCATTATGAAATTCCTTGAACTTTTCAAAGGTCTCGGACTTGTGTTTCATCAAGTAGACATATCCATATCTACTTAAGTCATCTGTGAAGGTGAGAACATAATGATAGCCACCGCGAGCTTCAACACTCATTGGAACGCACACATCAGTATGTATGATTTCCAACAAGTTGGTTGCTCGCTCCATTGTTCCGGAGAACGGAGTCTTGGTCATCTTGCCCAAGAGGCATGGTTCACACGTGTCAAATGATTCATAATCAAGAGACTCCAAAAGTCCATCCCATGGAGCTTCTTCATACGTTTGACACCAATATGATCAAGGCGGCAGTGCCACAAGTATGTGGGGCTATCATTATCAACCTTACATCTTTTGGCATTCACACTATGAATATGTGTAACATCACGTTCGAGATTCATTAAGAATAAACCATTGACTAGCGGGGCATGACCATAAAACATTTCTCTCATATAAACAGAACAACCATTATTCTCGGATTTAAATGAGTAGCCATCTCGCATTAAACGAGATCCAGATACAATGTTCATGCTCAAAGCTGATACTAAATAACAATTATTGAGGTTTAAAACTAATCCCGAAGGTAGATGCAAAGGTAGCGTACCGACGGCGATCACATCGACCTTGGAACCATTCCCGACGTGCATCGTCACCTCGTCCTTCGCCAGTCTCCGCTTATTCCGCAGCTCCTGCTCTGAGTTACAAATGTGAGCAACTGCACCGGTATCAAATACCTAGGAGCTACTACGAGCGCTGGTAAGGTACACATCAATAACATGTATATCACATATACCTTTGACGTTGCCGGCCTTCTTATCTGCTAAGTATTTGGGGCATTTCCGCTTCAAGTGACCCATTCCCTTGCAATAAAAACACTCAGTCTCATGCTTGGGTCCATTCTTTGGCTTCTTCCCGGCAATTGGCTTACCGGGCGCGGCAACTCCTTGGCCGTCCTTCTTGAAGTTCTTCTTACCCTTGCCTTTGTTGAACTTAGTGGTTTTATTCACCATCAACACTTGATGTTCTTTCTTGATCTCCACCTCCGCTGATTTCAGCATTGAATACACCTCGGGAATGGACTTCTCCATCCCTTGCATATTGAAGTTCATCACAAAGCTCTTGTAGCTAGGTGGGAGCGACTGAAGGATTATGTCAACAACCGCGTCATCTGGGAGATTAATTCCCAGCTGAGACAAGCGGTTGTGCAACCCCAGACATTTTGAGTATATGTTCGCTGACAAAACTATTCTCCTCCATTTTACAATTGTAGAACTTGTCGGAGACTTCATATCTCTCGACTCGGGCATTAGCTTGGAAAACCATTTTTAGCTCTTGGAACATCTCATATGCTCTATGCTGCTCAAAATGCTTTTGAAGCCCCGATTCTAAGCTGTAAAGCATGCCGCACTGAACCAGGGAGTAATCATCACTACGCGACTGTCAGGCGTTCATAACGTCTTGAGTTGCTGGGAAAACGGGTGCATCACCTAGCGGTGCTTCAAGGACATATGCTTTCTTGGCAGCTATGAGGATGATCCTCATGTTACGGACCCAATCTGTATAGTTGCTACCATCGTCTTTCAGCTTGATTTTCTCTAGGAACGCGTTGAAGTTGACGGCAACATTAGCGTGGGCCATTGGATCTACAAGACATATTGTAAAGATTTTAGACTATGTTCATGACAATTAAGTTCATCTAAACAAATTTAATGAACTCCCACTCAGATAGACATCTCTTTAGTCATCTAAGTGATACATGATCTGAATCTACTAGGCTGTGTCCGATCATCACGTGAGATGGACTAGTCATCAACGGTGAACATCTTCATGTTGATCGTATCTTCTATACGACTCATGTTCGACCTTTCTGTCTTCCGTGTTTCGAGGCCATGTCTGTACATGCTAGGCTCATCAAGTTAACCCTAAGTGTATTGCGTGTGTAAATCTGGCTTACACCCGTTGTATGCGAACGTTAGAGCCTATCACACCCGATCATCACGTGGTGCTTCGGAACAACGAACCTTAGCAATGGTGCACAGTTAGGGGGGACACAATTCTTGAAATTTTAATGAGAGATCATCTTATTTACTATCGTCGTTCTAAGCAAATAAGAAGTAAAACATGATAAACATCACATGCAATCAAATAGTGACATGATATGGCCAATATCATTTTGCTCCTTTTGGTCTTCATCTTCGGGGCTCCATGATCATCATTGTCACAGGCATGACACCATGATCTCCATCATCATGATCTCCATCATCGTGTCTTCATGAAGTTGTCTTGCCAAACATTACTTCTACTACTATGGCTAACGGTTAGCAATAAAGTAAAGTAATTACATGGCATTTTCAATGACACGCAGGTCATACAATAAAATAAAGACAACTCCTATGGCTCCTGCCGGTTGTCATACTCATCGACATGCAAGTCGTGATTCCTATTACAATAACATGATCAATCTCATACATCACATATATATCATTCATCACATCCTTTTGGCCATATCACATCACACGGCACAAGCTGCAAGAACAAGTTAGACGTCCTCTAATTGTTGTTGCAAGTTTTTACGTGGCTGCTATTGGTTTCTAGCAAGAACGTTTCTCACCTACGCCAAAACCACAACGTGATATGCCAATTTCTATTGACCCTTCATAAGTACCCTTCTCATCGAATCCGATCCGACTAAACTGGGATAGACAGACACCCGCTAGCCACCTTATGCAACTAGTGCATGTCAGTCGGTGGGACCTGTCTCACGTAAGCGTACGTGTAAGGTCGGTCCGGGCCGCTTCATCCCACGATGCCGCCGAATCAAGATAAGAATAGTAGCGGCAAGTAAATTGACATGATCTACGCCCACAACAATCTTGTGTTCTACTCGTGCATCATAACTACGCATAGACCTAGCTCATGATGCCACTGTTGGGGATCGTTGCAGAAAAACAAAAAAAATTCCTACGCATCACCAAGATCTATCTATGGAGTCTACAAGCAACGAGAGGGGAGTGCATCTTCATACCTTTGAAGATCGCGATGCGAAAGCGTTGCAAGAACGCGGATGAAGGAGTCATACTCGTAGCGATTCAGATCGCAGTTGATTCCGATCTAAGCGCCGAACAACGGCGCCTCCGCGTTCAACATATGTGCAGCCCGGTGACGTCTCCCGCGCCTTGATCCAGCAAGGGGAGAGGGAGAGGTTGGGGAAGACTTCGTCCAGCAGCAGCACGATGGCGTGGTGGTGGTGGAGGAGCGTGGCAATCCTGCAGGGCTTCGCCAAGCACCGCGGGAGAGGAGGAGTAGTTGGGAGGGCTGCGCCAGGGCTTTGGTGCGGCTGCCCTCCCTCCCCCCACATATATATAGGGGCTAGGGAGAGGGGGGCCGGCCCCTCAGATGAGATCTGGGGAGGGGGCGACGGCCAGGGGGGTGCCTTGCCCCCCAAGGCAAGGGGGGCGCCCCCCTTAGGGT
This sequence comes from Secale cereale, assembly GCA_902687465.1. Classification (NCBI taxonomy): domain Eukaryota; kingdom Viridiplantae; phylum Streptophyta; class Magnoliopsida; order Poales; family Poaceae; genus Secale; species Secale cereale. The sequence goes on along the minus strand of LR738713.1, from coordinate 820,134,213 downwards.
TCCCCAAACCCTAGGCCCCTTGGGCCCTTGGGGGCGCACCAGCCCACCAGGGGCTGGTTCCCCCCTTCACTTGGTCCACTTGGCCCACCGAGCAACTGGCCCCACCCGGTGGACCCCCGGACACCTTCCGGTGGCCCCGGTACAATACCGGTGACCCCCGAAATCATTCCGGTGACCAAAACAGGACTTACCATATATAAATCTTTACCCACGGACCATTCCGGAACTCCTCATGACGTCCGGGATCTCATCCGGGACTTCGAACAACATTCGGTAACCACGTACTACATTCCCTATAACCCTAGCGTCATCGAACCTTAAGTGTGTAGACCCTACGGGTTCGGGAACCATGCAGACATGACCGAGACAGCTCTCCGGCCAATAACCAACAGCGGGATCTAGATACCCATGTTGGTTCCCACATGTTCCGCATGGATCTCATCGGATGAACCACGATGTCAAGGATTCAATCAATCTCGTATACGATTCCCTTTGTCTATCGGTATGGTACTTGCCCGAGATTCGATCGTCGGTATACCGATACCTTGTTCAATCTCGTTATGGCAAGTCTCTTTACTCGTTTCGTAACACATCATCCCGTGACTAACCCCTTAGTCACATTAAGCTAATTACGATGATGTATTACCGAGTGGGCCCAGAGATACCTCGACGTCATACGGAGTGACAAATCCCAGTCTCGGTTCGTGCCAACCCAACAGATACTTTTGGAGATACCCGTAGTGTACCTTTATAGCCACCCAGTTACGTTGTGACGTTTGGCACACGCAAAGTATTCCTACGGTATCCGGGATTTGCACAACCTCATGGTCTAAGGAAAGGATACTTGACATTGAAAAAGCATTAGCATACGAACTACACGATCTTGTGCTAGGCTTAGGATTGGGTCTTGTCCATCACATCATTCTCCTAATGATGTGATCCCGTTATCAATGACATCCAATGTCCATGGTCATGAAACCGTAACCATCTGTTGATCAACGAGCTAGTCAACTAGAGGCTCACTAGGGACATGTTGTGGTCTATGTATTCACACATGCATTACTGTTTCCAGATAATACAATTAAAGCATGAACAATAGACAATTATCATGAACGAGGAAATATAATAATAACCATTTTATTATTGCCGCTAGGGCATATTTCCAACTATCCCATGGTAAGGTAAGAATTGTCCATTGCGCTTTGTGTACTAACCCATGGTCTACGTGAGAGTTCTATGTGGGGTTAGGTATGTTTCCATGAGCTTGCGTCAAGGGGAAGATATTATACAACCCATGGAGGATGACATCAAGTGGTGATCGTCATCAAGATTGTGGTGTGCAAGTTCATGTGGAGCATCACGAAGAGATCAAGTGCTTTATGCTTGCCGTCCATTGTGGCGTCAATGGACTTGTGAAGATGTGCCGAAGAGTGGCTCATCCATAGTGGAGTATGGGGGAGCAATCAACTAGTCTTCTTCGAGCCAACACAATCAAGAAAGGTGGTCCATTTTGAGGGAGTCAAGATCGTCATCATCTAGCTCAAGTGTACTATGTGCAAGGCAAAGGTTTGCCCTTGATAGGTTCTCTATTTTACCGGTCTCATGGTAGTTGGGAGACCGGGTTATAGGATCGATTGTCGTACTATCAAGGGGGGCTCTCGATGAGTAGCTTGATCGTATCGTTCATAGAGAGCTCAAACCATTGCATCCTTGCATCATCTTTATTGGTTCTTGTTTGGTTTTTAGCCTTGTGAGATTTGGAGCTTATGGTCATCTTGATGACAAGCTCGAGTTCATAAAAAATGGAGTTCACATGCATCTTCTATGATGTTTTTTATGTTGGAGGTTATGTCGGTTCTTCTCCGTTGGAGGTTTCACTCTTCTATATCTTAGGCATACCTCCCTGCCTCTTATTATTATAACCAATCATTGTTGGATAGTATTTGTCGTGATCTATCCAACAAGCTTAAGTTTGCTCAATTCGGAGCTCATTTGCAGAAGTTATGGCAGTTCTAGTCTTCTTGTTGCACCTGCGGTAGTACCACGGTCGGCAGCGGTAGTACCGCCTGTAGCGACAAGCGGTAGTACCGCTCTACTACCGCCTTGATTTGGGTCTTTCATTTTTCGTGTTGGGTTCAGCGGTAGTTTGGTGGCAGTAAGGCTTGGCAGTTCCGCCTATAAGCGGTAGTACCGCTACTGCTGTACTGCCGCTATGCTCTGCTCTACCCTGCCTCCTCTGGCCCCGTGAGCGGTGGTACCGCTTATAAGCGGCACTACCGCCCCAAGGTTCATACCATTGATCCATTTGCCTGCTTCTACCGCCCGAGCGGTAGTACCGCTCGTGTGCGGGCTGAGCCATAACGGTTGGAATTTTTTCCTCCTATAAAAGGGGGTCTTCTTCCCCAATGAACCTTATCATTCTAGCTCGTGTTCTTCCCCCATTGTTGACCTTGTTCGAGCTTGCTATCTCTCAATCCCTCCATGGATTCTTGCTAGTTTTGGGGGAGGGGGAGAGAGAGGAGATCTAGATCCACATTTCCACCAATCACTTTCTCCTCTATGTGAGGAGAACCCCTTGGATCTAGATCTTGGATTTCTTCGTGTTCTCTTCTTCGTTCTTCCACTCATTTTCCTCCCTAGCCTTAGTTGCTTTGGTGTGATTTGGGAGAGAAGGACTTAGGCACTCTGTGTGCCCTTGCCATTGCATTTGGTGCGTTGGTTTGAGTTCTCCACGGTGATATGTGAAAGTGAAGTTGAGAAGCTTATTACTCTTGGGTGCTTGGCACCCTTGAGCTTGTTCCTCTTGGGTGCCTTGGTGCCCTAGACGATTTGTGGTGTTCGAAGCTCAATCATTATGGTGTAAAGCTCCGGGCATGCACCGAGGTCTCCAATTAGGTTGTGGAGATCTCCCCGAGCATTTTGACGGGTTCCGATGACCGCCCCAAGGGTTGCCAAAGTGTAAGGGTTCGGTGACCGCCCCCAAGGGTTGCCATTTGTATGGGTTCGGCGACCGCCCTCAAGGGTCCCTTTGTGGAATCACGGCATCTTGCATTGTGCGAGGGCATGAGGAGATTACGGTGGCCCTATTGGCTTTTTGGGGAACATTGTGCCTCCACACCGCTCCAAAAGGAGATTAGCATCCACAAGGGTGTGAACTTCGGGATACATCGTCATCTCCGCGTGCATTGGTTATCTCTTACTCGAGCCCTTTACTTATGCACTTTACTTTGTGATAGCCATATTGTTTCTTGCTATCACCTAGTTGTTTATCTTGCTTAGTATAAGTTGTTGGTGCACATAGGTTAGCCTAGTTGTTGTAGGTTTTGTGCTTGACAAATTAACCGCTAACTTTATTCCGCATTTGCTCAAGCCTAAACCGTAATTATTTTAAAGTGTCTATTCACCCCGCCCCCTCTAGGCGACATCCACGATCTTTCAGAGTGTTCTCCATCTCCAAAGACAATGCTTGCAGGTATGTCTCTCAATTCATCCACTTTTATCTTGACCATCTGGTTTGCTTTAGTGCTTCTAACTCCATCCCACAGCACAAATTTTTCAAACTTGCTGACAACATCATTGATCTCCCTACTGTTTCTTCTATCAAATGGGTAACCACACAGTAAAATCCAGACATCTCTTTTAAGAACAAGGTTTCTCCAGTTCATACATTTATCATGATTTTGGAAGATAACATGCACATCGGTGAACTGATGGGGACTATTTGCTACTAGATTATCACGATCGAAAACACTGTTAAGCTGAACGTAGGCTTGACCAAATGGACATGGGGTGATCTCTGTAAATCCCTATCTCTTGTTTGTAAGGAAGTCAGATAGTACCTCGCGGACAGTGTTGAACTCCACTGGTAGGTTAGGCATCGGGACGATGGTGGCAACCGCCCAATCTTCGTGCAATGAAGTCGGCGCCGCCGACAGCACCTTGATCCTCGCCGATCTTCCTTCCACTGCAAGGCTCTGGTAGTTGGGTGGGAGGAAAGGGGATGGGTCGAAGGGGAAGGACGCCATGGCAGTGGCACGAGCTGGAGCAGCGGTCGTCAATGGGCGGAGAGGTGGATTAGCAGCGGCGTTGACTGCAGCTTGTAGACGTCGAGCAGTAGAATGCGAGGGGAGGGAGGTATGGTGAGTGCTAACTCGGGAAGGTATAGAGGAGGTAATACCGAAATTACCTAGACTAGACCTTTGATTGACCGCACCTGCCATCTCTGCAGCGGGAACAGTGCCATTGTGCCACGGAATTCCAAGCGTTAAGATTGGGCCGGCATTGGGATTAGTGGGCCTGGCTGGATTGGGTTGGGCTAACATGAAGCAATTCTTGGTGATATGTCCCCATTTCTTGCAGTCTCGGCATTTGATTTGATTTGTGCAATTGGGCCTAGAGTGTCCCGAAAGGAGGCAGCGGACACAAAAGGCATGTTAGCTATTTTGAATTTGATGAGATCCCGCTCTGGGTTGAGCAATGGCCAATGAATGCCTATTACACTCATAATTTTCATGATGGCCCTCTGATGGTGCTCCGTAAGACCGAGGATTACGAACAGGAGTAGATCTATGGTCATGGCGATCCGGTTCAGCAAAAATCCCAGGAGATCTAAGGGCTTGAAGATATGATTTTCTCGGATGTCTACGGAAAACATGTGTCCACTCATCTTCCTTTTCTTGGAGGTATTGATCTAATCCCACAAGAGTTGGGGCCCCCATTTCTCCAAAGAAGGAAATTAACATTGAAAAGAGGTAGAGATATGTTGCCTCCTTTGATGATAGAAAAACCAACTTGTTTAGATGAGACCGAGAACTTAAAAGACAAATTTTGAAGTAACTTAACTTTAAAAGGTGAAGCTCTGCCTCCAAAACAAGCCAAGAGAATTGTGCTAACCGAGGAGTCTCGATCTCGTGAATTCTACCACTAGAGGAAATTTCTCCAAGTCTTGTCCCTCTTCATGGTTGATGGGAACACCCCACTTTCTCCAAATCTCAGAGGCAAAGTCTTGACCCTTGTCGAAGTTGAGGTCGGTCAGAGCCATGATCTGCGAATGGTGGGTGTTGTTGATGCGAAGATTGCCGGCGAATGAGATGTGGACACCGGAGCCGGAGTAGCAACCGACGACCGGCGTGAAGGGTTGGGCGTAGACGCCGGGGCCGGAGTGGCAACCGGCGTGGAGGATTGGGCGTGGACACTGGGGCCGGAGTGGCCACCGGCATGGAGGGCTAGGCGTGAAAGGCACACAAAAGTGTCGATACCAATTCCACTAATTCATTCCTTCTTAAGGTTTTTTTGTTGTTGCAAAAATCCCAGTATGTATATAAAGATCATTCATCGCCAGTTTTTGATCGAGAGAGTTGACAGAAAACTTGCCATCAGGAGTAAGCATACATCTTACACGATCTTTAGACATTGGATCCAAGCATCTAAAAGCACATTCTTAGACAAAACTTCGCACAAGAACACTGTGAAAGTCCCAAGAAAAAGTCTAACATATCTGAATATATCGAGTTCAGTACAGCTCACAGAAGAAGGGTCAATTTATTCCGCCCGAATCCTGTCTGATATATAGAGCACCAAGCCGCGAGCTCGGTGAGCAATCTCGAAACGAATGAAACACAATCCAGCTGGTACATATTATGGACTATAGATAGAGGATAATAATGTAGTAGCTTCGTTGCGTTTTCTGATCAGCCTCGACCGGTCAAGCCAGCAACCCGAGTTCCGTTCAATCGTCGAACACCTTGCACTCCACGGCGTTGGGGTCGGTCTTGCAGTAGTCCTCCAGGGGGTCGCCGCTGCCGCCGGTCCCGGCGCCCGGCCACTTGGCCGCCACCAGGTGCGCCAGATCGACCACGCGCTGGCTGCACACACACAGACGCCAAAACCAGCCACAGGTTAAACATCGTGTCTACAGATCCATGCATGTATGATGTAATTACGCCGTCGATGATTTCGCCGGCCGGCCGGCCGTCGTCGCTCACCTGTATCCCCACTCGTTGTCGTACCAGGCGACGACCTTGACCATGTCCTCGCCCATGACCATGGTGAGGGAGGCGTCGATGCTGGTGGAGACGTCGGAGCAGCGGAAGTCGACGGACACGAGCGGCTCGTCGCAGACGTCGAGGATGCCCTTGAGCGGCCCGTCGGCGGCCTTGCGGAACGCCGCGTTCACGTCGTCGGCGGTGATGCCGGTCTTGACGGTGTTGATGACGAGGTCCACCACGGAGACGTTGGGCGTGGGCACGCGGAGCGCGATGCCGTTGAGCTTGCCCTTGAGCTGCGGCAGCACCAGGGAGACGGCCTTGGCGGCTCCCGTGCTCGTCGGCACGATGTTCAGCGCCGCCGCCCTCGCCCTCCGCAGGTCACGGTGGGACGCGTCCAGCAGCCTCTGGTCGCCCGTGTACGAGTGCGTCGTGGTCATGGTTCCCTTCACGATCCCTGCACTCACGCACCACAGGACAGTCAGAACTCAGAACTGGCTCAGATCAAGGTGAAAAAAAGGGTGACAAATAGCTAGGTTCTTACCGAACTCCTCGTCCAGGACCTTGGCGAATGGCGCGAGGCAGTTGGTGGTGCAAGAAGCGTTGCTGCAAGGAACAGAGTCGATCAATTTGGTCCATATATGAGCCACTGACTGCAGTAAAAAAAAATCCTGATATATATATATATACCTGATGATGTTGGCGACGTCATGGCCGTAGTCGCCCTCGTTGACACCGACGACGTAGGTGGGGATGTCGGCGCCCTTGGCCGGAGCGGTGATGATGACCTTCTTGGCGCCGGCCTGGAGATGCTTCCCGGCGCCGGGGCCGTCCACGAACACTCCGGTACCCTTCAGTGTGGAGACACGACACGTTCAGCAGTGTGCCAGTGTGGATTTCCTTTTGCTGTACATGGGGTGGGAGGTTGACGGTGGAGAACTACGTACCTCGATGACGATGTCGATGCCGAGCTCGGCCCATGGCAGCTTGAGGGGGTCCCTGTTGGAGACGACCTGGATGTTCTTGCCGTCGACGCTGATGGTCTCGTTGTCCACGATCTTCACGTCCGCCTTGAACGTGCCCAGCATCGAGTCGTACTTGAGCAGGTGAGACGCCTGCAGCCAAACCACGGGATCGTTGATGTATGCTCCTCCCAGTTACATAGAGTCAGTACGTTAAGCACTTACGTTCCTGACGCCTCCGCTGTCGTTGATGACGATGACCTCGAGCGGCGAGTTCTCGCGGCCGTGCCAGCACCGGAGGAAGTTGCGGCCGATGCGGCCGAACCCGTTGATGGCCACCTTCAGCTTCGCCTCCGCCGGCGCCCTCACGGCGTTCTCGCCGGAAGCCTGCCGCGATCACCATGATGTTAGGACGGACAGCGTACGTGCACAAAGATCGACTGCAGTTGTGGGCAAAGGTACGTACCCTGGCGACGAGCTGCGCGCCGAGGACATCGGAGAAGGAGGCCTCCCTGGCGGCGGCGCTGACGGAGCAGGACCCCGGCCTCAGCCCGGAGAAGTCGGCGAAGTCGACCCTCTGCCTGGAGGCGGCCTTGCTGTGCAGACGGGCGCTGGTGGGGATGCGGGTGGCGGCGAGAGCTGCATGGGCGGCCATTGTTGACGATGCTGCTGCTGCTAGGCGGAAAGGAGCAGGTGCTGCGCCGGCTTATTTATGTGGCCGTCGATCGATCGGTGATCACTGCTTGGGCCTGTGGCGCCGGGACGGCCGAGGGATAAGGCGATTGCATGTGCCGCAGCCACCCGTTCGGCCGCGCGATATCCTCCCCGGTGTGTGGTGTCGCTCGTGATGTGAGATGGGGAGGGTGGGGCGTCCGGGAGACGTGCGTGCGTAGGGCCATTGTTTTCCTTGTACCTTTTTGGTGGTGTTATCCAGGTTCGTTTGGAGCCATCGCCACGGAGATGATGGATATTATTTGATCCAGTGATCAACAACCACGGGACAAGGATTACATGAACCCCTTTCGTAGGTACGTGTGGCTGCTAGTGGACCAGTGGTGTAGTACCCCCCAACGTTCTTGGTTTCAAGTCGAAATTTCAAATGAGGATTGGATCATCCAACATTGGCATCGATTGGCAGGACCGAACTCACACACAATTCAAGCTAAATCATTAATTCAACGCTTCACTCATTAAAAAAATGTGATCCAAGTACAAAAGAAAGCAATGTTTGCAAGAAAAGGGGAAAAGGAAGAAACCCAATTTTTTTTAGCATCGGTACGGATGCAAGCGCTCATATACACATGCATACACTCATCCTTATGAACGCACACACGCACACCCTACCCCTATGAGCACCTCCGAGAGACTGAGCCGGCATATCATCTTGAGATTTACGAAGTCACCGTAGGCGCCTCGTCGTTGACGGGAACGTCTCCTCCCACTGAAAGCACATCGCCGGAAATCCTGAAATAAATCCAGGAATAATGCGAGCACAAGGATTTGAACCCTGCTGGGTTGGGGATACCACTGTCCACCTAACCATCTCAACCACAGGTTGGTTCGCATGTAACCCCATTTTTTTGGTCGTCGTGTACAACAGCGAGAGAGCATGGAACAAAAGAAGAAGAAACATGCTCGGGAGGGGAAGGGGGAGGAGGGGTTAGAGCATCTATAGCTGGACTTGGCAAATCCGGCCCATAGGACGCGTCCGGACGAGCCCTCATATCTTATGTCCAGCATCCATATATCTCAAATATGGGTTATGAAATTCATACAAATTCATGCACCTCGACCATACACGTCAATGTCGCACGTAAATAACAAATGTTGGTACTGAAAATACATAGCTCTTACACATAATTTATCTTAAGTGCACAACTCAAACATTACTTTTTGGTTTCTGTTATGGGTCCACATATGCTTCACAGAGTAGTTGCGTGTGCACCTGATAATCTTGAAGATTCTGATGCATCTGTAAAAAGTTCATAAGCTGAGTTGCATCTTGATCTTCCGGGATTTGAACTTGTTCTCCAGGCGCTTTAAAATCATTGGTTTGAGCAACATCATCACCCTCACCCTCGACAATCATATTATGCAAAATAACACAACATGTCATGAGTCATCACAAAGTTTCTGATTCACACATCATTGCAGCTCCACAATTAATTCCCCAGCGAGCTTGAAGCACTCCGGATGCCCTCTCCACATCCTTCCAGTTGCTTTGTGCATTGTTGCAAAGTGGCTTTGTTATGGTTCGGATATGGTCTTCATAAACGCCGCCCACTGAGGATAAATACCATCGGCAAGATAGTATCACATGTTGTAGTCACGACCGTTGACAATGTAGTTGCACAACGGCGATTCCCCATTACAAAACCTCCTGAACACCAGAGATCATTGAAGCACGTTGATGTTGTTGTGAGAACCCGGCATTACAAAGAAAGCATGCAAAATCTATAAGTCATGCTATGCCACCTCTTCTAGTATGAGGTGACCACTTTGGTGTGACCTTAATACATTCCCCACAAACCATTAGGGTGGTTATTCTATTTGCCAATGCATGCAATCAATTAATCCGAGCATTCCTCGAAAACCCTCTGGCCTCTCCAATAGCCAACAACTTCTCTGTGTCATGCGCATTTGATTCTCTCAAATACTTTGCTCCAAACACCTGTACCACGGTGCAGGCAAACTTGATAGTAGTCTCGGGCATGTGCTCTCCCCCATCCTGACCATCTCACCAACGACATTTGTGGCAGTACCAAGTGCAAGCATCCTCGGAGCACCGTGCACTTCTGCATAGCAAAGAAAAAAACCTGGCCACAACAATCCCTTGTGAGCTTGAAGTACTTATCGTGTTCAAGCTCATTGTGTGCCTTCACTCCCTCCACAATGTGCAGAAACAATGTTTTTCGCATGCAAAAACGGCGACAAAACCATGGATCGTCCAGGAAAGTTGGGTTCGGAGCAAAGTAGTTCTTCTGTAGTAGCTGTGTTGTGGACACCCTATCCCGATTGATACTCTTCTCTCTTTGGTTGAGCCCTTGAAGTTGAGAATATGCTCCACTTGCCGGTCCATTTCCTCTTGCATACTCATGAGCAAGATCATGCCCACTTCTTCGTCTAAAATCGATGAACTGAAGAAATCATATTGAATCATTTGATCAAGCTCCGTCGGTCCATACTCCTCGTCCCACGAAGTATCAGAATTCATCGTTTACCTAGAAATCACAAAAAATCAGGTCGGACAATGTGTCGAACACATAGAGTGCAAGGGAAGCTTGGGAGTTATCGGACGTACCGTGGTGGCGCCCGGGCCGGCGACGACGTGACATCCCGATGGCGAGGATGGGGAGAGGAGTGATGTGCCAGTGTTGTGTTGGAAATATGCCCTAGACGCAATAATAAAATGGTTATTATTATATCTCATTGTTCATGATAATTGTCTGTTATTCATGCATGAATTGTATTATCCGGAAACAGTGATACATGTGTGAATACATAGACCACAACGTGTCCCCGGTAAACCTCTAGTTACTAGCTCGTTGATCAACAGATGGTTACGGTTTCCTAACCACGGACATTGGATGTCATTGATAACGGGATCACATCATTAGGAGAATGATGTGATGGACAAGACCCAATCCTAAGCCTAGCACAAGATCGTGTAGTTCGTAATGCTAAAGCTTTTCCAATGTCAAGTATCCTTTCCTTAGACCATGAGGTTGTGCAACTCCCGGATATCGTGGGAATACTTTGGGTGTGCCAAACATCACAACGTAACTGGGTGGCTATAAAGGTACACAACGGGTATCTCCGAAAGTATCTGTTGGGTTGGCACGAACCGAGACTGGGATTTGTCACTCCGTATGACGGAGAGGTATCTCTAGGCCCACTCGGTAAGACATCATCATAATGAGCTCAATGTGACTAAGGTGTTGGTCACGGGATGATGTATTACGGAACGAGTAAAGAGACTTGCCATGACGAGATTGAACAAGGTATCGGTATACCAACGATCGAATCTCGGGCAAGTACTATACCGATAGACAAAGGGAATTGTATACGGGATTGATTGAATCCTTGACATCGTGATTCATCCGATGAGATCATCGAGCAGCATGTAGGAACCAACATGGGTATCCAGATCCCGATGTTGGTTATTGACCGGAGAGTCGTCTCGGTCATGTCTACGTGTCTCCCGAACCCATAGGTCTACACACTTAAGGTTCGGTGATGCTAGGGTTGTAGAGATATATGCATGCGGTAACCCGAATGTTGTTCGGAGTCCCGGATGAGATCCCGGATGTCATGAGGAGTTTCGGAATGGTCCGGAGGTAAAGAATTATATATATGAAGTCCAGTTTCGGCCATCGGGGGAGTTTTGGGGGTCACCGGTATTGTACCGGGACCACCGAAGGGTCCCGGGGGTCCACCGGCTGGGGCCACCTATCCCAGAGGGCCCCGTGGGCTGAAGGGGAAGGGAACCAGCCCATAGTGGGCTGGTGCGCCCCCCTTGGGCCTCCCCCTGCGCCTAGGGTTGGAAACCCTAGGGGTGGGGGCGCCTGATGGCTTCTCGCCCCTCGTTGGTTACCCCAAGTGGAAGGTTTGAGATGCAGTGTAGCGGAAGTTTTCCCTTGGCAAAGATACCAAGGATCGATTTCCCTGAGACTCCCAGTTTCAACAAGAAGGTGTCAACTACTAACGGCGCCAGATATATTAGCAATCAACGTGGACCTGCACACAGATACAAATAACTTTGCTCCCAACGAGTACAGAGAGGTTGTCAATCTCTCCGACCTTGTAGTTTACAAAGGATCAAACGCAAGTGATAATAGTGATAGGTAATGCTGCAATAGTAAGTAAAAGCGTAAAGTAAATAGTGGATGTGATCAATGATGGTAATATGGACCGGGGTCCCATGATGTTCACTAGTGATGTCTCTCTCCCAAAAGACGATAAAACAGCTATGTGAGGTAAACGAATTACAGCTGGGCAATTGACAGAATTATGTGCGCAAACCAATGCTAACTATGTTACAAGAAAGGTAGAGGTTCAAAGCATGGGCGGTACGCCAAGGCAAGTAGACCGAAATCCATCTGCATCTACTATTAATCATCCACCTTGAGATATCTATCCAGAACATCTCGCTGGTATTAAGTTGCGAGTCCCACCCATAGTGTAAACTCAAAGCAACAGACAACTGCATTAAAAGAACTTTGCGTAAAGTAAACAATCCTTGCACCCGCGGGCACAAGCACC
>LR738713.1:820084118-820121630 GCA_902687465.1 Secale cereale | reverse complement strand
CCCCGGCGCGGCCAGGGGGGCCCGCGCCACCAGGGCGCCTGGAGCCCTGGTGGCCCCCCTCCGGCTGTCCTTTGGCAGCTGGGAAGCTTCTAGAACGCTGATTTTTTATATAATTTTTCCGGGATTTTTCTGGCAGTTCTCGTAACGTGAAAACCTGAAATACAAAAACAGCAGAAAACAGAAACTGGCACTGGGGTGCACTAAGTTAATAGGTTAGTCCAAATATGATCAAAAGTGTATGGAAGTGTATAAATATCATAGCAATATCACCCAAAAGAGGCATGGAGCAAGCAGAAATTATAGATACGTTTTGGACGTATCAACATCCCCAAGCTTAATTCCTGCTCGTCCTCGAGTAGGTAAATGATAACAAGAATAATTTCTGTGGTGACATGCTATTAACCATATAAGGATTTTTCATAGTCATATGACAAAAGCTTACTGAGACAATGAATCTGTAGTAATTAAGTTGCCTCATGAGAAAATCACAAAGAACTGAAAGTTTTACAATATGGTATTGAAACATCAAATAGATTTGTAATGAGCATGGTGTGCAAATATGATAAAGTGATATCTCGCTTGCCCCCTTTAGTGAAGCAAAACATAAATGCAGGGGCACCTCCAAGGTTTAAGTGATGACTAGATATAATGATTTCAAAATAAACGATATCATAATCATGCAAAAGACAATGCTACTTTGGGACAATGCACATTACACTCAGAATGACAATCATGCTCTCAGTAGTTGGTGCTCTAAAAGAAGGTGGAGACTCTCGAACCGTGGCTTTTGTTGGCAAGGTTGAAAACCCGTAATCGGAAACAAAGACAAAGCATGTACCAAAGCTCTTGGTTTTAAAAACAGAGGTAATAATTATTATTATTTTTTTCTTAGATCATGCATGTTTCGTCAACGAATGCTAGCAGATAACTCAATCACTTCTTGAGAGGGACAAGTTTCGAGGAACGGCTCCCGAATGAGGACGATCACATCCTCTTAATATCCTTTATTTATCACTGCCAAAGTTTTCTGATTTCTCATGAACAAAGCGTGAAGGAGGGTTTGTTTGTTATATTAATTTTGAGCCGGGCGCACTCATTGCCAGTTCCTTCTCGTATTATGGGTTTGCACATTATACATGCAATCCCGGGGTGAAGCTTGTCCAACTTAAAAGGATCATGAATTAACCACTACTTCCTCATGAGCTAAAACAGGGGCACAAAATAGTAATGCATTTTTTTGAATAATTTCGAGATGGCACATGAAAGTCTTCGTTAGGAATGGCAGGTAAATACCATGTATAGGAAGGTATGGTGGACTCATATGGCATAACTGGTTTAAAAGATTTTGGATGCACAAGCAGTCAGTCCGCTTAGTACAGGCGAAGGTTAGCAAAAGACTGGGAGCGACCAACTAAGAGAGCAATGACGGTCATAATCATGCAGAGCGACAAAGCAACATTGAATCAGGCATGGAAGTTATATCGCTACTCAGAAATAAAAGATCATCAAGGCTTGACAGACTTTCTTTACAGTCTTAAATATGCGTGAGCATACGCCAAGTCAATCAAAATAAATTCTTGAAGGAAGATATTACTAAACCATACCACATCATAGGCAAACAAATCATGTTGGTACTCCAATAACACATTGGAAACCCCCAGCTATTTGAGACTAACCATAAGAAAACATGAACTACTAAGCGCCATTATGCACGTAGCATTTTTATCATAGACATACCAACCAATGCAACGGAAGCAAACTCTCTTAATAAGATAATCATGATAAGTAAAGAGAGTTCAAGCAACCAACTAAACAAAAGCTCTTTATAAAGATAAGCATGAAAACTAAAAGCTAAGCATGATAGTAGCTATTGAAAGACAAAGAACACACACAGCAAAGATAGACATGAAAATTCTATGTTATGTTCTAGGTAGAAGTGGAGCGTGTTTCTCTCCCACATAAAGAAAGCTGAGTTCCGACTCGTTATGAAAAGCTAAAGAAAACTAAAAATGAAAACTAAAAGCAAGACACTCCAAGCATAGCACATAACACATGAAGTGATAAAAATATAGTGGAACGAAAGACGAACTGATAATGTTGATGGAGAAGGGGATGCACGGGGGCATCCCCAAGCTTAGACGCTTGAGTCTCCTTGAATATTTCTTGGGGGTGCACGGGGGCATCCCCAAGCTTGAGCGTTTGACACTCCTGAATCTTTTTATCATCTTCCCTCGCACACTTGAAAACTCCCTTCATACATAACTCATCATAATCTGATTAGCGAGGTTAGTACCCTTAATAAAATAATTGTTCCTTGCTGGAAATAAGGATATTCTTGAAGATCTACTGTTTCTCAAGATTTCCAAAAGGTTTTTGCAAAGAAAAAGCAAGCTCTAGGTTTGCAAAATGAAGGAAAGGCAAAACAGGACAGAATTTGTGAAAAACAGAACAGCAGGTAGTAAATGATTTTTTTGGGGCACTTCTGCAACTCTAATCAAAAAACTCAAAACAGACGCACGAAAGACAATTATATAGAGCATGCTGTCGAAAAATTTCAGACCAAAAAGATGATCTGGTGATTTTATACGAATTTTTCTATCCAAGGACAGAATCTGTTTCCTGGACAGCACGTCACAACTTTTGAACTTTCTTGCAATCAGAGGCTACACTTGGCACAAAGTTGAAAAGCAAAGATACAATGATGATGCTACTGTAGTAACAACATCAAGACACAACAAAAGCAAAATAAAATTTTATTCATGTGGGATGCCTCCCAAAAGCGCTTTCTTTTATGCCTTTAAGCTAGGCATAATGCATAGAGATCAAGTTTTATCAAGAGTAAAAGAATAGCTAGCCCGCACAACGGACTCAAAAGGTAACTTAATCTTCTTTCGAGGGAAGTGTTCCATCCCTTTCTTGAGAGGAAACTGGAATTTTATATTCCCCTCTTTCATGTCAATGATAGCACCAACGGTGCGTAGAAAAGGACATCCCAAAATAATTGGACAAGAAGGTTCACATTCAATGTCCATAATAGTATAATCAACGGGAACGTAATTGTCATTGACAATGATAAGAACATCGTCGATCCTCCCCAAAGGTTTCTTTATGGAAGAATCAACGAGACGAACACCAAAAGAACAAGAATCAAAAGGTTTCAATTTAAGCATATCATATATTCTTTTGGGCATAACAGAGGTACTAGCACCAACATCACATAAAGCATAGCAAGAGAAGTTATTCAACTTAATTTTTATCATAGGATCCCAACCATCTTCTAGCTTTCTAGGTATGGAGGCTTCTACTCTAAGTTTCTCCTCCCTAGCTTTGATGAGAGCATTAGTGATATGCTCTGTGAAGGCAAGGTTAAGCGTGCTAGTGCGGGGATCTCTAGACATCTTGTGAAGGAAATCAATAACTTCGGTGAGAGTGCAATTATCAAAATCAAGGTCACTACTATCAAGTAAGGTGGTAGTGGTGTCCTTTAGGTTCACTTGTTTGGTAGTTTCTATAGTCATAGCATCACCATTAATAGGTCCATTGGGACCAGGAGTGCATTGGGTGCTAAGAGTTTGGATATCCTCAACAACTTGGATAGTAGCAACAGTGTGGTTGGTAGGAAGGCTCTTAATTCTATCTTCTTCCTCCCTTTCTCTAGCCCATCTCTCTTTTAGTTTAGCCAACATCCTAATATTTTCGTTAATTTGCACTTGAATAGCATTCATAGGAGTGACCTTCCTCTCCTCAAGAGGATAAGTTTTAATTTTAAGCAATTCTACCTCATTGGCTAAATTGTCTACCTTCAAAGAGAGATCATCTAGTTTGTTTAGTTTTGCTCCTACACTCTTATTAAAGGCTTTTTGGGTAGTGATGAAATCTTTAAGCATAATCTCTAGTTCAGCAGTGGAGTTCTTGGTAATAGGATAAGCATTGTTGTTCCCATAAGAATTAGAGGGGAACGGTCTAGGATTGCTACCAAAGTTACTCCTATAAGCATTGTTATTAAAATTGTTTCTAGAGATAAAGTTCACATCTACTTGTTCTTGAGCAATCAAAGAATTTAAAGGAACATCACGAGGATCAACAGAAGATTGCTTCGAAAGTAGAGACATGATCAAATCAACTTTTTCATTTAGGGAGGAAATCTCCTCGACAGAGTTTACCTTCCTACCTGTTGGAGCGCGTTCGGTGTGCCATTGGGAATAATTGGTCATCATCTCATCGAGAAGCTTTGTGGCAGCACCAAGTGTAGTTGACATAAAGGTTCCTCCCGCGGCTGAATCTAACAAGTTTCGCGAGGTAAAGTTCAAGCCTGCATAAAAAGTTTGGATAACCATCCAAGTAGTCAAACCGTGAGTAGGGCAGTTCTTGACAAGAGATTTCATACGTTCCCAAGCTTGGGCAACGTGTTCATTATCCAATTGTTTAAAATTCATTATGTTACTTCTTAGTTGGATAATTTTAGCACGTGGATAGTACTTTCCAATAAAAGCATCTTTGCACTTGTCCCATGAATCTATGCTATTTCTAGGCAAAGATTGAAACCAAATTTTAGCTCCTCCTCTCAAGGAGAAAGGAAAAAGCTTAAGCTTAACAATATCACCGTCTACTTCGCGGTACTTTTGCATATCACAGAGTTCAACAAAATTGTTTAAGTGTAAAGCAGCATCATCTCCAGCACCGGAGAATTGATCTTTCATAACTAGGTTCAGTAAAGCAGGTTTAATTTCATATGAAGGTGCTGAAGTGGCAGGTGTAGTGATAGGTGTGCAGATAAAGTCATCGTTGTTGTGACTAGTGAAGTCACACAACTTGGTGTTCTCGGTGGAACCCATAGTAGCAAGCAAGCAAGATAACTATTTTTGTGATTTTCGATAAAAGATACTAAAGCAAAACTGAAAGGTAAACTATCAAGACTAAAAGCAAAGGTAAAAGATAGCGTGCAACTCCCCTATCCTGAAGAGTGGAGTCCCCGGCAGCGGCGCCAGAAAACTTTGCTTGATGGCTTCTCGCCCCTCGTTGGTTACCCCAAGTGGAAGGTTTGAGATGCAGTGTAGCGGAAGTTTTCCCTTGGCAAAGATACCAAGGATCGATTTCCCTGAGACTCCCAGTTTCAACAAGAAGGTGTCAACTACTAACGGCGCCAGATATATTAGCAATCAACGTGGACCTGCACACAGATACAAATAACTTTGCTCCCAACGAGTACAGAGAGGTTGTCAATCTCTCCGGCCTTGTAGTTTACAAAGGATCAAACGCAAGTGATAATAGTGATAGGTAATGCTGCAATAGTAAGTAAAAGCGTAAAGTAAATAGTGGATGTGATCAATGATGGTAATATGGACCGGGGTCCCATGATGTTCACTAGTGATGTCTCTCTCCCAAAAGACGATAAAACAGCTATGTGAGGTAAACGAATTACAGCTGGGCAATTGACAGAATTATGTGCGCAAACCAATGCTAACTATGTTACAAGAAAGGTAGAGGTTCAAAGCATGGGCGGTACGCCAAGGCAAGTAGACCGAAATCTATCTGCATCTACTACTAATCATCCACCTTGAGATATCTATCCAGAACATCTCGCTGGTATTAAGTTGCGAGTCCCACCCATAGTGTAAACTCAAAGCAACAGACAACTGCATTAAAAGAACTTTGCGTAAAGTAAACAATCCTTGCACCCGCGGGCACAAGCACCGTTGTTTTCCCCCTTGTGGCAACAGCACATCCCCTAGACTCATGTTTCTGTCACTCAAGCTAGTCATCGAGGGGCATGAACCCACAATCAAGCATAACGTTCCCTCTTGGAGTCACTACCTACTACTTGGCCAAAGCAATAAATAACAACGGGGAACATGCAAGAATTACTTGCGAACATAAATATAAAAGAGGTTGATCAAATATATTACTCAAACACAATCTGAACATAATCTCACAATCCATCGGATCCCGGCAAACTCAACATAGCAACAACATAAGGATTACATATGTGCCTCGATCATGTAGGGCAGCTCACGAGGACTAATTAGTGAAGCACAAGAACGGGAGGAGAACATCACATAGCTACTGGTCATGGACCCATGGTCCAAGGGAGACTACTCACAACTCATCCGGGAGGCGTCCATGGTGGTGGAGAAGCTCTCGGTGGTGATCCTCCCCTCCGGCGGGGTGCCGGGAAGAGTTCTCCTGGTGCTCCCGATCTTGGAAGCGGCGGCGGCGGCGGAACAGAGTTGAGATCGCGAAAAAGGGTTCCCGTCTCGAGGGTTTCGGGACGCGATATAAATATATGCCAAAGGGGGGCATCAGCGGAGGCTCGGGGGGCCCAGGCGCCCCCCCGGCGCGGCCAGGGGGGCCCGCGCCACCAGGGCACTTGGAGCCCTGGTGGCCCCCCTCCGGCTGTCCTTTCGCAGCTGGGAAGCTTCTGGAACGCTGATTTTTTATATAATTTTTCCGGGATTTTTCTGGCAGTTCTCGTAACGTGAAAACCTGAAATACAAAAACAGCAGAAAATAGAAACTGGCACTGGGGTGCACTAAGTTAATAGGTTAGTCCAAATATGATCAAAAGTGTATGGAAGTGTATAAATATCATAGCAATATCACCCAAAAGAGGCATGGAGCAAGCAGAAATTATAGATACGTTTTGGACGTATCAGCGCCCCACATGCTTGGGGGGCAAGTTCCCCCCTTCTGGTCGCCGCCCCCCTAGGAGATTGGATCTCCTAGGGCCGGCGCCCCTATATATAGTGGAGGGGAGGGAGGGCAGCCGCACCCATGCCCTGGCGCCTCCCTCTCCCTCCTCCAGTGTTGCTTGGCGAAGCCCTGCTGGAATACCGCTGCATCCACCACCACGTTGTCGTGCTGCTGGATCTCCATCAACCTCTCCTTCCCCCTTGCTGGATCAAGAAGGAGGAGACGTCGCTGCACCATACATGTGTTGAACGCGGAGGTGCCGTCCGTTCGGCGCTAGGATCATCGGTGATTTGGATCACGACGAGTATGACTCCATCATCCACGTTCTCTTGAACACTTCCGCTCGCGATCTACAAGGGTATGTAGATGCAATCCCCTCTCCCTCATTGCTAGATGACTTCATAAATTGATCTTGGTGAAGCGTAGAATTTTTTTTATTTCTGCTACGTTCCCCAACAGTGGTATCAGAGCTAGATCTATGCGTAGTATCTTGCACGAGTAGAACACAAAGCAGTTGTGGGCATAGATTTGTTCAATTCTCTTGTCGCTACTAGTCTTATCCTGATTCGGCGGCATCGTGGGATGAAGTGGCCCGGATCGACCTTACACGTATGGTTACGTGAGACAGGTTCCACCGACTGACATGTACTAGTTGCATAAGGTGGCTAGCGGGTGACAGTCTCTCCCACTTTAGTCGGATCGGATTCGATGAAAAGGGTCCTTATGAAGGGTAAATAGAAATTGGCATATCACGTTGTGGTTTTGGCGTAGGTAAGAAACGTTCTTGCTAGAAACCTATAGTAGCCACGTAAAAACTTGCAACAACAATTAGAGGACGTCTAACTTGTTCTTGCAGCATGTGCCGTGTGATGTGATATGGCCAAAAGATGTGATGAATGATATATGTGATGTATGAGATTGATCATGTTCTTGTAATAGGAATCACGACTTGCATGTCGATGTGTATGACAACCGGCATGAGCCATAGGAGTTGTCTTATTTTATTGTATGACCTGCGTGTCAACTGAAAACGCCATGTAATTACTTTACTTTATTTCTAAACGTTAGCCATAGTACTAGAAGTAATGTTTGGCGAGATGACTTCATGAAGACACGATGATGGAGATGATGATGAGGGAGATCATGGTGTCATGCCGGTGACATAGATGATCATGGAGCCCCGAAGATGAAGATCAAAGGAGCAAAATGATATTGGCCATATCATGTCACTATTTGATTGCTTGTGATGTTTATCATGTTTTTACATCTTATTTGCTTAGAACGACGGTAGTAAATAGGATGATCTCTCACTAAAATTTTAAGAATAGTGTTCCCCCTACCTGTGCACCGTTTCTAAGGTTCGTTGTTCCGAAGCACCATGTGATGATCGGGTGTGATGGGCTCTAACGTTCGCATACAACGGGTGTAAGCCAGATTTACATACGCAATACACTTAGGGTTCACTTGACGAGCCTAGCCTGTACAGACATGGCCTCGAAACACGGAAGACCGAAAGGTCGAACATGAGTCGTATAGAAGATACGATCAACATGAATATGTTCACCGTTGATGACTAGACCGTCTCACGTGATGATCGGACACGGCCTAGTCGATTCGGATCATGTATCACTTATATGACTAGAGAGATGTCTATCTGAGTGGGAGTTCATTAAATTTGTTTAGATGAACTTAATTGTCATGAACTTAGTCTAAAATCTTTACAATATGTCTTGTAGATCAAATGGCCCATGCTCATGTTACCCTCAACTTCAACGTGTTCCTAGAGAAAACCAAGCTAAAAGACGATGGTAGCAACTATACAGATTGGGTCCGTAACTTAAGGATCATCCTCATAGCTGCCAAAAAAACATATGTCCTTGAAGCACCGCTAGGTGATGCTCCCGCCCCAGCGAACCAAGACGTTATGAACGCTTGGCAGTCGCGTTGTGATGATTACTCCCTGGTTCAGTGCGGCATGCTTTACAGCTTAGAATCGGGGCTCCAAAAGCGTTTTGAGCACCATGGAGCATATGAGATGTTCCAAGAGCTGAAAATGGTTTTCCAAGCTCATGCCCGAGTCGAGAGATATGACGTCTCCGACGCATTCTACAGTTGTAAGATGGAGGAGAATAGTTCTGTCAGCGAGCACATACTCAAATTGTCTGGGTTGCACAATCGCTTGTCTCAGTTGGGAATTAATCTCCCAGTCGCTCCCACCTAGCTACAAGAGCTTCATGATGAACTTTAATATGCAAGGGATGGAGAAGTCCATTCCCGAGGTATATTCAATGCTGAAATCAGCGGAGGTGGAGATCAAGAAAGAACATCAAGTGTTGATGGTGAATAAAACCACTAAGTTCAAGAAAGGCAAGGGTAAGAAGAACTTCAAGAAGGACGACAAAGGAGTTGCCGCGCCCGATAAGCCAGTTGCCGGGAAGAAGCCAAAGAATGGACCCAAGCCTGAGACTGAGTGCTTTTATTGCAAGGGAACGGGTCACTGGAAGCGGAACTGGCCCAAATACTTAGCAGATAAGAAGGCCAGCAACGTCAAAGGTATATGTGATATACATGTTATTGATGTGTACCTTACCAGCGCTCGTAGTAGCTCCTGGGTATTTGATACCGGTGCAGTTTCTCACATTTGTAACTCAAAGCAGGAGCCGCGGAATAAGTGGAGACTGGCGAAGGACGAGGTGACGATGCGCGTCGGGAATGGTTCCAAGGTCGATGTGATCGCCGTCGGCACGCTACCTCTGCATCTACCTTCGGGATTAGTTTTAAACCTCAATAATTGTTATTTAGTACCAGCTTTGAGCATGAACATTGTATCTGGATCTCGTTTAATGCGAGATGGCTACTCATTTAAATCTGAGAATAATGGTTGTTCTATTTATATGAGAGAAATGTTTTATGGTCATGCCCCGCTGGTCAATGGTTTATTCTTAATGAATCTCGAATGTGATGTTACACATATTCATAGTGTGGATGCCAAAAGGTGTAAGGTTGATAATGATAGTCCCACATACATGTGGCACTACCGCCTTGGTCATATTGGTGTCAAACGTATGAAGAAGCTCCATGCAGATGGACTTTTGGAGTCTCTTGATTATGAATCATTTGACATGTGCGAACCATGCCTCTTGGGCAAGATGACCAAGACTCCGTTCTCCGGAACAATGGAGCGAGCGACCAACTTATTGGAAATCATACATACCGATGTGTGCGGTCCAATGAGTGTTGAAGCTCACAGAGGCTATCGTTATGTTCTCACCCTCACAGATGACTTAAGTAGATATGGGTATGTCTACTTGATGAAACACAAGTCTGAGACCTTTGAAAAGTTCAAGGAATTTCATAATGAGGTTGAGAATCAACGTGACAGAAAAATAAAGTTCTTACGATCGGATCGTGGAGGAGAATATTTAAGTCACAAATTTGGCACACACCTAAGGAACTGTGGAATTGTTTCACAATTGACACCGCCTGGAACACCTCAGCGTAATGGTGTGTCCCAACGTCGTAATCGTACTCTGTTGGACATGGTGCGATCTATGATGTCTCTTACCGACTTACCGCTATCATTTTGGGGTTATGCTTTAGAGACTGCCGCATTCACTTTAAATAGGGCTCCGTCTAAATCCGTTGAGACGACACCGTATGAACTTTGGTTTGGCAAGAAACCTAAGTTGTCGTTTCTGAAAGTTTGGGGTTGCGATGCTTATGTCAAGAAACTTCAACCTGAAAAGCTCGAACCCAAATCGGAAAAATGCGTCTTCATAGGATACCCAAAGGAAACTATTGGGTATACCTTCTACCTCAGATCCGAAGGCAAGGTCTTCGTTGCCAAGAATGGATCCTTTCTGGAGAAAGAATTTCTCTCGAAAGAAGTGAGTGGGAGGAAAGTGGAACTTGATGAGGTGACAGTCACCCCTTCCGAACCGGAAAGTAGCGAGCGCAGGAAGTTGTTCCTGTGGTGCCTGCACCGACTAGGGAGGAAGTTAATGATGATGATCATGAAGCTTCAAATCAAGTTACTACTGAACTTCGAAGGTCCACAAGGACACGTTCTGCACCAGAGTGGTACGGCAACCCTGTCATGGAAATCATGTTGTTAGACAACGGTGAACCTTCGAACTATGAAGAAGCGATGGCGGGCCCGGATTCCAACAAATGGCTTGAAGCCATGAAATCCGAGATAGGATCCATGTATGAAAACAAAGTGTGGACTTTGGTGGACTTGCCCGATGATCGGCACGCCATAGAAAATAAATGGATCTTTAAGAAGAAGACTGATGCGGATGGTAATGTGACCATCTATAAGGCTTGGCTTGTCGCTAAAGGTTATCGACAAGTTAAAGGGATTGACTACGACGAGACTTTCTCTCCCGTAGCGATGCTGAAGTCCGTCCGAATCATGTTAGCAATTGTCGCATTCTATGATTATGAGATATGGCAAATGGACGTCAAAACGACATTCCTTAATGGCTTCCTCAAGGAAGAACTGTATATGATGCAGCCGGAAGGTTTTGTCGATCCTGAGAATGCTGACAAGGTATGCAAGCTCCAGCGCTCAATTTATGGGCTGGTGTAACCATCTCGGAGTTGGAACATTCGCTTTAATGATGTGATCAAAGAGTTTGGGTTTATACAGACTTGGGGAGAAGCCTGTATTTACAAGAAAGTGAGTGGGAGCTCTGTAGCATTTCTCATATTATATGTGGATGATATATTGCTGATGGGAAATGATGTAGAATTCTTGGAAAGCATAAAGGCCTACTTGAATAAGAGTTTTTCAATGAAGGACCTTGGAGAAGTTGCTTACATATTAGGCATCAAGATCTATAGAGATAGATCGAGACGCCTCATTGGTCTTTCACAAAGCACATACCTTGACAAGATATTGAAAAAGTTCAATATGGACCAGTCCAAGAAAGGGTTCTTGCATGTATTGCAAGGTATGAGATTGAGCACGGCTCAATCCCCGACCACGGCAGAAGATAGAGAAAAGATGAGTGTCATCCCCTATGCCTCAGCCATAGGTTCTATTATGTATGCCATGCTGTATACCAGACCTAATGTGAACCTTGCCATAAGTTTGGTGGGGAGGTACCAAAGTGATCCCGGTATGGAACACTAGACAGCGGTCAAGAACATCCTGAAGTACCTGAAAAGGACTAAGGATATGTTTCTCGTTTATGGAGGTGACGAAGAGCTCGTCGTAAATGGTTACATCGATGCTAGCTTCGACACAGATCTGGATGACTCCAAGTCACAAACCGGATACGTGTATATTTTGAATGGTGGGGCAGTCAGTTGGTGCAGTTGCAAGCAAAGCGTCGCGGCGCATTCTACATGTGAAGCGGAGTACATAGCTGCTTGCGAAACAACGCAGGAAGGAGTCTGGATGAAGGAGTTCATCACCGACCTAGGAGTTATTCCAAGCGCGTCGGGCCCGATGACTCTCTTCTGTGACAACACTGGAGCTATTGCCATTGCCAAGGAGCCCAGGTTTCACAAGAAGACCAAGCACATCAAGCGTCGTTTCAACTCCATCCGGAATTATGTTCGAGATGGAGACATAGATATTTGTAAAGTGCATACGGATCTGAATGTAGCAGACCCGTTGACTAAACCTCTTCCACGAGAAAAACATGATCAACACCAGAACTCTATGGGTGTTCGATTCATCACGATGTTACTAGATTATTGACTCTAGTGCAAGTGGGAGACTGTTGGAAATATGCCCTAGAGGCAATAATAAAATGGTTATTATTATATTTCCTTGTTCATGATAATTGTCTGTTATTCATGCTTGAATTGTATTATCCGGAAACAGTGATACATGTGTGAATACATAGACCACAACGTGTCCCTGGTAAACCTCTAGTTACTAGCTCGTTGATCAAAAGATGGTTACGGTTTCCTAACCATGGACATTGGATGTCATTGGTAACGGAATCACATCATTAGGAGAATGATGTGATGGACAAGACCCAATCCTAAGCCTAGCACAAGATCGTGTAGTTCGTAATGCTAAAGCTTTTCCAATGTCAAGTATCCTTTCCTTAGACCATGAGGTTGTGCAACTCCCGGATACCGTAGGAATACTTTAGGTGTGCCAAACGTCACAGCGTAATTGGGTGGCTATAAAGGTACACAGCGGGTATCTCCGAAAGTATATGTTGGGTTGGCACGAACCGAGACTGGGATTTGTCACTCCGTATGACGGAGAGGTATCTCTGGGCCCACTCGGTAAGACATCATCATAATGAGTTCAATGTGACTAAGGTGTTGGTCACGGGATGATGTATTACGGAACGAGTAAAGAGACTTGCCATGACGAGACTGAACAAGGTATCGGTATACCGACGATCGAATCTCGAGGAAGTACTATACTGATAGACAAAGGGAATTGTATACGGGATTGATTGAATCCTTGACATCGTGGTTCATCCGATGAGATCATCGAGGAGCATGTAGGAACCAACATGTGTATCCAGATCCCTCTATTGGTTATTGACCGGAGAGTCGTCTCGGTCATGTCTACGTGTCTCCCGAACCCGTAGGGTCTACACACTTAAGGTTCGGTGACGCTAGGGTTGTAGAGATATATGCATGCGGTAACCTGAATGTTGTTCGGAGTCCCGGATGAGATCCCGGATGTCACGATGAGTTTCGGAATGGTCCAGAGGTAAAGAATTATATATAGGAAGTCCAGTTTCGGCCATCGGTAGAGTTTTGGGGGTCACCGGTATTGTACCCGGACCACCAGAAGGGTCCCGGGGGTCCACCGGGTGGGGCCACCTATCCCGGAGGGCCCCGTGGGCTGAAAGGGGAAGGGAACCAGCCCATAGTGGGCTGGTGCGCCCCCCTTGGGCCTCCCCCTACGCCTAGGGTTGGAAACCCTAGGGATGGGGGGCGCCCCATTTGCTTGGGGGGCAAGTTCCCCCCTTCTGGCCGCCGCCCCCCTAGGAGATTGGATCTCCTAGGGCCGGCGCCCCCCAGGGCCCCTATATATAGTGGGGGGAGGGAGGGCAGCCGGCAGCCGCACCCATGCCCTGGCGCCTCCCTCTCCCTCCCGTGACACCTCTCCCTCCTCCAATGTTGCTTGGCGAAGCCCTGTCGGAATACCGCTGCATCCACCACCACGTCGTCGTGCTGCTGGATCTCCATCAACCTCTCCTCCCCCCTTGCTGGATCAAGAAGGAGGAGACATCGCTGCACCGTACGTGTGTTGAACGCGGAGGTGCCGTCCGTTCGGCGCTAGGATCATCGGTGATTTGGATCACGACGAGTATGACTCCATCATCCACGTTCTCTTGAACACTTCCGCTCGCGATCTATAAGGGTATGTAGATGCACTCCCCTCTCCCTTGTTGCTAGATGACTCCATAGATTGATCTTGGTGAAGCATAGAATTTTTTTGATTTCTGCTACGTTCCCCAACATGCTGGTGGCGCAGAGGCTCAAAATGTCTACGGAGCACACGCGGCGACGAAGCTGCGAGACGGACATTATGGAGGAGGAAGAAGGAGAGAGCAAATGGATCCAGTAGGTCGATGGGGCGGATTTGGTGCAATTTGAGGTGGGGTAGGGTTGTCGGGTCTGACATGACGGACGCGCCCGAACGAGTTCGGAGGCCCCCATATTCGCTCCATATTTGGGTTGGATATGAGGGGTGTCGGTCAGACCGAGCGTTTGAGGCACCCTTCTAGGTTGCTTTTTTGTGACCGGCCAGTGACCGGACCGTCCACCAGGGCATTTTGAGGTGGGTTTGGGGCGCCCGGCCGTAGATGCTCTTAAGGGCAAACTCCAACGCATGGACACATTTCGTCTGCTTTTGTCTATTTGGATCCGTGTGGGCATAAATGACGACTCAAACATGCAGATATAAACTTATTTTGTGTCTGTTTGGTGTTCGTGCGTACACAAATCGTCTTAAATATGGCTTGGGTTTGCGTGCACATGGGCACTGAGACAGACACGGCACACGCTAGCCTCGACCCCACGAACCCGTATTTCGCCGGATTGGGCCGAAACTGGTGCCGGCGGACCCAACCCGAACCCGGGGCGCTGGGGGTCGCCTGGGGGCGTCAGATGGGTCGTTTTTGGCGCGAACTGTGATGGGCCCACCCTGTCAGCGACGCGCTGCCTCGTCGTCCTCATTGCCTCGGTTCTCGCGGGAATCAATGCCAAAGCTGCCGCACTGTCACGCCGTCGCCTCCATTGATGCCCCGCGCTGCCGAGATGCAGCGCCGGTCGGCCTGCCCATTGATGCCGCGCAACGAACCGTCGCGTCGCCCGGCGCCACGGGCGCCCGCCACGCGTCGCCTAGCATGCGCCTCTCGCCGCCCGAGCTCCGGCTATAAAAGCCGCCCACCTCGCCGGTGAACGCCACACCGCAGCACATCGCCCCCCGCACTCTCCACACTGCCACACGCGCTTCACCGCTTCCCCATGCCGCCTCGCCGCCGGGGAGCTGTGGGCTACCGCGGCGTCTGCGTTCGTCCGTTCGGCACCTACTCCGCCGAGATTTGGTCGGGCGACGTGCGCCTCGGCCTCGGAACCTTCGACACCGCTCAGGAGGGCGCCCGCGCGTACGACGCTGCGGCGTGGCGCCTCCGGCGTTCCCGTTGGGACATGAACTTCACGGACGTGCCGACTCGGGAGCGGGCACAGGAGTTGGCGCCTCCCCCGCGGCTTATCACCGACGACGATCGTCGGAAGAACCGTAGGCGGGCGCACCGTCTCAGCCTGGCCGAGATGGACAAGGAAGCCATGGTGACGTGGCGCCAAAACTTCCCGCAAGAAATCATCAACGAGCACCAGTTCTTGGCCGAGAAGAGGGCGAAGAGGAAGAGGAGGAGGGAGGAGCGAGCGGTCTATCGCGAGGACAAGCGAGCGCGGAAGGCGGTCGCTAAATTCAACATCGAGCTAGGAGATGCGTCCTCCTGGGACTCCACCGACGAGCGGTTCCTTGACGCCTACGCTGAGACGTCGGAGGAGGACATCACCGAGGCAGAGTCCGAGTCGGAGAATGACGAGTAGTAGTAGTTCGTAGGAGAAGACTATGTGAACTATCTATTTATCTATCTATCGTAGGATAAGATTATGTGAACTATCTATCTATCGTAGGATATATGTGAACTATCTATCTATCTATCATATGTGAAACTGTGATTTTATTTGCCACTATGTGATTCTATTTCAACAGACGCCGAAGCACGTCGAGCCTGCCCGTTTTGCGCCGGAAATGGGCTGAAAGCGCTGAAACTGGGCCGATATCGGCGTCTGGGGGCGACCTGGGGGGGGGGGGGCGACTGGGAACGCACTGGCACCCAAACCGAAACTAGCGCCGACTCGCCCCCAGGCGGCGGTTTTTGGCGCGTCTTGGGGGCGCAACGGCTGGAGATGCTCTTATGCTTCACCAGAGTTGGAGTCGGAGTTCCCTACCCGGAACAAAGTGTCACCCTTACGGCAAAGTAGAGTCTGACACGATGGAAGCCATAACTTGGTCTATATGAAAACAACGAAATGCTCGAGTGTTCGGCCGCCTTGGGCAGCAAAGGACACCTCACGTCTTGGTGGACCAGATTATGGATGAGCTTAAGGAATGGAAGACCGCGGGAGTTGGATGACTAGAACCATTCGTGAGAGAGTAGTCTAGATTGTTATGTATGGTGTAGGTGTTGCTAGCCGGGTGTATGCATCCACGTCTAGTTTATTCTAATTATGTTGCTCTCTTCTATAAAAATAGGACGCTGATAAGGCCCACACGTGTGGTGAGAGCAACACCCACCCACAAGCCCTGTAACATACAGATTGTGCCACGTCACCGCATATATGCATGTGGGAATTTTTTGGGTTTCTAGTTTTTAAAATGTTTTATCTCTTAAATGAAAAATCCGGTTGAAAATCCGTTTTCATCATTAGATCCATCGCGACTAGATCTTCAAAACTAGATCTCATATCAATATATTTCGACGATTTTTTTGGTTAAAAGTTGCCATGTCTATTACACATGAATTGCCATGGTGTTTACATTGAAGTTGCCATGATATGTTTAAACTATTTTACTTCTACATTTGAAAGTAAAATTTGACATATTATAAACGGGGAATTAAGAACTCAGACTTGCCATGAACCATAAACTAAAATTATCATGATACAAGCACTTGAAATTGCCATGGTTCATACAAAAAATAATTTTCATGGTTAAAGTACTGAAATTGCCATGGTCAAATACTAAAATTGTCATGATCTATAAACTAAAATTGCCACATGGCAACTTCACTGTAAACACTATGACAACTACAGTGTAAACATCATGGCAACTTTGGTCAATTTTTTTCCGTCGAAACATATCAACCTGTGATCTAATTTTGAAGATCTCGTGGAGACGAATTTAACGATGAAAACTAATTTTTCATTGAATTTTTTAATTAGAAGATAAAACATTTGTAAGCCAAAAACCAAAAAGACTCCCGTTGATGTCATCTATTTTTTTAGCATCAGTACAGACGTAAGCGCTCATATACACGCGCATACACCCACCCCTATGAACGCACACACGCACACCCTATCCCTATGAGCACCTCCGAGAGACCGAGCCGTAGGCGCCTCGTCGTCGACGGGAACGTCTCCTCCCACTAAAAGCGCATCGTCGGAAATCCTGAAATAAATCCAGGAATAATGCGAGCACCAGGATTTGAAACCTGGTGGGTTGGAGATACCAATGTCCACTTAACCATCTCAACCCCAGGTTGGTTCGCTTGATGTCATCTGTTTCGACGTGGCAAAATGAATGGTAATGGAGATGTTTGAGTCATGTTACTTCGTGTCACACATGTGTGCGTTATCATTTGAGTAAAAATATGGTACACCATTATTTTATTTTGATATAAATAGATCTGAAGTTTTTTATTTGATATCTTTACCTAATAATAAAGAAATTTGGGTTTCTTCCCGTCCGTCATGGCATTTTTCAGAAAAGCCCCTGTACTTCAGAGAATTCAACCCGCAGTCCTATTTTAAGTTAAAAAGAATCGTTTTTTCGTATTTTACACAAAAGTCCCTGTGTTTTCTTGAAATCAACCCGCAGTCCGGATTTATGTCATACCCGAACCGTTATTTTAAATTTTTTAAACCCCCCCTGATGTTTTAGGTAATTCATCCGCGGGTCATATTTAAGTCAAATACATGTTTGTTTTAAAATCATCAATATCTTTTAAACCGTAACTCCGATTTGAACATGTTATATATGAAATTTGATTAGAAAAATATGTAGAATATGAATATGAGATTATTTTTACCTGTTAAGTATTTTTAAATATTATTTTACAATATAAGTCAAACAAATGATTTTCTAAATTATACGTATCTTTTAAACCGTAACTTTGATTTTAACATATTGTATATGAAATTTTATTTAAAAATGTGTAGAATCCAAATATGATGTTAATTTTACCTGTTAAATATTTTTAAAATATTATTTTGGAAACAAACTTATAATTTATAGCGCAAGATCCGTTTTTTCATTCGTACCGGTGGCGATCCGG
Source organism: Secale cereale (assembly GCA_902687465.1). Lineage (NCBI taxonomy): Eukaryota > Viridiplantae > Streptophyta > Magnoliopsida > Poales > Poaceae > Secale > Secale cereale. Next base: position 820,103,383 of record LR738713.1, on the reverse strand, counting down.
ATTGTAAATAAGCACTCCATTATAACCATATAGGGAAAAGAAAACACGATAACTACACATGCATACCTCTGAAAAATGTCGCAGGGGAAAACAACATATTTCTCATCGCGAGAGTGAGAGAAAGCGAGAGAGAGAGATAGGGAGAGGAGAGAGAGACGCCTTAGGATTAACCATATTTAAACACGTTTTTTGCTTTGTTTTGTGTGAACACTAAGACCATCGCCGGCAAGGGTAAGAAGGAGGATAAGCGGCAACACAAATATGATGCCCCGCAAAAATAAAGGAGATGGACCTATTGTGATATTCAGTGATGATTGTTGGGTTAAGATAGTGTGTTATGCGGGCTCTTTTGCTTTTGCTAGTGTATAAAATAACCTGAGATTCAAAGTCTGTCGAATTGATACGAAAATCCTATGACCGACCTCAGTCTCGAATAAAAAACCCGAACCTAAACGCAGACCCAGGCTAAGCTCAACCCGGTACTCCTTTGCCGACCACGCACGCACCAAACCTATTAAACCCCTGTACTCCTCCGCCGCCGCCGCCGCCATTCGCCGCCGAAGGTCTCCCCCCGACCCCCCTTCCTCGCGCCCCCGGCCGCCGCCGCCCCCCCGCGCCCCGCCGAGCTCGCCAACATGCTGCAGAGCAAGTCCTTCGTGAAGAAGACGAAGCAGGGCCGCGTCGTCAAGGTCGCCGCTCGGCACCACAACCTCCGCCTCGCCGAGGCCCCGCCGAAACCCTAGCTAACCCTCTCCCCCCGTCTGCGCAGGTGGTCCGGGAGCACTACCTCCGCGACGACATCCCCTGCGGCACCTTCTCCTGCCCCTCCTGCGACGCGGCCGCCCGCCGCCTCAACGCCGACGCTGCCGCCATCCTCGTCGTCGACACCAACGTCGTGCTCCACCAGGTGCCCCTGCTTTTCCCGCTCGCACCTCCGGTCTCGTATTTAGCGTGCCTTGTAGGGGCTCGGGGATTTCGATTGCTGATGCTCCGAGCGGTTGCCGCAGATCGATTTGTTGGAGAATCCGGCGATTGAGGATGTCGTGGTTTTGTCGGTGGTGCTGGACGAAGTGAAGAATAAGAACCTCTCCGTGTACAACAGGCTCAAGACCCTGTGCACCAACACGGCTCGGAGGTTCTTCGTGTTCACCAACGAGCACCACAGGTACGCCTGAATTGGTTCTCCATGGTTGTTTTGATTGATCAGTAGGCGTGAGTTTAGGCTCTGGTATATTTGCTTGCTTCAGATATGCTTCCTATCTGAAGCAGAATTCGTAGAGATTTCTAGTCCATGGGGTGGTGAAGATAAACCATGTAGCTATGAAACTATAGTTTGTTTACCAGAGTGAGAAAATCAAGTAAAGCTCAAGGAATAAGCTACTGATATCACTCCTGCATCTGCTCTGATTTTTTTTTGAGCTATGCATCTGCTCTGATTCTCTGGCTACATACCTCAGAGCAACTAAGCTGGCTTGCAGTGAATTATTTAAACTGGACCAAGTTGAGCTTGTCTTTCCTATAACTGTGTTGAAATGGTGTTCCCTCCTAACGGCAGTTATCTTTGGCATGTATTGCACTTAGACCTGAACCTGAGCAGTATTTGCAAAAAAATTCCGCACAAGTTGCAGTACAAACGTGCAAGTACTTATCTGCAACTAATTAGTGATTCTGCATTTGTCCTTTGAGACGTGCAAGCTACCCAGAACTTGCATCTTCTTAGCATCAGCGATGTTATTCTTCCCTGTTCATATGTGTAGGATTACTCATTACTGAAAAACATACAGGGATACTTATGTCAAGGAGATGGTCGGAGAGAGCCCAAATGATCGTAATGATAGAGGTACTGAGTTGCTTAGTTATATTTATGTGCATATATCCCTTTTCCACTTATTCTATGTACACTTTGGGTATGCTCTGCTCTTTACTCACTACTTCTTGTCTATTCAGCAATCCGTGTTGCTGCTCGTTGGTACCAGAGTCACCTCGGTGACAGTGCCAAAGTGTTGCTGGTCACAAATGATAGAGATAACAAACGGAAAGCTACTGAAGAAGGCCTAAATGCAGAGACAGGTGCTAGTTGGATAGTCTTGCATAAAACTCATAGCTGAATCCTTTACAATACTGCATGAATGATTTTATGGTTGCCTCACAAACTGTTTCTGGTTCCAGTTGAGTCATATGTACGATCGCTTGCGCAGCCTGGTTTGCTCGATTTGGTGGTTGTCCCAAGTAGCGGAGATGTTGCCATGGAAGATGTAGAAGATCTTAGGCCATCCAAAAGGAAAATAGTTTACAATGAGGTATACCAAGCTAGTATTAACTATGCAGTTTTCATCTGCATGTTCTTGCTACAATAATTACCTAGTGTCAAATATAATATATGCTACCTTGATATCATTGCAGCATAAACCTATGTCAGAAATTACATCTGGTCTGCGCTGTGGAATTTATCATCAAGGGAAGCTTCGAGTTAATCGTTACAATCCATTTGAAGCATATGTCGGAAGTGAGAGCATTGGGGATGAGATTATTATCCGTGGGAGTTCAAATATGAACAGGTCCTTTGACGGAGATATAGTTGCTGTAGAACTCTTGCCACAGGATCAGTGGCACGATTCAAAGTCATTTATTGCTGATGATGATGGTATGTTGTTCATTTTTTGATGCATCTCATTTTTCTTATCTGATGGATGTTTCTGTTATTTCAGAAGATGATAATGAAGATGATGTCCGGTTGGTTCCAAATAGTGCTGATGATGCTCCACGAAACACAAATTCCACGCAATCAACAGTTGGATCATCAGCTGCTTCTGTCCCCAGTCGTCCAGTTGGACGTGTTGTTGGTATCATCAAGCGGAATTGGAATTCGTGAGTTCTATGTGACCTGAATGATATTTATCTAATTATGATCTCCTGATATGGAAAAATGACATCAGATTATGCACAATTCATTCAGTCAATGTGAAATATTAACCCATAAGGATATATCCTGCTTGTGTTTTTACGTCTATATGCCTGCATGATGTATGTTGACTGAGTATCTTGATAGCATTTCTGCCCTGCTACTTCACACATGTTGGTTTCAGTATTTCATGCATTTCTTACAATCTTTGGTTGGTTAGACATGATGTCACTATTTGTATGTTGCCAAGATTATGCTAATACTTCTTCCATCCAGCAAACTATTTAGTTTATATTGCAACTTCAGTTGTTTTTGTGTATTGATGCATAAAAATGAAATACTTGTATACTGCAGGTATTGTGGATCATTGGAGCCAATGCCCATGCCTGCTGGTAGCGGGGGTGTTGCTCATGCTCTATTTGTGTCGAAAGATCGAAGAATTCCTAAGATTCGGATTCAAACTAGACAACTTGGGAATCTTTTGAATAAAAGGATTATCGTTGCAGTTGATTCATGGGATGTCATGTCTCGATACCCATCGGGACACTATGTGCGGACTATAGGAGATATTGGCGATAAAGAAACTGAAACAGAGGCAAGTTTGTATACCTAATTTTTATCACATCACTTTGTAGGAGCTGTAGTCCAGCCTGTGTAATCCAGTTAGTTGCTGCATGTTAAGATCATGCATTTGATGCTAGCATGCTAACTGATATACACATAATACAGGTTGTCCTAATAGAAAATGATATTAACACAAGACCTTTCTCTACACAAGTCCTTGCTTGTTTGCCGCCTTTGCCTTGGACATTGTCACCCGAGGATGTGGCTAATCCTAATAGGCAAGACTTGCGGCATGTGAGAGTCTTTAGTGTGGATCCACCTGGTAAGTTAATCATGATAAGTGTACCCTATTCTTTTGTAGTTGAATTGTATTCTTACCATTAAACTGCTATTTAGGTTGTAGGGATATTGATGATGCACTACATTGCACACCGCTTCCAAATGGAAATTTTGAAGTTGGAGTCCGTATCCTTTATCAGTTTACCTCCTATACACAGTTCAAGTTTGCAATGGATGTTAATCTTATTCTCTTCAGTCTTTGAACTTGTACCTTTTGAGTTAATATTTGCCATCCACTCCCCTTTTTTTACCCGACAATGGCTTCAGAAATTGTGAGTAGGATCTGTTGCACCTACCTGGGTTTGAGCTCATCTCATAGGTGATTATTTAGTTATAATTAAAGAACCATATCATGTGATTTTGTTCTATATGCTTTTGCTTGAACAAACTCAATTCCTAAATCCTTTTGGTTGATAGACCATTACTCTTGATGCACGGATTGTTCAATTTTAATAGGAATGTGAATTTCCAGGAATACTTTCCTCATGAAAAATGGGTTTGGGGGCATTCACAGTGGTTCATCACATAAGCTTGATTGTTTAGTTATAATGAAAGAATCAAATCATGTGATTTTGTTCTATATGCTCTTGCTTGGATCAAACTCAATTCCTAAATCTTTTTGGTTGATAGACCATTGCTCTTGATGCGAGGATTTACTCAATTTCAATAGAATGCGAATTTCCAGGAATACTTTTCTCATGAAAAATGGGTTTGGGGGCCTTCACAGTGGTTCATGTACGCATTGCCAATTAGGATCAAAGATTTGGTGGTGGGGGAGTTAATGAAGAGAGAGATGCAGGTTGTATCTCATACTAGATGCCACTAATTTGGGAAAAACAATGTAGATTTAATGCTGAAGCATATGACCAATTTAGATAGTACAAGAGATTTAAATCGCGAATGCCCTAGCATTGCTGATGTAACAATTGTTTTTTTACATTTTTTTGTTATGCTAGTCCTTGTCTCCGGGGTTCGAACTATTTTATCTCTGATCTTGACCTTGGGTAATGAAAGCTATATGTTGTCGGCAAGAGATATATGGGATGTGTTTCTTTCCCATTTTGTTCTATCTTCTATGCTGTCGCTATTGATGTGGAGATTTTGCAGTTCTTGACTTGGACTGACCAGATATTGCTGATGTCACTAATTTTGTCCATCCTGGTACCCCTCTTGACGAGGAGGCCTCTCAAAGGGCAACTTCTGTTTATCTTGTTGGACAACGAATTGACATGCTACCGAAGCCTCTAACTGAAGGTATTCTTTTCATTTATATGGCATGCACACTGAATTACTGATTACTGAATCAACTGCTCCGAAGCATTGCATTGAACTTGATAATACTTGCATTAATTTTAATATGTATGAGCAGAAGTGACTCTTGTTTTTCCAAATTTTGTTGGTTTTTAGATGTTTGTTCTCTTCGTGCTAATGTTGAGAGGCTGGCATTCTCCGTCATTTGGGTAAGCCTAATTGTGAAATTGTGTTTTTATGATGTCGATTTGTCTGATGTATGGCAATATTTAAATGTGGCCATTAAGTTTTTGCTCTTATTGAAAAAGGTTTGTTGTGCGGATGCTGTCCATAGTCCCTGTGTCCTACTAGCTCTATGACCCCCGAGTCCATAATACTATTCAAGCTCAGATGCAATGAATTATTTTGCACAACTTTCACCAAGCTTTTTCACTAATGATTTGGGTCATTTGTCAATACACCCTAGCCTTTTAGTTTTATATATACAATTTATTCTTGCAAACTGCACTTCATGCGTAATTTGCGGTATATGCCATTTTCCTCAAAGAAAAATCTTCTCTGAGACTCTTGAGTGCAGAGTATGGTGTGCTTAGAAACTTACTAACGTGTTAGTTCCAAGTCATACAATATGCCTACATGTTGGATTAAGGCAATTAGCTTCACATGCCATTTTCCTCAAAGACAAATCTTCTCTCAGACTCTTGAGTGCAGAGTACGGTGTGCTTAGAAACTCACTAACTTGTTAGATCCAAGTCATACAACATGGCTACATGTTGGATTAGGGCAATAGCTTGGCATTTTTGATCCTGTGGTATCACGAACAGAGTATTATCGTCATCTGCATTTGGCATTTCTTCTGTTCATCCTCGTGCGTCTTGAAGTGATTACATCTGTCCCTTTAAATGAATGTGCTAATTCATGTATCCTGGCGCTTTGAATTTTTTAAATGTTCTGTGTACAGGAAATGACACCTGATGCTGATATCATATCTTCAAGATACACAAAGAGTGTTATCAAGTCTTGTGCTGCAATGTCTTATGTAGAAGCCCAAGCAAGAATGGATGACAGGTGCTTTCTGGCATTCAGCTGTCTCAGCTTGCATTACTTATGTGCGGAAGTACAATTTTATGTTTGTCTAGCAGGCCAAAAACATTTGTCATAAAATTGATCGCTTCATTCCTTGAAATTTCCAGCCGTTTGGCCGATCCACTGACTGTAGACTTACGGAACTTAAATTCATTAGCAAAGGTTTGTTCTTGTGTTATCATATCTCGGTCTGCAATAAATATTCTTGCTTGTTCCCATGTACTCCCTCCGTTCACAAATATAAGATGTTTAGGATATTTCAATATGGACTACATACGGACTGAAATGAGTGAATAAACACACTAAAATGCATCTGAATCAGAAAAATGTTAGAACATCTTATATTTGTGAACGGAGGTAGTACTACCGGTACTATTATTAAGCTTATGTTTTCAATGCTTATGTAGATAATGAGAAATCGACGTTGCGAAAGAGGGGCCCTGACTCTTGCTTCAGCAGAAGTCAAATTCGAAATTGACAGTGAAACTCATGATCCCCTCGACATAGGTATTCATCAGATTTGTAAACCTGACTCCTGTACTATTTCTGACTTATATAGATGAAATACTTACACTCAAGTTCAACAGGAATATATCAAATTCGCGAGGCAAACCAAATGATTGAAGAGTTTATGTTGGCAGCAAATGTTTCTGTTGCCGAGAAGATTTTGCAGCACTACCCCTTGTGTTCATTGCTACGGTACACATTTGCTCTGTTCGTTCTTGTTTTGTCACATTTGGATCAGATTAAGGTTACCACTCTGGCAGTGCAGCCAAGTACGTATATCTCAACTTCTAGGAGATCCCTTTGAAAATATTGATCATGTCTTATTCATAATTGAATACAGTTTTTGACCTGTCGACCTGTTCATTCAAGCTTATAGAGCTAAAGTTACTTAGACTCAATCATTAATAAATAACCAATAGCACATGAGGAGAGTTCAGTCCAATGAGGTAGGATACCAAAATTATTATGTGTGTGACTGACCTCGCCTGATGTTACCAAGTTTCATTTGTATGATTTCTCATGAACTCATTCTCGATATTCGATACCAATATTTTCCATTTGGCACATATTGGCAGCTGTGAAAAAAATACATTCAGCTGTTGACTAGTTTGTCCTTGCCAAGGAATGGTTTAAGAACTTATTTGTGACTGCCATCTTCTTACACTATTTATGCAGCAATTTCAAAGAATGTACCAGTTCTTTCCTACAGCTGCTGTATCATTTAAATTACCTTTTCTGAGCATGTTATTTTTTCTCTGATTGGCATCAGGCGTCATCCTAGCCCAACAAAGGAGATGCTTGAGCCATTACTCCGTACCGCCTCTTCCGTTGGCCTAAATCTGGACGTATCATCCTCAAAAGCATTAGCTGAATCACTTGATAATGCGAAGGTGAGAATGACCTGTATTATTTTACTCCACAGTGTATTCACATTTAGGTGACAGTTCTATGTAGCTGGGTAATACTTATTTGTTTGGAGCGTTATCTCACCTGCCGTTAATGCTTCACATGCAGAGAGATGACCCGTACTTCAACAAGCTTATCCGGATTTTGGCAACTAGATGCATGACGCAAGTACGACAGCGATTTTGAAGTTCAAAATATTCTGACTTACTGATTTCAACTATATGTATATAACTTTTTTCTTGCAATACACAGGCAGTTTACTTTTGCAGTGGAGATTTGAGCTTGTCTGAGTATTATCACTATGGGCTTGCATCTGCTCTGTACACTCATTTCACTTCTCCTATTCGCAGATATGCAGGTTAGTTTTCGTCACCATTAGGTGCTTTGATGTTCAACGATATTACCTGAATTTGACTGATGATTGTTGGACATAGCGAGTAATAATACATGTTACTTTGTCCGGCTATGAGCTAACTAGTTTAGTTGGGAAGTTCAGTTGGAATAACTATTTTCATGCACCTTTTGTACAAAGTGAAACTTTTTTGTAACGCTTTGTAGTTTCTATAGACTAAGTTAAAATGTAGAAGAAAGAAGAGGAGGATACCTATAAACTGTGAGATTGGTGTCTGATTCTATTCTACATCTTTTGGATTGCAGATGTTGTGGTGCATAGGTTGCTAGCTGCTGCTCTAGATATTGCGAAACTTCCACCAGTCTTCCAGGACGGTCCACAACTCACAGGCATCGCTGACAGTGAGTGGTCCAATGCACTAGTGAAGTGGGTCTTTATATGTTTTGCAACATTTGATACTGACATTATTATCATGTCAGACTTGAATTACAGGCACCGAAATGCCCAAATGGCAAGCAGAGCATCAGTTGAGCTCCACACTCTCATATATTTCAGGACAAGGTACATTTTAATTGTCAATGGCTCTTTTATTTATAAGTTACAGTAGAATAGTATGTTCTTTAAGACGAGGGTAGTAAGAAATAGCTCAAGTCTGTTCTTAGCAGTAGTACATATATCATCTGAGTGACCATAGTTTGGATCATTAATACTTTTAACTGTGCAGGCCCGTGGATACTGAAGCTAGAATAGTAAAGATCAAGGCAAATGGTTTCATAGTCTTCGTCCCAAAGTATGGATCTCTTAACCCCCTCCCCCCTCCCTCCTTTTCCCCTCTCCCACCTTCTCATTTATTTGCCAAGTTAGACTAACAATGAACGTCCTGCTAAGAAGTCACAAGTATAGAAAACCACACCTCGGCAAAGACCTGATCACTCATCTTAAATTAAATTAGTACCAACTTACTGATGGACCTGAAGTAGCTCAAAGTAGGATCTGCCAATTGCTATTGCATGGATTCTGAGCTTCAATGTTGTTTCTGGTCACTGCGTTGTTCTTAGAAATCTGAGATGGAAGGTCTGCTTAAACAAATTAGTTGGCTGCTAATTGTTTGTAATTTAATAAGTATTGAGATATTCGAGCATTTGGTTGACACACTATGGGGCATTTTGGTTCCCTAACCTTCCTCAGCGATGCCAAAAATTAATAATGCTCATGGAGATTAGCTAGCAGGGTAGTTTCCCAGTTTCTAGGCTTGTAAAAACTGATACAAAATGTGGCCAGCATCTTTGCTGCATGTCAAGATAGATGATGTGGGAAACTATGTCTGGCACATTGATTGGATTGATTAGGCATCCATCCAGCTTCATTTATTGCAGTATCATCTGAACCTGGCGGGTGATTTGCAATCTGTTTGCACCTTCGCATTTCTTATGATAGTATGAACAAATCGATATCCATATTCTAATTTGGAGCAAATAAATATTAGGTGTTACGTGGGGCCCACATGTCATGGTCATACCAAGGATAATTTAAGTCTGCTGGGAATCAACCAAACATGTCCTGTGTCATTCCTTCTTCTTCTCAATCTGGAGAGTTTTAATTTTTCCAAATACTTGCAAATAATAGGAGATACTTCAATTCCAGCATCATCCGTGATGGGTATGCATTAGCTAGCAGCTTTCTTGTTCTCATTTGGTACTTTTTCGCAACAGGTTTGGCATAGAAGGGCCCATCTATCTTACGGCGAAGGGAGACAAAGGGGCTGACTGGGTAGTCGACGAGGTGCACCAGAAAGTAACCAAGCCTGGAACAAACATAAGCTATGCTGTGTTGCAGAGTGTTATGATCCATATGGAAGTGGTGGAGCCTCAGCCCCACCGCCCCAAGCTGCAGCTCACCCTCATATGAGCAACAACTGTAACTGTAACATTAGTGCATTCACCTGCTACGACATTGTACTAGGGTCCATTCTTTAATTCAACAAACATTGGTGATTTATGATATCGTCAAATCAGCCTGGAATTGCTCTTCATAGAGTTGTGAAAATCTCTCTTTATTGGTGCTAAAAATCTACCATGACCTCCTGTGGTCGGCGCATCAGTTGCTCATCTCTGGGCATATCTTTTATTTGAGTTGTCACTTAACAATGCTTGAAACACACATTGCACAAATGAGCCGACGCAAAATTTTCTTGTCGAGGGGGAGCCTCAGTGTCTCAGGACACGAGTGACATGAACACCGTCGACCAGAGCGTGAGCGCCAGGGCGGCAACCAGGTGCGTCCAGAGGAAGACGATGGAGCACTCCTCTTCCCCGACATCAAACAGCTGGGCTATCGTCCCTGCAACGCACAAGAAGAGGAACAAACACCTCAGAACACGCTCACATTTTTCACCATAACACACTACAGTGGTAAGTTGGCATACCGATGCTCATGGCCGGGGGAACCGTGGATTGTAGCAGGAGAACGTAGCGGTACAGGGGCGATCTTGGCAGGAACCCGAGCTCGCTGGCTGCCTTCACCACCCCGATTCCGCAGGCGGGGACGATGACGAAGCGTATCATGATGATCGACACGACCACCAGTGGCTTCATCGTCGTCCTGCCTCTGCCTGGCCGCACAAAACTATGCAGACATGAGCATGGAAAAATAAAAAGATGCATGAACTGAGAAAACTGCGAGGAAGTCTGACAGAGAGTGAACGTTATTACCTTTTGTAAGGTTCCCGCCAAGTATGAGGACGGTGCATGGTATCGCGGCATCTCTGCTCCCAAGTTTGGGGTGTCATCCAAGAGAAGGTCAGCAGCAGCAGTTGACATAAAGATGCAATATCCAAGGAAGGAGCAGCGCCGCTATCTAGACTTACCCTAGTAACTTTGCAGTGTCTTGGATTACCCGGAGAGGGCCGTCTTCCTCCGTAACGAGTGGTCTCAGATTGTCGATTGCGCCTACGGTAAACCCTATGAGCTACAGAGCGGTAGCAGTTAGATGTGAGTGAATTCCAGAGCTCATTTGTGTGATCATTGTGACGCAAAGCAGAGTCGCATACCGCGGCAACACTGGGAGGTGACCACAGTTCATTCAGTATCTCCACCAGCAAATCCTTTGCTTTTCTTAAGTAGTGCAGGAAGCTACCAGCAGCATCGTTGGAAAGCAAGCTAGAACTGACCTACAACCCCAATTTCAGAAAATGCAAGGTTTGTTCATCACTCAAACAGGCCACAGTTTAATCTTTTCAAGGCAATGAGAGAATTTGCTACTACTTACCGGGTCGCTCTCGACATCCTCATGAAATTCCCCGGACGACAGAGGAAGAAAGGCCACATGATTGCCATTTTCGGTTTCTCCAGAGTCTTCTTCTTTCCTTATGTTAGTTGTAGGCTCACTGCATTTCTTGTACAGCTGAGCAGATCTCTTCATGACGCTGTAGCTATGAGTCCAGATAAAGAAATTCCCTAGCTGCACGAAAGGTTTCAGAATCCAGAATGTACCATGACAGTCCTGACAGAGGAGTTGATCAGGCGCGGCGACGAGCTTACCGCCATGGACAGTGAGACGTAGGAGAGGCCGAGAGATTTGCAGGTGTCGGCATCACCGAAGGGGCTGTCTTCCTCAGTGCAGATCGCCGGGACAATCATCAGAGGAATAGTTCCCCAGTTACCTGGAAATGCACATGTAGATTAGAACAGCTACTAGCTTATGTGAAACTGAAGGAAAACAATGGTCATTTCAGTGTGAGTGGCAACGTGCCTGCTGAGCAGCAAGCAATGACAAGCCCCTGAAGATGTGCTCCTGGCCTCAGGGCCTTGACGGCCAGCCATCCGAGAGTTGCCCCGATGAGGAATATGATCCCCATGTTCACTGGCATGAACCACCTTAATTAACCCATCAAGTTCAGTACTCCATTGAGCAACCAAATGCCACAATTTCTATTAATGAATCAATGTATAAAGATTTAGTACTGTAGTAGATAATTCGATCGAACCAGGAAATGATGTCCTTGAGCGTGACAGTGCCAGCCAAGCTCGAGAAGACGAGCGACGGGACGAACACGACGTAAACAACCTGCAGAATAATCAAACAAAGAAATAGGTAAATAAACGGATTGAAATCACTGTCATGTCTTGTAGTAAATCTGTTATATCGATGCCATGCGTGACGACGACCTTGTTTATGTGCCTCCGGGCATCGGAGGTGAGGACGTCGAAACGGGTGGACGCGAGGCAGGCCCCGAGGACGCCGGCGAGGAGGACCTGCAGAACGGGCAGCCATGCCACGGCCAGCAGAGACCAGAACCTCATCCTGTCCTGCAGGAGGCGACGCGAGAGAGAGTCGCAGCTGATCGGAGATCGTTGTGGTGCGAATGGCTTTGAAGAACTGGCCGAAGAGCCCAAGCCGGTGTGCTGTGCTGTGCTGTGCTGCCCATGCGGCGGCGCAACCGCTTTGTTGGCTGCTGTGGATGCACGCACACGTTTGTGCTCGTCAGGCCACGCGTGTCAATCAACACCCAGACCCAGCCAGATGCTTTCTTTTTGCGCCGAGGCGCAGACGACGAATACAACTTTTGGTTGTTCGGCAGGGGAAAGAAATACAAATTTCGTTCGACTGCTCTGTCTTCTGCCTCGTTTCGTCGTTCCAGGCACAGGAGCGAGTCAAAAGAGAGAGACGGACGGTGAGCCACCTCATCTCTGAAATCATCAGGTAGAAGTATATTTCGTCTTAGAGAAGTTTAGTACGTCCCCTCGCAAAAATAAATAAGAAAACCATAGAAAGATCACGCATCATGCTCGCTGGGCTAGCAAGCCGCCATGCGGCAACCATGGTGTGCCTTGCGGCCTCCAAACTACTCCCTCTCCCACGCTGCGGCACCCTAAGTAGTCGCACTCGCACCCTTTGGTCCCCACCTGATCATCGAAATTAATTACTTACTTCTCAGTTCCCACCTTCGTTGTACGAAAATAAGGCCCCCCCCACCCATATGAAGCCTAGCTCTGGGTTCCATTTATCACAAGAGTAAGAGTAAAGCGCACGTACAACCCCGAACTCCGAACCGAAACAAGTACCCCCTAAGAGCATCTCCAGCTGCGTCCCAACACGTCCTTTCCAGGCATTTTTTTTGCGCCGGCGGTCGAAAATCGGCCCAGCCGCGCCCCCAGGTCTCATTTAGCGCCGGCTTGGGCCGAAAAAACAGCCGGCGGTCCCGAGCCAAACCCAAGCGCCCGGGGTCGTCTGGGGACGCCGGCACAAGCGAAAAGCGGCATGGGGCCACTCTGTCGGCGAGATGATAGCCTTTTGACGCCGTTTCTTCCCGCTTTCCCCCCGTCTTCCCTCCCATTCTCCCTCCCTCCCGCCATTCGCCCCTCGCCCCTCCCCCATCCCGCCGTCATGCCGCCGAGGAAGTACGCAGCACCCCGAGCCGCGACGGATGGCCCCGCCCAGCCGAAGCAGAGGAAGCAGAGAGCGCCACCGTCAAAGCCGCCTGGCATGACTAACGCCGACTGGAAGGCGGAAGTTCAACGCCGGGAAGCTGTCACCAGCGACAGGCAGAACAGGGCGAACGCGAAGAGGGCTAGCGACGTGGCGGCGGCGGCGGCGACCTCAACGACACTCGACCACGACCTCACCGAGATGTCTCGCGCGGTCATGATGCATCCGCCCGGCGGCCAAGGGCCATATGCGTCTTGGAGCCTGCAGACCGTCGGGTCCCCGGCCGGCTGGGGTTGCGCATCATCCCGGGCTACGGTGACGGCGACACGCATGGCGGCTTCAACCCCAACGTCACCTTCCCTCATGGCCGGCCCGTCCAGCGCACACCCTCGTCCGTCTTCGCTGGCGTTCAGTACCCACCTTACAACTACTCGCCGCCGGCCTACGCCGCCTCTCCGCCATGGGGCGCTGCTCTTCTCGCAAGCACCGCCGTCGCACCTCGGCGACACGGACGCGGCGGAGGCCGACATGGACGACATCATCGCGACTGGCTCGGCCGCCGCCGCCGTCTCCCCCGGGTTCGCCATGGACGATGACGCAGTCGATCTCAACGGCGGCATGGACGGCGAGCTCGACTACGGCGAGGAGGAGGAGGAGGAGGAAGAGGAGGAGCCGGCGCCTGCTCAAGTGAGCAAAGGGAAGAAGAAGAAGAGGGCGGCCAAGACCGGCGAGCCACACATCAAGTGGGCGTCCAAGGAGGACGAATGCCTCGCCGAGGCGTGGAAAGTCGTCTGCCTCGACCCGATCACCGGCACGAACCAGAGCGTTGACGCATATTGGGACCAGATCAAGGCCGAGTTCGACGAGCGCAAGCTCGCCGACCCCTACTTCAAAGGCGTCTACATGCAGCGCGGGTCGAAGGCGATGTCAAACCATTGGGGCCTCATCCAAACGGCGTGCAACAAATGGCATGGGATCGTCGAAGAGATCGCGGCTCGCCCCATGAGCGGCGCCAGCATCGAGGATCAGCTGGTGTGGATGTTCGCCATGTTTCGCCAGGGCAACAACGACCAAGACTTCAAGTACCTCCACGTCTTCCAGCGGATCGACAAGTGCGAGAAGTGGGCGAAAGTCCGACGCACCCTCGCCAAGGCCAAGGATACGTACAAGCCGGGCGCGTCGATGCCGGGCGCGTCCGATGGCCGTCCTGATGGCCACAAAGGGTCCAAGAAGGGGAAAGAAGTTGACGTAGCTGCCGCGCGTGTGCACGAGTCCATCGAGAACTGCCTCGCCGACGCCAAGAACCGGGCCACCCTACGGGAAGAGAAGAATGAGGCGCAGTGGTCGACGTTGATGACGAACAACGCCGTCAAGCTCGACCTGCTCCGCACCAACGTCGCCACGAAGAAGAGGAATACCGACATGTAATTCCTGATGTGAGGGGTGGACATGCTCCGGAGCGACGACCCACAACTCAAGGTGTGGTACTTGGTGGACGCGGCCTCATCCTGAACCAGATGTCGTCGACGGCGCCACCAACACCGCCGACAAGCCCCGTCGATGATGCCTCCGCGACGCCCAGCAGCACAGATGCCACGCCGACGCCGCCCAGCACCGAAGCCGCGCCGACGCCGAGCCCCGACGCAGCGCAGTCGCCGCCCAGCAGCCCTCGCACGCCGACCACCCCGACGGCGGTCGACGACAACGCCGTTTGATGTGGTTGCCTACGTGCCCTGCCTATCGGTCGAACTTCTCATTTTGATTGTTGAACTGTGGCAAGAGCGCCGATCTGTGGCGCAGTGATCGCCGAACTTGTGGCGTTTTTTGGGAGCGGGAATAGACAACGTTTGAAATTTATTCGCCTTGGGGCCGGCTCCTGGGGGCGT
This sequence comes from Secale cereale, assembly GCA_902687465.1. Classification (NCBI taxonomy): domain Eukaryota; kingdom Viridiplantae; phylum Streptophyta; class Magnoliopsida; order Poales; family Poaceae; genus Secale; species Secale cereale. The sequence goes on along the minus strand of LR738713.1, from coordinate 820,088,163 downwards.
GGCTGGGGCCTACATCGCTCCCAGGTGAAAGGATCGATATGGTTGACTAGAGGGGGGGGGGGGGTGAATAGGCAACTAACAATTTTTAGCTTTTCTTAACCACTTTAAATTAAGCGTCAAAGTAAGTTGTCTAGATATTCTATTATGATGACAACTAATGGGAGGATAGGAAAAACAACACCACAAGCAAGCTATAGGAATTTAACAAGTAAAGCTTGCACAAGTAAAGGTAAGAAATAACCACAAGTGGAGACGGTGAAGACAAGGATGTGATATCGAAGTTCCTTCCCTTTGAGGGGAAGTACGTCTCCGTTGGAGCGGTGTGGAGGCACAATGCTCCCCAAGAAGCCACTAGGGCCACCGTGTTCTCCTCACGCCCTTACACAATGCAAGGTGACGTGAATCCACTAGTGGTGCCCTTGAAGGTGGCAACCGGACCTTTACAAACAAGGTTGGGGCTCTCTCCACAACTTAATTGGAGGCTCCCAACGAAACCCCGGAGCTTCACCACAATGGATTGTGGCTCCGAAGTGACCTCTTCCGTCTAGAGTGCTCAAACACCCAAGAGTAACAAAATCCACACAAGAAAGTATGGGGGAATCAAGTTTCCTTTGGTGGAAGTGTAGATCTAGGTCTCCTCCTTCAATCCCTATCAAATCAACAAGTTTGGTTGGCTAGGGAGAGAGATCGGGCAAGAAAGCTTTAATGGCATTAATGGTGGAGAGAGAGAGAGAGGTAAGAGATAAGGTGGAGGTGGGAGAAGGGGGTCCTTAAATAGGGTCACCCCAAATCCAACCGTTATGTGCAGATTTCCATAGGGCCGGTAGTTCCGCTGCTCCAACCGGTAGTACCGGTGAGTGAAGAAACCTGCGCCCGAGCCACTAGAGCGGTACTTCCGGTGGCTTGCCCGGTAGTACCGGTCTTCCGGAGAAAACCGGAACTACCGCCCAACCTCCGGTCAACTACCGCTTGGAAACCAGAAGGTTTCAACCAGGGGCGGTAGTTGGGACGGTGGTTGGGCCGGAACTACCGCCTGGCAGATAGTTTCTGCGTGGTGGCAGTCAAAGCGGTACTACCGCTTGGAACACCGGTAGTACCGGTCTCACCGGTACTTCCGGGCCACCACCGGTCTACCACCGCACCTAGTACAGAGGGAATCACCCCTGAGCGGTACTTGGGGCGGTGGTTTGACCGGAACTATCGGCCACCGGTACAACCGCCCAGTAGGGCGGAACTACCGCTGTGGAGAAATCTACAATAAGGAGAAAAGAAACAAGGAACCTCTCTCTCCATGAACGAAGGTAATATGGTGGGTGCAAAGATTCTGTGTGCGTGACTTGATTCACCAAATACCTTCCGATGTGGGTTCCCTCTTAATAGTACGGATTTCCTATGACCAAAAGAAATAGAAAGGCATTGGAAACTCCGTCTTCGATCTTTTCCTTAAAGAGAGAAAGTCTAACCGTCTTGTGCCTCATGTTATCAACCTGAGTAATATTGACACACGATTAGACCAAACACGGATTGTCATCATCACCAAAACCTCGGGCAAGAGATGCCCTTACAATCTCCCCCTTTTTGGTGAATGATGACAACCATGAAACGATCACGAGAGTTTATAGAATGAAGGTAGAGCTCCCCCTGAGTGTGAGCACTTAATAGAGTTTGCTTTCGGAATGCAAAAGTGCTGACACTAGGATCTATGCTCCCCCTAGATTTCATAAACAAACCAGTGACAAGAGATTAAAACAGATATACAACAGATCATATAAAAGCACAGTGCATGGATAATTAAGATAGTGGCACATGTCTTACACCATGCAAATGGATGTCACGGGAACGAAGTTCAACGAGCATAGAAACTAAGATAAGATAACATGTCTTACACCATGTTATGGAAGTTCACGGAAACGAAGTTCAACGAGCATAGAAACCAAATAAACATCAAGAACCATTCCCATGCAACTCCCGTGACCTAGAAATACTCAACTCTCCCCCTTTGGCATCAAGCACCAAAAAGGAAAAGAGCGAGACTAACGCCCCAGGGCTCAGTACAGCTCCTCGCCGGTCGCCAGAGAATCATCTGAGTCACCATCGTCAGAGTCTTCTGTGTCCTCGTCGTCCTCAGCAATCTCAGCGTCAGTCTCCATTGCATCCGCAGTTGCTCGAGTGGTGGAGGTGGTGGGCTCATCATCTAACCACTGACAGTTGGCAATGCACCACTTGTCCTCAGGAGTGACGCTCTTCTCGGAACCGCTCTTCACATCAGGCACATTGAGGTGCCTCATCAACTGAATCTGCCGGCGTCGCGCCATCTTTTCATTCACATGGGCCTTGTGGAGTTTCTTCTGGATGTGAGCCTGCAGACAGAAGGTCTTCTTGACCTTGGCAGTAAGCTTCTCCACCCAGGAGGGCTTGGCCCCAGCCTCTAACTCAAAGTCATCGTCATCTGAGGTAGCAAAGACGTCCTCCTCATTGCCCGCAGCGAATCTAGGAGTTTTATGCTTCTTTTGTCTCAGCCCCTTGACCTCATGCTCCGTGAGCCTGTCCGGAGTAGTGAGAGGCTCGCCAGGCCTCCTCACTTCCCACACTGAGTAGAGGAAACGCATCACAAAAGGAGCGTAGATCGGTACCTTACGGTACCAGACACAGTTGTACATCTCCTCCCACATCCACTTGGACACATCAAAAGTAATGCCCTTGCCTCGCTTTGTCTTCATAGCTACAAGCAGATCCACAAGATATCCATAGATATCATCCTGGTTCCCAACTTTGGGCAGCAGCACACACCGGAACACACGGTGAAGGATGTCATAAACAGGCAGGAGGTCATTGGATTTACCTACAATGCCATGACCAGGGATGTAGAGGGGAGCAAGCTTTACTTTATCCATGGGTTGGGCTCGGTCGTGAGGACGGAGCCCACCTTGGCCTTCCAAGCCAGTGTCCTCATAGCCCAAAGCATTGCAGAAAGCACTCCAGGGAACACGGAAGAATTCATCCCGGCACATGAAAGAGATGTGACGCTGATCGTCACTGCCGAAGTGGACAGTAGCATAGAACTGATGAATTAGTTCCACATCAAAGTCACAACGCAGCTCCATAAGCTTGACCAAATCAAACTCCTCACAGACTTCCAGAGCCTCTCCAAAGTAAGCAGGGTTGCTTCTCCACTTGGCAAGATCGATTGACCACATGCGGGTGAACTTGTTCTTGTGGTGCTCAAAGATGTCATCCACAATCCTCGACTGCATCTCATTGCGGAAGCGAGGATTATTCCACCGAGGAGGAGGTGGAGCGGTGTAAGGGTCTTGAAACCGAAACTTCTCCCAGTCAGAAAGCTTCCATTTGTACATAGGAAGCGCTGCACGCTGCTTGGCTGCCACTGACTTTTCCCTCCGAGTTGTTTTGGAGGGGATCACAACCTCGGGAACATCTTCATCATCGGCTGGCCTCTTGCCCCTACGGGCCTTCCTTTTGGTGAACTGACCAGAGCGAGAGCTAGAGCCACCTGCAAACGCACACGGAGAACACATAGCAACCCAGAAAAGATGAGAGGAATGTACACAAGATCGGAAGAATAATTCACTAGTACGTACGAAGAATAGAGGCATTGCATATAAGTTCAGAGCAACCGATAGTTCCGGTATGAGCACCGGTAGTTCCGGCCAGCGGTAGTACCGGTCGAGTGACCGGTAGTACCGCTGAGAACGGATCTACGGAGAAGAAGGAAACTACCCGATCTCGAAAACTACATGCACGGTGTCTATTCTAATTACGCACAAGTGAATAGGAAACTATACGGACCTCTCCCTCAAAACATTTAGCCAAAAATGGAGGACTACACGCATTGCCCTAGAAAGAGGATTCAAGAGGAACCCTAATACCAAGAAGAAGCAGGGCAATACCGGTGTCCATGGGAGGAGATCGAAGGAGGAGCGGCCTCCACGGAGTAGATCCAGTGAGGGGCCGACGAATCCGTAGAGCTGGAGGGCGCTACGGGGCAGTGAGCGGAGTAACCGGCGGCTGGGGGGGGGGGGGGAAA
>LR738713.1:820048375-820075893 GCA_902687465.1 Secale cereale | reverse complement strand
GTCGTTATAGCCTTTATGGGCGAGCTTGTCACTAGGACGATGCACACCATGATGCCCTGAGGAGAGCCACCAGACCCCATCCGAGCAGAGTAAATGACGACTCGATACACTGCTTGTCGAGGAGATGAAATCCAGTGGTAGCTTAGGGAGACGAGACCTGACAGAGAGTGGGAACTGAGGGGGGGGGGGGTGAAGAAGCAGAGATCAATGTTGGATTTGGCGCGATGGGCATCATGCATGTCATATGAGAGAGTGGGAGGATATTGTTGGAAATATGAGCAATTTACCATAGGATTTTATTAACAGAAAAAGTAGATAAAACATGACTATCATAGTACAGACGAAACAAGTCATGTAATCTAAAGATGAGACAACAAATGGCATGTGCACATATGAACTAGAAGAGAACATATGTAGAACAAAGGCTAGATCCAAAAATGCTAGAGCAAGAAACTAAGGTAAGATATTAAACAGAGAGAACACGAAGACATACGGAACAGTGACATAAGCATTGGTCTTGGGGTCGGTGCCCTCGCCAGCCATGTCGTCGAAGAGGTTGTCAACGTCGGGGAAGTGGGCGTCGGCGTCCGGATCGGCCGTGATGAACCAACCAGTAGTCGATGGGAGGTGAAGCAAAACAAGCGAACAGTCTGCAGCCGAAGAGGCGCGCCGTTTGGATATAGTTTCCACTACATAAAAACGTTTCAGCTCACGCGTGACCATTCGTATACTTGTCGTGCGTGGCAAAAATTTAGACATTGGCTCGGCTCATTCCCGCAACCCGCGTCGGGGCGTGGCTAGGTGGGCGGCGGAGGAGGAGCGCGCGTGGATGCCCCTCCTGTTCTCATGCTCATACATGCGGGAAAAGAACCTCCCTTATAAAGAGGTCCAACTCCCACCAAACTAGCAATGTGGGACTAAACTTTAGTTCCACCTCTTGCGCTGCATGAATGGGCTGCATGGGCCTCTATGATTTATTAGAAATTATTGAAACTGCTATTGGGCTGGCCCATAAATAGAAAAAATTCCAGCAATCCCCCACCTGATCCCAGAGGCACACAAAAATGTGCCTTTGGTTCCAAATCACTGTTTTATATATCGGTATTGCAGTGGAGACTGTTAAGTTGAACTTCCACCTAGAACTCTATGCTACACTAGTAAGCAACTTGAACAATGGACTAGGCCTTGAACTGCAAGATTTATGCGAATCTAGCTGAACACAAAGCCTTGACCGATACTGGGCTACCGTGGGTCTTTCCCGCGGGTGAAGCTTATGCGTCATACTCCGAGACCTTTCATGAGTTTACTAGAGAGCACCCAACTCTCATAGATTGCGACGTTTAACAATCAGACTCATATAGGTGCGTTCTTCAAAAGATATTCTACAGGACAACATCTCTACTCATATAAGCCACTTAGAACACATTAAGATATACATCAACCTGCCATGCAGATTAGGAGAGTATTACATCTCATGGAGTGGTATTGTTAATAGTAAGGATACTCTCCTCTCACTTGACCAACAACTTGTCTTCCACCTCTAATTCATGGGATCTCCGATCACATAGACTAGGTTACCACTGTGAACAACTCATATTGTGGGCCTCATACCCATATCCTTTGATGCATTATCTATCACATTACGTGATAGACACTTAGTAAAAGGATCTGCCAGATTTTTAGACGTTTGGATATAATTCAAAGCAATAACTCTGGAAGCTTTTCATTTTTCTGACAGACTTCAACCTTCTCTGAATGTGTCTTGATGACTTCATGTTATCTTTTGAGTTGCTCACTTTTGTGATCACAGTTTGATTGGCGCAGTTCATAAGGATACCCGGTACAGGTTTCTCAACTACCGACAAGTCATTCAAGAGCCGACGAAGCCAATCTTCTTCGACCGTAGCTGTATCTAGTGCTGTGAGTTCTGCTTCCATTGTTGACCCCGTTAAGATGGTCTGCTTGCAAAACTTCTTAGAAACAGCGCCACCTCCATGAGTGAACACATATCCCCTCGTGGCCTTTATCTCGTCAACATCTGAGATCCAGTTTGAGTCAGTATACCCTTCAAGCACCTTTGGGTGCCCAGTGTAGTGAATTCCATAATTCATAGTGCCTTTCAAATAATGCAAAACTCTCTCTAGAGCTTTCCAATGCACATCTCCTAGTTTTGAGACAAACTGACTCAGTTTGCTAACAGCAAAAGAGATGTCAGGTCTTGTAGCATTGGCTAAGTACATAAGCGAACCAATAATGTAAGAATATTTCAATTGATCTCTAGCAATTCTTCGACTCTTTCGAAGCAGCACGCTGGCATCATATGGTGTTGGAGAGGGCTTGCAGGCACTATAGCCAAAGCGACTCAAGATCTTTTCCACATAGTGAGATTGAAGCAATGTAATCCCACCATCATCGTCTCTCAACAACTTGATGTTCAGAATGACATCAACCACTCCTAAATCCTTCATCTCAAAATAACGAGATAGGAAATCCTTTGCCTCCTTAATAACATTCAGATTTGTTATGAAAATCAATATGTCATCAACATACAAGCAAAGGATAACTCCCTCGCCCCCACCATGGCGATAGTACACACATTTATCAGCTTCGTTTACAACAAAGCATGCAGTTGTTAAAGTTCTTTCAAACTTCTCATGCCACTGCTTGGGTGCTTGCTCAAGTCCATACAAAGACTTCAACAACTTGCACAATTTTCCTTCCTAACCATCTACTACAAACCTATATGATTGTTCCATATAAATTTCCCCGTCCAACTCTCCATTTAGGAAAGGAGTCTTAACATCCATTTGATGAACGAGAAGACCATGTGAGGCAGCTAGTGAAAGTAGTACTTGAATGGTGGTCAGTCGAGCCACATGTGAGTAAGTATCAAAGAAGTCTTCACCTTCATTTTGGTTATAATCCTTAGCCACGAGCCGTGCCTTGTACTTTTTGATAGTACCATCAGGCCTAAGCTTCTTCTTGAATACCCATTTGCACCCTATAGGTTTTCACCCATAAGGACGATCGGTTATCTCCCAAGTTTCATTTGCCAAGATGGAATCCATCTCACTACGGACCGCTTCCTTCCAGTAGTCAGCATCTTCAGATGCACATGCCTCTGAAATTGAACTGGGAGTGTCATCTATGAGATACACAAGAAAGTCATCACCAAAAGACTTTGCAGTCCTCTGTCTCTTCCTCCTAGTAGGAACTTCATTGTTCTCCTCCACATGATTTTCAAAGTGTTCCATCAAAATGGTAGGTTCAACAATTGTAAATGATTCTTGATTTGATGAACTAGGCATCTCCTGATTAGATGAGGTAGCCATATCCTTCATGGGAAAGATATCTTGAAAGAAATTCGCATCATTCGACTCCATGATTGTACCGATATGCATGTCAGATACCTCAGATTTTACAACCAAGAATCTATAACGAATGCTATGAAAAGCATATCCCAGGAAAACACAATACACAGTCTTTGGTACAAGCTTGCGCTTCTTTGGGATTGGCACATTGACTTTCGCCAAACAACCCAACGTTCGTAGATAAGAGAGTTTTAACCATTTCTTCTCCCATTCCTCGAATGGAGTTATATCTTTGTTCTTTATGGGAACTCGGTTTAGGACATGACATGCAGTCAATATCGCCTCCCCCCACCATGCCTTGGAGAGACCCGATGTGTCTAACATGGCGTTAACGAAATTAGTTAGAGTACGGTTCTTTCTTTCGGCTACCCATTTGTCTGAGGTGAATAGGGAGGCGTCCTCTCATGGATTATACCATGTTTCGCACAAAAAGCATCAAATTCATTCGAAAAATACTCTCCACCACGGTCGGACCTAAGCCTCTTGATTTTACGATCAAGTTGGTTTTCCACTTCAGCTTTATAGATGTTGCAAAAGTTCAAAGCCTCATCCTTAGATTTCAGAAGATACACATGGCAGTATCTAGTGGAGTCATCAATTAACATCATGAAATATTCTTTCCACCTTTTGTCAAAATACCATTCATTTCACATAGATCTGAATGTATGAGCTCTAGTGGTGCAAGATTTCTCATTTCCGCAGCCGTGTGAGACTTACGAGGTTGCTTAGCTTGCACACAAACTTTACACTTAGATCCCTTGACAGTGGTGAAACTAGGGATTAAGTTCAATTTGGCTAGTCGCGACATGCAACCAAAGTTAACATGTTAGAGACGTGAATGCCACACATTTGATTCACTATTGTTGCAAATATGATTAACAACTTTATTGCAAACATCTGACAAGGACAAACAAAACATGCCTCCTGACTCATAGCCTTTACCAACAAAGGTTCCATACTTGGATATTACAAATTTATTCGACTCAAAGACAAGCTTGTAACCATTTCTACACAGCAGATATCCGCTAACAAGATTTTTATTGACGGAGGGGACATAATGCACGTTCTTCAGACGCACGATCTTCCCCGAAGTAAACTTCAGATCGACCATGCCAACACCACGAACAGAAGCACTTGAACCATTGCCCATCAGCACGGTGGAAGTCCCTGCGGTCTGATAAGATGGAAATATCACCGCATACATGCACATTAGCACCAGTGTCAATCAACCAATCAAGAGAATGACATACCGAAAGAATAGTGGGAAATATACCATACACAACTGATACGTCTCCAACTTATCTATATTTTTTGATAGTTCCATGCTAGTATATTATCTGTTTTGGATGTTTTATATGCATTAATATGCTATTTTATATTATTTTTGGGACTAACCTATTAACCTAGAGCCCAGTGTCAGTTTCTGTTTTTTCCTTGTTTTTGAGTTTCGCAGAAAATGGAGTCCAAACGGAACGAAACTTTACGAGGATTTTTCTTGGACCAGAAGATATCCAGAGGACTTGGAGTGCACGTTAGGGGAGCCACGAGGCGACCACAAGGATGGAGGGCGTGCCCAGGGAGTAGGGCGCGCCCCCACCCTTGTGCCCCCTGCCGCTCCACCGCCTATATATTCTCATATATTCCAGAAACCATAGAGGAGGCATCAAAACCACTTTTCCACTGCCGTAACCTTCTGTTTCTGCGAGATCCCATCTGGAGGCCTTTTTCGGTACTCTGCCGGAGGGGGATTCGACCACGAAGGGCATCTACATCAACCCTATTGCCCTTCTGATGAAGTGTGAGTAGTTTACCACAGACCTACATGTCCATAGCTAGTAGCTAGATGGCTTCTTCTCTCTCTTTGATGCTCGATACCATGTTCTTCTCGATGTTCTTGGAGATCTATCCGATGTAATATTCTTTTGCGGTGTGCTTGCCAAGATCCGATGAATTGTGGATTTATGATCAAATTATCTATGAATATTATTTGAGTCTTTTCTGAATTCTTATATGCATGATTTGATATCTTAGTAATTCTTTTCGAACTATCGGTTTTGTTTGGCCAACTAGATTGGTTTTTCTTGCAATGGGAGAAGTGCTTTGCTTTGGGTTCAATCTTGCGGTGCTTAATCCCAGTGACAGAAAGGGACATGGCAAGTATTGTATTGTTGCCATCGAGGATAACAAGATGGGGTTTTCATCATACTGCTTGAGTTAATTCCGCTACATCATCTCATCTTACTTAATGCGTTACTCTGTTCTTTTATGGATTTAATACTCTAGATGCAGAATCATTTCGGTCGATGTGTGGAGTAATAGTAGTAGATCTAGGCAGGAGTCGGTCTACTTGACACAGACGTGATGCCTATATTCATGATCATTGCCTTAGATATCGTCATAATTATGCGCTCTTCTATCAATTGCTTGGCAGTAATTTGTTTACCCACTGTGATATTTGCTATTTTGAGAGAAGCCTCTAGTGAAACCTATGGCCCTCGGGTCTATTTTCCATCTTACAAGTTTCCGATCTATTATTTTGCAATATTTTACTTTCCAATCTATAAACCCAAAATATTTACTTTATAGTTTATCCATCTCTATCAGATCTAACTTTTGCAAATAATCGTGAAGGGACTGACAACCCCTTTATTGCGCTGGGTGCAAGCTGTTTGATTGTTTGTGCATGTATTTAGCGATTTGTACGTTGTCTCCTATTGGATTGATACCTTGGTTCTCAAACTGAGGGAAATACTTAATCTACTTTGCTGCATCACCCTTTCCTCTTTAAGGGAAAAACCAACGCAAGCTCAAGAGGTAGCAACAACATCCTTCATGTTAGTGTCTCCAATGACAATATTAGCAGTCTTGCCGCCTTTCCGAAGATGACGCTTGTCATAGCGATTAGGGGAACTAGGAGCCCAGTGATCAGGATCTCCACACACATGAGAAACACCTTTCTTGTTGTCATTCTTTCTCTTGAAGTTTGTGTGCTGTACAACCTTGTTCTTCCCATCAAACTTTGCTTTACGATCAAACTTGCCCTTGTTCTTGAACTTGTGGGAATGGAAGTTTTTCTTCTCTACCAGATTGGCACTAGATCCTCCCTCAATACCTCGAGCACGTATGTCTTTTGCTCTCGCCTTTTCTTCCACATCAAGAGTACCAATGATATCCGGAACGTAAAACTCTTGCCTCTTATGCTTCAGTAAGGTAGCAAAGTTCCTCCATGAAGGAGGAAGCTTAGTGATGATACCTTCGGCAACAAACTTGTCTGGTAGCATACAATTGAAGTGCTCAAGTTCTCTAGCAAATGACTGTATCTCGTGAGCTTGCTCAACCAGGGAGCGCTCTTTAGTCATCCCGTAGTCATAGAATTGTTCCATGATGTACAACTCAGTGCCGGCATCCGAGACCCCAAACTTGGCCTCGAGTGCATCCCAATATCTTTTCCATTATCAATTAATGCATAAGCATCAACTATGTTCTCACCAAGAACACTCAAGAGAGCAGCCTTAACCATGGCATCCATTTTCTTAAAAGCTTGTTCCTGTTGAGCATCATAATCTCCTTCAGGTTTGCCAAGAGTGGCTTCGTAGCAACTCATGGTTTGAAACCATAAGACTTCTCTCGCGCGCCACCTCTTAGAGTGGATACCCTCAAACATAGGAGATCTCATGGAAGCAGCAAAACCACTCGGGGTAAATTGCCTATAATAAGGTTTTTGGATTGTTGGAAATATGAGCAATTTACCATAGGATTTTATTAACAGAAAAAGTAGATGAAACATGACTATCATAGTAGAGATCATATGGCCGGACAAACTCGTGGTGGGCCGGGCTGGTGGGCCATGAAGATTATTATAGAAGATCATCTCTCGTATCCGGATAGGACTCCTCTATTCTTGTAATGGCAAGTTTTAGGTTCGGGTGTAGATTTTCCTTCCTGTGCAAGATGATATGTATGAACCCTAGGCCTCTCTGGTATATATAAACCGGAGGGCTTAGTCCATAGAGGCTAGAGAAGAATGACAATATCTTCATAGGCTAGACCTAGGGTTTAGCCATTACGATCTCGAGGTAGATCAGCTCTTGTATACATATTCATCCATACTAATATAGCAGGAAGTTGGGTTTTACCTCGATCGAGAGGGCCTCACTACAAAAAAATACACTTCCGTGATGATACGTGTTTGTCACAGTAGGTCAAGTTTTCTGTCATGCATGTACATCCATGACAATTTTATGACAGAATAAGGATAGTCATAACTGTGCTATCGTAGAAGTGTTCCATGACATTACCAAAATTATCATCACGGAAGTGTCCACTTCCATGACGATAAATCGCGCGTCACAAAAGTGCTTTCGTCAAGGGTGACCGACACGTGGCATCCACCATAACGGAACGCCGTTAAGCTATCGGGTCCGGTTTTGGATCCGATAACCCATTAACAGCCCGGACCAATGGGGATTTTCCATGTGTAAAATTCTGATTGGCTGACGGAAACACGTGTCAGCTCCGCGTTGGCACAGGTGTCACTCATCCAATGGACGAGATGCGCCTATGATATGTTGACACATGGACCGGCCCAAAAGTGGCCCCTAAAGTTTAAATGGGCCGGCCCAACTAAAGGCCCGCAAGATTTTGCGGACCATAATGGGCCGGCCCAGCTAAAGGCCCACGAGATTTTGCGGACCATAATGGGCTGGCCCAGCTAAAGGCCCACAAGATTTTGCGGGCCATAATGGACCGGCCTAGGTAAAGGCCCACAAGATTTTTGCGGGCCATAATGGGCCGGCCCAGGTGAAGGCCCACAAGATTTTTGTGGACCGTAATGGGCCGGCCAGCTAAAGGCCCACGAGATTTCTCCAACATTAATGGGCCGGCCCAGCTATAGGCCCACAAGATTTTGAGGAACCGAGTAGGCCGTCCCATTAACTGGCTGCCATGTTTTGGGCCAAATGCCGGCCAATATTTGATCCGGTCCATTAATGGCCTGCCACGTTCCGAGCCTAACAATGGCCCATATGAGATCCGGCCCATTAAAAGCCTACCACGTTTTGGGCCAAATTACGGCCCAGATCAGGTCCGACCCTTTAAGAGGCTTTGGGCTAAATTATGGCCCATATCAGATTCGGCCCGTCAACTAGACGCTATGCTTTTGGGCCCACTTGCTAGAGGCCCATTTAGTAATTCAGCCTGATATTAGTTTCCGCCTGTTAAGGGCTAGTTTAACATTTCGGCCCTATATTAATTTTGGCCTGTTAAAAGCCCGTCATATAGTTGGGCCTAACTACGACCCGGTTTGCATCCGGCTTGCTCGCAGCCGATAATCTGATTGGGCCAAACAAGGACCGAGGCAATTTTGGCCTGTTAAAAGCCCGTGATTTTATTGGCACAATCATGGACCGGGGTCCACTTCGGGCTTCTGCCGGCCCATGAGCTGTTCGGCACGTTTTTGGCCCAACCTATTTCTCAGCCTCCTAAAAGCCCATTGAGTTTTCTTGCGAAAAGAGGTACGGCGGTTTACTCGGCCTATTAAAGGCCCGACTCTACTAGTGGGCCAGTTTACATTTAGGCCTTCTAACGGACCAAGATGACGGGGCCCATGATGCGTATCATTGCTACTTCTCGAGCTTGCATTGTATTCCCTCGAAGAGGAAAGGGTGATGCAGCACAGTAGCGTAAGTATTTCTCTCAGTTTTTGAGAACCAAGGTATCAATCCAGTAGGAGACCACGCGCGAGTCCCTCGCACCTGCACAAACAAATAAGAACTTCGCAGCCAACGCGATAAGGGGTTGTCAATCCCTTTACGGTCACTTACGAAAGTGAGATCTGATAGAGATGATAGTTTGATATTTTTGGTATTTTTGGATATAAGAACAGAAAGTAAAAGTGGAAAAGTAAAGTAGATTGTAGATTGATATGTTGAGAATAGACCCGGGGGGCCATAGTGTTCTCTAGTGGCTTCTCTCATGATAGCGATATTCTACGGCGGGTAAACAAATTATTGTCGAGAAATTGATAAAAAAGCGAATAATTATGAGACTATCTAGGCATGATCATTATATATAGGCATCACGTCCAAAACAAGTAGACCGAAACGATTCTGCATCTACTACTATTACTCCACACATCAACCGCTATCCAGCATGCATCTAGAGTATTAAGTTCATAAGAACGGAGTAACGCCTTAAGCAAGATGACATGATGTAGAGGGATAAACTCAAACATAGTGATATAAACCCCATATTTTTATCCTCGATGGCAACAATAAAATACGTGCCTTGCTGCCCCTACTGTCACTGGGAAAGGACACCGCAAGATTGAACCCAAAGCCAAGAACTTCTCCCATTGCAAGAACTATAGATTTAGTAGGCCAAACCAAACCAATAATTCGAAGAGACTTGCAAAGATATTATAATCACACATAAAAAGTCCAGATAAGAACCAAATATTTCTCATAGATAATCTTGATCATAAACCCACAATTCATCGGATCTCAAAAAACACACCGCAAAAAGAGATTACATCGAATAGATCTCCTCGAAGACCGAGGAGAACTTGGTATTGAGATCCAAAGAGAGAGAAGAAGCCATCTAGATACTAGCTATGGACCCGAAGGTCTGTGGTAAACTACTCACAACTCATGGTGAGGCGATGATGATGATGATGTAGAAGCACTCCGTGGTAGATCCCCCCTCCGGCGGAGCTCTGGAATAGGCCCCAAGATGGGATCTCACGGGAACAGAAGGTTGCGGCGATGGAACAAGGGTTTTCTCTGTTCTTCTGATAGTTTTGGGGTACGTAGGTATATATAGGAGGAAGGAGGGCACCGGGGGCCAGACGAGGTGCCCACGAGGCAGGGGGCACGCCCTATAGGGGGGCGCCCCCACCCCCGTGGACGCCACGTCAGCCCTACTCCGAGGTTCTCAAGTCTCCCGTGCGTATTTTGCTCCAAAAATATCTCTCCCAAAGGTTTCATTCCGTTTGGACTCCGTTTGATATTCCTTTTCTGTAAAAACCCTGAAATAGGCCAAAAACAACAATCTGGACTGGGCCTTTGGGTTAGTAGGTTAGTCCCAAAAATAATATAAAAGTGTATAACAAAGCCCATTAAACATCCAAAACATCATAAATAATAGCATGGAACAATAAAAAATTATAGATATGTTGGAGACATATCAAGCATCCCCAAGCTTAATCCCTGCTCGTCCTCGAGTAGGTAAATGATAAAAACAGAGTTTTTGATGTGGAATGCTAACCAACATAGTTTTTCAATGTAATTCTCTTAATTGTGGCATGAATGTTAAGATCTGAAAGATTCAAGACAAAGTCTATATTGACATAAGAAATAATAATACTTCAAGCATACTAACAAAGCAATCATGTCTTCTCAAAATACTATGGCTAAAGAAAGTTATCCCTACGAAATCATATAGTCTGGCTATGCTCCCTCTTCATCACACAAAATATTCATATCATGCACAACCCCGGTTTCATCCAAGCACTTGTTTTCATACTCTATTCTTTCAAACCTTTCAACTTTCATGCAATACATGAGCGTGAGCCATGGACATAGCACTATGTGGAATAGAGAGGTGGTTGTGGAGAAGACAAAAAGGAGGGAGATACTCTCACATCAACTAGGCATATCAACGGGCTATGGAGATGCCCATCAATAGATATCAATGTGAGTGAGTAGGGATTTCCATGCAACGGATGCACTAGAGCTAAATATGTATGAAAGCTCAACAAAATAAACTAGTGGGTGTGCATCCAACTTGCTTGCTCACGAAGACCTAGGGCATTTGAGGAAGCCCATCGTTGGAATATACAAGCCAAGTTCTATAATGAAAATTCCCACTAGTATATGAAAGTGACTAAACATGAGACTCTCTATCATGAAGAACACGGTGCTACTTTGAAGCACAAGTGTGAAAAAATATAGTAGCAATTGTCCCTTCTCTCTTTTATCTCATTTTTTGGAGGGCTTTCTCTCTCTCTCTCTCTCTCTCTCTCTCTCTCTTTTTCTTTATTTAGCCCCTCTCTATATTTTTTGGGCCATCTCTTTTTTATTGGCCTTTCCTCACATGGGACAATGCTCTAATAATGATGATCATCACACTTATACTGAATTACAACTCGATACTAAAACAAGTATGACTCTATATGAATGCCTCCTGCGGTGTACCGGGATATGCAAGGAATCAAGAGTGACATGTATGAAAAATTATGCATGGTGGCCTAGCCACAAATACGATGTCAACTACATGATCATGCATGGCAATATGACAATATGAAGCGTGTCATATGAACGGAACGGTGGAAAGTTGCATGGCAACATATCTCGGAATGGTTATGGAAATGCCATGATAGGTAGGTATGGTGGCTATTTGAGGAAAATATATGGTGGCCGTTTTGAGGAAGGATATATAGTGGGTGTATGCTACCGGCGAAAGTTGCGCGGTACAAGAGAGGCTAGCAATGGTGGAAGGGTGAGAGTGCGTAATATCCATGGACTCAATATTAGTCATAAGAACTCATATACTTATTGTAAAAATTTACGAGTCATGAAAACAAAGCAATCAACGCATGCTCCTAGGGGGGAGATTGGTAGGAGTTAACCATCGCGCGCCCCCGACCTGCACACAAAGGTTGACACTTTACAAATACCTCATGCTTTAACTTCGTCACATAGCGGTTCACCATACGTGCATGCTACGGGAATCACTAACCTTAACACAAGCATTTCTCAATTTCATAATAACTCCACTAGCATGACTCTAATATCACTATCCTCATATCTCAAAACAATTATCAAGCATCCAACTTCTCATCATATTCAATGCACTTAGTGTGAAAGTTTTTACTACATTGATCTTGGATGTCTATCATGTGAAGGCTAGTTTTATAGCCAAAGCACATTACCATGCTGTTTTAATAGACTCTCAAAAGGATATAAGTGAAGCATGAGAGATCAACAATTTGTACAAAATATAGTCACCACCGTGCTCTAAAAGTTATAAGTGAAGCAATAGAGCAAAAACTATTCAACTCAAAAGGTATAAGTGAAGCACATAGAGTGTTCTATCAATTCCTAGGCCATATTTAACTCTCTCAAATAGGTGTGTCCAGCAAGGATAATTGTGGTAAACTAACAAGCAAAGACTCAAATTATACAAGACGCTCCAACTAAAACACATATCATGTGGTGAATAAAAATATAGCTCTGAGTATAGTTACCGATAGATGAAGACGAAAGAGGGGATGCCTTCCCGGGGCATCCCCAAGCTTAGGCTTTTGATTGTCCTTGAATTTTACCTTGGGGTGCCTTGGGCATCCCCAAGCTTAGGCTCTTGCCACTCTTTGTTCCATAGTCCACCAAAGCAATACTCAAAACTTGAAAACTTCACAACACAAAACTTAGACAAAAATCTCGTGAGCTCCGTTAGTATAAGAAAACAAACTACTACTCAAAGGTACTGCAATGAATTCATTCTTTGTTTATATTGGTGTCAACCTACTGTATTCTAACTTCTCTATGATTGATACTTCCTAATACTACTCATACATGCATTGAAATAAGCAAACAACACACGAAAAACAGAATCTGTCAAAAACAGAACAGTCTGTAGTAATCTGCGGTTTTCGCATACTTCTGTAACTCCAAAAAATTGAAATAAATTGGTAAACGTGAGGAATTTCTCTATTAATCATCTGAAAAAAGAATCAACTAAATAGCACCCTCCAGTAAAATCTGGTGACCATTCTAGCGAGCGCTAACGATTTTGCTTTTCACAGCACGATCATATAAACTTCACACAAGTCTTCCCAAAGGTTCTACTTGGCACAAACACTAATTAAAACACAAAACCACATCTTAACAGAAGCTAGATGCAATATTTATTCCTGAACAGAATCAAAAACAAAAAATATAAAATTGGGTTGCCTCCCAACAAGAGCTATCATTTTACGCCCCTAGCTAGGCACGATACATGGATAGATCTAGGCATTGCCATCTTTGGAAGGCAATCTATAAGTGGCTCTCATAATAGAGTCATATGGTAATTTGATTTTCTTTCTAGGAAAGTCTTCCATGCCTTTCCTTAACGGAAATTGGAATCTAATATTTCCTTCCTTCATATCAATAATTGCACCAATCGTTCTAAGGAAAGGTCTACCAAGAATAATAGGACATGAAGGATTGCAATCTATATAAAGAACAATGAAATCTACGGGCACATAATTCCTATTGGCAACAATAAGAACATCATTAATCCTTCCCATAGGCTTCTTAATAGTGGAATCCACAAGATGCAAATTTAAAGAACAATCATCAAGCTCATGGAACCCTAGCAAATCACACAAAGTTTTTGGGATAGTGGAGATACTTGCACCCAAATCACACAAAGCAAAGCATTCATGATCTTTAATTTTTATTTTAATAGTAGGTTCCCACTCATCACAAAGCTTTCTAGGGATAGAAACTTCTAACTCATGTTTTTCTTCATAAGATTGTATCAAAGCATCAACTATGTGTTTAGTAAAAGCTTTATTTTGACTATAAGCATGCAGAGATTTTAGTACGGATTGCAACAAGGAAATACAATCAATCAAAGAGCAATTATCAGAATCGAATCCCTTGAAATCCAAAGTAGTTGGTTCAGCACTATGCAAAGTTTTAATCTCTTCACTCCCACTTTTAACAATTTTAGCATCAAGATCTAAAAACTCCTAATCATCGGGACACCTTAAAGTAGAATCATCTCAAATCCTATCTTCATCAAGATTTATACTAGAAAACAAGGATCTAATAGGAGACACATCAATAACTTTCAGATCTTCATCTAACTAGAAGAACACGCTTTTATATAATTCTCTCTTTTAGCACGCATCCTAGCAGTTCTTTCTTTGCATTCATCAATGGAAATTCTCATGGCTTTGAGAGACTCATTGATATCATGCTTAGGTGAGATAGATCCAAGTTTCAAACAATCAACATCAAGAGTAATTCTATCCACACTTCTAGCCAATTCATCAATCTTAAGCAATTTTTCTTCAAGCATAGCATTGAAATTCTTTTGCGACAACATAAACTCCTTAACACTAGTTTCAAATTAAGAAGGCATCTTTCCATAAGAGTTGTTGTAGGAATTACCATAATTATTAGAGGAATTACTAGGAAAAGTTCTAGGATTAAAGTTCCCTCTATAAGCATTGTTACCAAAATTGTTCCTACCAACAAAATTCACATCCAAAGATTCATTATTATTTTCAATCAAAGTGGACAGAGGCATATCATTAGGATCAGAAGAAGCACTCTTAGCAGCAAATAATTTCATAAGTTCATCCATCTTTCCACTCAAAACACTAATCTCTTCAGTAGCATGCACTTTTTTTACTAGTAGATCTTTCGGTGTGCCATTGAGAATAATTAACCATAATATTATCTAGGAGTTTGGTAGCTTCTCCTAAGGTAGTTTCCATGAAAGTGCCTCCTGCGGCCGAATCTAAACGATTTCTAGAAACAAAATTCAAGCCAGCATAGAAGTTTTGAATAATCATCCATAAGTTCAAACCATGTGTAGGGCAATTACGTATCATTAATTTCATTCTCTCTCAAGCTTGTGCAACATGCTCATGATCTAGTTGCTTAAAATTCATAATATCGTTTCTAAGAGAGATGATCTTAGCAGGAGGGAAATACTTAGAGATAAAAGCATCTTTGCACTTATTCCACGAATCAATACTATTTCTAGGCAAAGAGGAAAACCAAGTTTTAGCACGATCTCTAAGTGAAAACGGAAATGACTTCAATTTAACAATATCGTTATCCGTATCCCTTTTCTTTTGCATATCACATAAGTCAACAAAGTTTTTCAGATGGGTAGCGGCATCTTCACTAGGAAGGCCGGAAAATTGATCTTTCATAACAAGATTCAACAGAGCAGGATTGATCTCACAAGATTTAGCATCGGTAATAGGAGCAATCGGAGTGTTGATAAAATCATTATTGTTGGTATTGGAGAAGTTATACAATTTGGTATTGTTTTGAGCCATAGTGACAAGCAAGCAATCCAACACACAAGCAACAAGAAGCAAGCGAACGGTAAACACACGGTAGAAGAAGGACAAATAAAACGGCAAGGGTGAAGTGGGGGAGAGGAAAACAAGAGGCTAAAAAAATGTAATGCGCAGGATAAGGGTTTGTGATAGGTACTTGGTATATGAATTTTGCGTAAGCCTCCCCAGCAACGGTGCCATAAATTCTTCTTGCTACTTCTAGAGCTTGCATTGTATTCCCTCGATGAGGAAAGGGTGATGCAGCACAGTAGCGTAAGTATTTCCCTCAGTTTTTAAGAACCAAGGTATCAATCCAGTAGGAGACCACGCGCGAGTCCCTCGCACCTGCACAAACAAATAAGAACTTCGCAGCCAATGCGATAAGGGGTTGTCAATCCCTTTACGGTCACTTACGAAAGTGAGATCTGATAGAGATGATAGTTTGATATTTTTGGTATTTTTGGATATAAGAACATAAAGTAAAAGCGGAAAAGTAAAGTAGATTGTAGATTGATATGTTGAGAATAGACCCGGGGGCCATAGTGTTCTCTAGTGGCTTCTCTCATGATAGCGATATTCTACGGCGGGTAAACAAATTACTGTCGAGCAATTGATAGAAAAGCGAATAATTATGAGACTATCTAGGCATGATCATTATATATAGGCATCACGTCCAAGACAAGTAGACCGAAACGATTCTGCATCTACTACTATTACTCCACACATCGACTTCTATCCAGCATGCATCTAGAGTATTAAGTTCATAAGAACGGAGTAACGCCTTAAGCAAGATGGCATGATGTAGAGGGATAAACTCAAACATAGTGATATAAGCCCCATCTTTTTATCCTCGATGGCAACAATACAATACGTGCCTTGCTGCCCCTACTATCACTGGGAAAGGATACCGCAAGATTGACCCCGTAATATCCCAAAATTTTCAAAATTTGGAATGTTAATAATAAAATATTATTTACTGAATTGCTTCAATTTTCATGGGAATTTAAAACTTTCGAGTCCTTGTTAAACTTTTTCAAACCAGGTTAAAATAATAATAATTGGATAACATTTTTGTCCAATAAAAAAAACAATGGTTGGGAAAGTTTATTCAAGAACTCAAAAGGCATTCGATTCTTTCGGAATATTTTTAAACCACATTCAAATATATGAGTGAGAATAAAATGACTTTCTCAAAAGTGGTGGAGGAATATTTCATTTGGAGTTCTTGAATTTATGATTTTCATCGAAATTGGTCTTATGTGGAATTTTAAAGCCATTTAAATATTTCCAAAGTATTCAAATAAAACTTAATGAGAGGAGATAATGTGACTTCTCCAAAAATGTATTTGGAAATATTTAACACGGTACAATTTTGTGAATTTGAAAAACTCTAAGTTGTTTTGTTTTAGCAATTCAATTATGTCCATAAGGCATTAATAGTAGTTTGTGCACAAAATACTCTTATTAAATTATAAAACTATTTTATGGACTCTAAACAATATTTAGGTTAATGTAAACATTTTCTTTTAACTAAATTTTTTGTGCGCTTACATTCTATGGGATTTTCACATTTACGTACGCAGATAACTACATTGTGTCCTAGGTCCAATTGCCTCAGCCCATCATCTCTTATAATTTTTTTTCCAGTTCTATTTGTTTTTTCTTCACTGGGCCAAGTTCTTTCACTAAAGCCCATCTAGCAATCACACCTCAAGCCCAGGCGCACGTGCTCGTCTCCTTCCTCTGCACTTTCAATCTGGAGCAGCAGGAACAGAACATAAACAGCCATGGCTTCTCATCTCTTCCTCCCCTCCTCCCACTTAATTCCTTGCCCGTTTCACTTCGGAGTCAACACGAAAATTGTGGAGGACGTTACCAATAACCCATTCAGGGAATTAAAACCCCACATTACTTTCTTAATTGGACGAACCGAACCGTGAAACGTACATGCATAACAGCCATTAATGGCCATCTTGAGCTTGCTTGGTCTGCTCGTTCCGGCTTCTCCCGACCCTCTATAAAATCCCAACACGTCTCCCACTTCGACCTCGTCCGAATCCCTCTCCCACGGGAGTCATACCTCCTCTCCATCCTTTCAATTTCTTACCGGAGATCAGATCAGGCGCCGCGTCCATCGAAGCTCGCGAGGCCTCTGGTGAGTGCATGAGCCTCCACTTTCCCCTCTCGACGAGGCAATTCCTTGCAGATCCTCTGACATCTCATGTATCTCAAACCCGCAGCCCGTGCACGCCATCCGCGATGCTTTGACAAATTTCAGCCAGCCCGAGTGTTGACGGAGGATGAACCCGACGTATACTCCCTGTCCAAGATGCTCTCCGCGATCTCCCAAACCCCGTACGACATCCACCCGTCGCCGGTGACCATCCGAACAACGACGCCGGCGATGTCCGAGCTGCGCGCCAGTCCGTCAGACTAGCTGCCATCGGGTGAGTTTCTTGTTCCTGGTCTCTTTGGTTCAATCGCTAGAACTGAATCACTTGAGCCATAACACATGGAGAGGTATCAGCCAATCAGAACAAGACACGTGGCAGCTCATATCAAATCCCGTAATTGATTTCCACACAAATGCCCAATCTTCAGAAATTCATATCTTTTGATCTACTTATCCAAATTTGACAAATAAGATATCCCTGGGTAGCTGCGGACCTCTAGTTTATTTTAAAAAATTTAAATCTCACTTTTACGCAGATTAAAATTTAGTTTTGATTTAAATGAGAATTTGAGTATTTTTACTATATCTTTTATTCTGTAATTGATATGAAAAGATTTTACATATGAAAATTTGCCTTTGGAACTATACCAATCTGCTAGAAGTCATAGAATAATTTTTCAGTAAGATTTAGTTACTGTTTTAACACAATACCTTAATTTTGACCTTCTTGATCATCCATTAATAAACTTGTGAAACTAAAATTTGTTTCATTGTTTAAATCATTAGATTGATCCATAGAAAACTTCTCTGGTTAGTTGTAATCATCATAAAAATTTAGAGTTAGAAATTATTAATTATTTTACTAACATGAACTATATTCCATTCGCAAGAACCGAACAAATTGCGTAAATTCGAATCATATGGATATTCTTGCTAGGGTTGTTTGGCTTGACTTGTGTGTTGGATGGTTTTGCTTGAGCACTTTTTATATGGATGCTTGATGTGTGGAGTGTCTTACTTAAGTAACTTTATTGCGTTAGATTGCGACGAGTGCGAAGGCGAATTATACGAGGAGGTAGAACCGTGTTGCTGCGAGTCACAAGGCAAGTTGCAATTTGATCATGCCCTGACCTATATTTTCAAATTATGCATATCTATTTAAATTTAATACGATGCATGTTTTACAAAAGTTTTGCAAAGTATTATTACTAGCTAGAGCCTTAGGTTCAAACTTACATCTATGCTTGGCCACGCTTGCACAACTAGGTGGGTTGAAAATCAAACAAGTTTTAAACAATTAAACTTTCCCTCTTTTGGGGCAATGTTTTGAGAAAAAAAAATGTGAAAAACAAAACTATATATTATTTTATTTCTTCTCTCTGGGCGGAATGGTATTGACGGGAGCGTCTACAAGTGATTGCGCCCATCGGGGTCTTGCAGTGAATGCGCCCGACTGGGGTCTTGCACACAGGTTTTGGTGGGGACCGCCGTCCAGGGAAATGAGATCTTCCAAGTACAGTTTGATGTAGCTTCCAGTACAGCCACATGCTACTATGGGCTCTGACTTAGCTTAGTACTAACGGGAAACCCTTACCTCAGGACCGCCATCGGAGAGGGGCTTTCATTGCCTAAGTTGCGGGCGGCTTGGTCAGGTATAGGGGGCTGTTACGGAAAGGCTTTGTCATAATCTTCTCCTAGTCATACACCCAAGTGTGTAATGATAAACGGGGTTGGTTGTGTCATGTGGGGAACGTGTACGACCTCTGCAGAGGGTTAAACCTAATCGATTAGCCGTGCCCCCGGTTACGGGCAATTTTGAGCAACTGAAGACTTGGACTGAAGAAGAATCTCCCCTCTCTTTTCTAAACATCTATTTTTAAGGGTTGGTTGAGGATTGAGCACAGTGATTGTGTTTCACTTCAACTATATAAATGTTTTACTAAAATCGGAGAATGAACTTTGGTGCGTATATCCAAAGTCTCACTCCAACCTTTTATACTAAAAATTATTTTATTTCAAAAGAAGTTTGCAAATATTTAGTATAGGACAAAATTGGCTTTACGCAAAGGAAACCTCCACCGATACTTACCGTGCATACATACATATTATGTTAAAACTTTTCGCTGCAACTTGCGAGTACATTCCACGTACTCATCTGCACCTGTCATGTGCAGATCTCAGCAGATTAAGAGACGATAGGGTTACGGTCTACACTCAACGAGCCCAGTGGCGTTGATGGAGCCTAACTTAGAGACTATGTATGATTCCGCTGTATTATATGCCAGCATTGAGCTGTAACAATGGTATGTATTTGCTTAATTTTGGATCAACCGTTATAGTAAAATGATGTATGTTTTGCTGGTATTCATTCTTGTTGCTGTGTGTGCTAGCTATGATCCAGGGATAGCACAGTAAACACAGAGACTTGGATTTCATCAAATCTGGGTCGTTACAAAATGGTATCAGAGCATACGTTGACTGTAGGACGTGACCCTAGAAAATGGCTTAGAAATAGGAAGACCTTGACAGGAACAACTTAAATTTCCAGTAGTAATAATAGCTTTCTCGTATCCTCTTCTTTTCTTTACTAAGTTCTCTTCTGCTTTCAAAAACTTAGATGACCAACCTTCCAAACTCCAATGACCTTGGTAAAGAACAACCGAAGACACTCAAGACTAAGATGGCTATGAAGAAGTTGAAGATTACCACTGTCATGGAATATTCCACACGATTCAAATAGTATCCAAGCCCACCATGAGAGTTGTGAAATAAACGAAAGAGTGCGAGTAGTGTGCCCGACCATGAGGAATCATGTGGATGAAGGTACCATAGGAATTGTTTGTTTGAAATCTATGAGTGAAATTTGGATTTTTGTTGGAGTTCTTCACCATTGATTGACTTTTGTTGCCATTTGAGTTGTGTGAATTAAAATCCTGCGTTAATAGGATACGAACTCCGTAGGTTTGTATTTATTCAACCTTGGGAGGTGTAAATTACGGATGATTAATAGAAGACCTTCATACGGGTGAAACGTCAAGCGCTAAACACTTTCAAGAACGGAAGGAATGAAGACTTCATGACGAAACCATAGTAAACAAGCCTATTATAATCGTTAGAAAAAGATGAGATATGAGTTGTTCAATGATTGATTGTATGTGTATTCTTCCTCCTTGTTATCTAAAACTCTATCCTCTTCTCCGACCAAACCTTAAACCATAGATGGACGGAATTATTTTGATGGGACAAGTGACACATTCAAAAGTACAAGAGTGGATTCAGGATATAGGAATAATGGAATACATCAAAGTAAATCCAACGGAGGAGATGGATTATGCTTCCCAATATTTCATCCGAGAGACTCACACATGGTGTAAGAGGCTTATAGCCATCGATGAATTCCAAGGGCAATTCCTTGGGAAGAATTCAAGTTTGAAATTCAATCTCATATTGTCATACAGGATCTGGAGAAACCAAGTGAAGATGCGAGGAAATTTTACTGCTGCAAGTTTTACCGCGACTTGAGTAGGATTAACGCCACCCAAAGACGTTTTAATAGCTTTGCAGGTGAAGACCTCTTAAAGAGGAGTGAGAATGACCGAGTGTTAGAATACGCGATTCACCAATCTACATATGGGGTAATGATTTGAGTACGGGATGGATTGATCACCATACCGGAGACTCTTATTATTTACATTTATATGTTTGATGGGTAAGTCGGAGAAACCTGAGAACCTAGTTGAGTGTCGATGCGACAAGCCTAAAACCCTAGAATGGTAAGACGTATTATCCTTATAGATAGGCAGTCGTGCCTAACGTAAGAATGAACGGTGAGGAAGAATGTGAAGATCTTCAAGGAGTTCCATGAGAATCTATCGACCACCATGAGAGTCTTGATAGGTTGTTTTGAAATTATGGATTTTGAGCAAGACTCGTTCTTTGAGGAAAAGCATAGTTCTCACCCATGGGAGCTTGATGAAGAACCATCATGGAATATAGAGATTATGAAAAACCCCACAAGTTGTTTTTTTAAGGATGGCAGCTTTCGAACACCCTCGAAGGATAATTGGCTCATACGACAAATCGGTGAAGACTCAGAATGGAGCCAGAAGTCTCAACTTAGGTATGCTGAAGAACTGGAATACACGAAATTGACTTAATAGAAGACATACTGTAAAGACAGGAGGCAAAAGGATAAACCGCAAACCTGTAGATGATATGACCCAAACCCTAACCTATTTCTTGCTAGGCTCTCCAAATCTCGAGGACGAGATTTCTTTTAAGGGTGGTAGTTTGTAACATCCCAAAATTTTCAAATTTTGGAATGTTAATAATAAAATATTATTTACTGAATTGCTTCAATTTTCATGGGAATTTAAAACTTTCGAGTCCTTGTTAAACTTTTTCAAACCAGGTTAAAATAATAATAATTGGATAACATTTTTGTCCAATAGAAAAACAATGGTTGGGAAAGTTTATTCAAGAACTCAAAAGGCATTCGATTCTTTCGGAATATTTTTAAACCACATTCAAATATATGAGTGAGAATAAAATGACTTTCTCAAAAGTGGTGGAGGAATATTTCATTTGGAGTTCTTGAATTTATGATTTTCATCGAAATTGGTCTTATGTGGAATTTTAAAGCCATTTAAATATTTCCAAAGTATTCAAATAAAACTTAATGAGAGGAGATAATGTGACTTCTCCAAAAATGTATTTGGAAATATTTAACACGGTACAATTTTGTGAATTTGAAAAACTCTAAGTTGTTTTGTTTTAGCAATTCAATTATGTCCATAAGGCATTAATAGTAGTTTGTGCACAAAATACTCTTATTAAATTATAAAACTATTTTATGGACTCTAAACAATATTTAGGTTAATGTAAACATTTTCTTTTAACTAAATTTTTTGTGCGCTTACATTCTATGGGATTTTCACATTTACGTACACAGATAACTACATTGTGTCCTAGGTCCAATTGCCTCAGCCCATCATCTCTTATAATTGTTTTTCCAGTTCTATTTGTTTTTTCTTCACTGGGCCAAGTTCTTTCACTAAAGCCCATCTAGCAATCACACCTCAAGACCAAGCGCACGTGCTCGTCTCCTTCCTCTGCACTTTCAATCTGGAGCAGCAGGAACAGAACATAAACAGCCATGGCTTCTCATCTCTTCCTCCCCTCCTCCCACTTAATTCCTTGCCCGTTTCACTTCGGAGTCAACACGAAAATTGTGGAGGACGTTACCAATAACCCATTCAGGGAATTAAAACCCCACATTACTTTCTTAATTGGACGAACCAAACCGTGAAACGTACATGCATAACAACCATTAATGGCCATCTTGAGCTTGCTTGGTCTGCTCGTTCCGGCTTCTCCCGACCCTCTATAAAATCCCAACACGTCTCCCACTTCGACCTCGTCCGAATCCCTCTCCCACGGGAGTCATACCTCCTCTCCATCCTTTCAATTTCTTGCCGGAGATCAGATCAGGCGCCGCGTCCATCGAAGCTCGCGAGGCCTCTGGTGAGTGCATGAGCCTCCACTTTCCCGTCTCGACGAGGCAATTCCTTGCAGATCCTCTGACATCTCATGTATCTCAAACCCGCAGCCCGTGCACGCCATCCGCGATGCTTTGACAAATTTCAGCCAGCCCGAGTGTTGACGGAGGATGAACCCGACGTATACTCCCTGTCCAAGATGCTCTCCGCGATCTCCCAAACCCCGTACGACATCCACCCGTCGCCGGTGACCATCCGAACAACGACGCCGGCGATGTCCGAGCTGCGCGCCAGTCCGTCAGACTAGCTGCCATCGGGTGAGTTTCTTGTTCCTGGTCTCTTTGGTTCAATCGCTAGAACTGAATCACTTGAGCCATAACACATGGAGAGGTATCAGCCAATCAGAACAAGACACGTGGCAGCTCATATCAAATCCCGTAATTGATTTCCACACAAATGCCCAATCTTCAGAAATTCATATCTTTTGATCTACTTATCCAAATTTGACAAATAAGATATCCCTGGGTAGCTGCGGACCTCTAGTTTATTTTAAAAAATTTAAATCTCACTTTTACGCAGATTAAAATTTAGTTTTGATTTAAATGAGAATTTGAGTATTTTTACTATATCTTTTATTCTGTAATTGATATGAAAAGATTTTACATATGAAAATTTGCCTTTGGAACTATACCAATCTGCTAGAAGTCATAGAATAATTTTTCAGTAAGATTTAGTTACTGTTTTAACACAATACCTTAATTTTGACCTTCTTGATCATCCATTAATAAACTTGTGAAACTAAAATTTGTTTCATTGTTTAAATCATTAGATTGATCCATAGAAAACTTCTCTGGTTAGTTGTAATCATCATAAAAATTTAGAGTTAGAAATTATTAATTATTTTACTAACATGAACTATATTCCATTCGCAAGAACCGAACAAATTGCGTAAATTCGAATCATATGGATATTCTTGCTAGGGTTGTTTGGCTTGACTTGTGTGTTGGATGGTTTTGCTTGAGCACTTTTTATATGGATGCTTGATGTGTGGAGTGTCTTACTTAAGTAACTTTATTGCGTTAGATTGCGACGAGTGCGAAGGCGAATTATACGAGGAGGTAGAACCGTGTTGCTGCGAGTCACAAGGCAAGTTGCAATTTGATCATGCCCTGACCTATATTTTCAAATTATGCATATCTATTTAAATTTAATACGATGCATGTTTTACAAAAGTTTTGCAAAGTATTATTACTAGCTAGAGCCTTAGGTTCAAACTTACATCTATGCTTGGCCACGCTTGCACAACTAGGTGGGTTGAAAATCAAACAAGTTTTAAACAATTAAACTTGCCCTCTTTTGGGGCAATGTTTTGAGAAAAAAAATGTGAAAAACAAAACTATATATTATTTTATTTCTTCTCTCTGGGCGGAATGGTATTGACGGGAGCGTCTACAAGTGATTGCGCCCATCGGGGTCTTGCAGTGAATGCGCCCGACTGGGGTCTTGCACACATGTTTTGGTGGGGACCGCCGTCCAGGGAAATGAGATCTTCCAAGTACAGTTTGATGTAGCTTCTAGTACAGCCACATGCTACTATGGGCTCTGGCTTAGCTTAGTACTAACGGGAAACCCTTACCTCAGGACCGCCATCGGAGAGGGGTTTTCATTGCCTAAGTTGCGGGCGGCTTGGTCAGGTATAGGGGGCTGTTACGGAAAGGCTTTGTCATAATCTTCTCATAGTCATACACCCAAGTGTGTAATGATAAACGGGGTTGGTTGTGTCATGTGGGGAACGTGTACGACCTCTGCAGAGGGTTAAACCTAATCGATTAGCCGTGCCCCCGGTTACGGGCAATTTTGAGCAACTGAAGACTTGGACTGAAGAAGAATCTCCCCTCTCTTTTCTAAACATCTATTTTTAAGGGTTGGTTGAGGATTGAGCACAGTGATTGTGTTTCACTTCAACTATATAGATGTTTTACTAAAATCGGAGAATGAACTTTGGTGCGTATATCCAAAGTCTCACTCCAACCTTTTATACTAAAAATTATTTTATTTCAAAAGAAGTTTGAAAATATTTAGTATAGGACAAAATTGGCTTTACGCAAAGGAAACCTCCACCGATACTTACCGTGCATACATACATATTATGTTAAAACTTTCCGTTGCAATTTGCGAGTACATTCCACGTACTCATCTGCACCTGTCATGTGCAGATCTCAGCAGATTAAGAGACGATAGGGTTACGGTCTACACTCAACGAGCCCAGTGGCGTTGATGGAGCCTAACTTAGAGACTATGTATGATTCCGCTGTATTATATGCCAGCATTGAGCTGTAACAATGGTATGTATTTGCTTAATTTTGGATCAACCGTTATAGTAAAATGATGTATGTTTTGCTGGTATTCATTCTTGTTGCTGTGTGTGCTAGCTATGATCCAGGGATAGCACAGTAAACACAGAGACTTGGATTTCATCAAATCTGGGTCGTTACAGACCCCAAAGCCAAGCACTTCTCCTATTGCAAGAACTATAGATCTATTAGGCCAAACCAAACCAATAATTCGAAGAGACTTGCAAGGATATTATAATCACACATAAAAAGTTCAGAGAAGAACCAAATATTTCTCATAGATAATCTTGATCATAAACCCACAATTCATCGAATCTCGACAAACACACCGCAAAAAGAGATTACATCGAATAGATCTCCTCGAAGACTGAGGAGAACTTGGTATTGAGATCCAAAGAGAGAGAAGAAGCCATCTAGATACTAGCTATGGACCCGAAGGTCTATGGTAAACTACTCACAACTCATGGTGAGGCGATGATGATGATGTAGAAGCACTCCGTGGTAGATCCCCCCTCCGGCGGAGCTCCGGAACAGGCCCCAAGATGGGATCTCACGGGAACAGAAGGTTGCGGCGGTGGAACTAGGGTTTTCTCTGTTGTTCTGAAAGTTTCGGGGTACGTAGGTATATATAGGAGGAAGGAGGGCACCGGGGGCCGAACGAGGTGCCCACGAGGCAGGGGGCGCCCCACCCTCGTGGACGCCACATCAGCCCTACTCCATGGTTCTCAAGTCTCCCATGCGTATTTTGCTCCAAACATATCTCTCCAGAAGGTTTCATTCCGTTTGGACTCCGTTTGATATTCATTTTCTGTAAAACCCTGAAATAGGCAAAAAATAGCAATCTGGACTGGGCCTTTGGGTTAGTAGGTTAGTCCCAAAAATAATATAAAAGTGTATAACAAAGCCCATTAAACATCCAAAACATCATAAATAATAGCATGGAACAATAAAAAATTATGGATACGTTGGAGACGTATCAATCATACATCGTGATTGCATGACAGCCCGATTATGTACCGTAATTTTACGGTTTGGCCGGGTTACTGCGAAGACATGATATATATACAGTAAAATAAATGCAGCATCGTGAATAAGAAAAAACCTAGACTATAAAATAAAGAAATTATAGCATATTACCTCCATTGGGCATCAAAGTTTGCCACTATGATAATAAAGCACAAGCAGACAACAGATTACATACACGGGGCATCAAAGATCGCCACCGGTGCAACTAAACACGCCGACAAAATAATATACAAAACCGACAGCACTTCAATAGAGTTCAAGAAAGGTTAGCCCTGCTGGGGAGCTGCAACGCAAGCAGCTGAGCAAGCTGATGAGAAAGCGCTTGTTTAACACTTATATCCTCCTCACTCTGAAAGATAAACAAGCAGACAGATGACACGTTTTGCACATAAAAGTATCAGTGCTGACAACTCATCACATTTCTTACTGACGAATAAAGTGACACAGTTTAAAATTGCATTAACACAATATGGTATTGTTCAGGTCAAGACATGGCAGGAAATGACATTGTGAAGGAGTTGGCAGCTTCACGACACCACTCGATTACAGATCAAGAACTCATAAGTATCAATGGTTAGTGTGTTGTCAATTTATCCCATTTCAGATTGGAAAATAAAGAGACAGTTTAAATAATAGTAGAATGATATGACATTGTTCATAGTTAAGACATTGCAGAATATGACATTGTGCTTTAGTGGGTAGGTTCACCACACCACTGGATTACGGATCAGGAACAGAAGCATACATGAAGTGCAAAAGAAGATCACTTGCTCTGTATAGTTTAATTTACATGGTATGAAGAAGGAACTTGGTTGTACAACTGAAAACTTAACTTGAGAAGGACAAACTTTTGTTTATGAACTACATAATAAACTTTAAACATGCAATTTAATGCAAACACCAAAAATAAACAGCTGTTGCAGTCATGCCTAACCAAATATTAACAACAAAGTTTGAATGCTTGAGAAGGACAAACTTACATTATTGGTGAAGCCACGCTCTATAAAGCCCTTGTCCATGCTGATGGGGGGG
>LR738713.1:819969427-820048351 GCA_902687465.1 Secale cereale | reverse complement strand
ATTCAAGAAGTTCAGCACAGAATCTTCTTCATAAGCATTGCCTTTATTCTACATTTTGTTAAGAGTAAATATAGATGTGACAATATAAGAAAAAAATGGAGAATATTTAAGATAAGATGAAGAGTGATGCTACATAACCAAGTAGGTATAAATGTAAGTACAGCGATACAGGCAAAAGGTACAACCAAGAGCAATGCAGAGCTAAACTTCTTCAGTACCATCGGTTTTATCCAACCTTATGGTAAGAGTAAATATAGATCTTATGTGTAGAAAATGGAGGGCAAAGGAAAATAAGCTGCAGAGTGATGGTAGATGAACAACTACCTATCAATATAAGTACACTGATAAAGGACAGCAGGTACTTGCAAGAACAATGCAGAGCTAAAAAAATTCATTGGCATTGGATATATTCTACACTACTGTAACCATTCATACAGATCAGATAATTTGGAGCGAACAATTGATAAGCAAGCTATCATGCATACTGCTATCACATAATGAACCACGTTTATATGCAAGTACAGTGATATATGACAACAGGTACTAACAAGAGCAAATCAGTGGGCAACATACTTGCGATATCCTGTCGTTCTTTTCAAACCAGAATTCTTTTTCGAGGAGATTTCCTGCAAAAAAGATCCGTAATGCACATGCGGAGAAGTAGAAGTTCAAATTGTCATGCGATATCATAGACAGTACCTCATCCTCGGAACAAGACCAGTGCATAACAAGGTTTTTCCATTCAATGTCTTCTAAATTTAGCAGTGTAGACTTCACCAGAAATTCATTTTTAGACTTGCCATCAAAGTGTGATTTCCTCAGGTAACACCAATACTGCTGCAATGCTTCCTTGAAAAGCGCAAGCAAGCTTTGCTCGTCATGACTATCCATATTGAGCCTCGCCTACTTACAACAATGTAATGTACATCATCGATGTGTTCAATCAGCAAAAAATAGGAAAATAATCACCATGAATAATAGCACTTACAGGTAAGTGGGACAGGAAGATGTGAAAATGGTGTTTGTCTTCACTATAATCTTCCCATGATGGGGATATATGCACGTAGTCCCTAACAACATTGAAAGCATTGTCTTTTAAACTGGGAATAACTGGAATGGGATTCCAATCTGCAGGAATTGGCAGTCTCTGCAGTTGCGATAGGTCTTCGACTGGTGGACTTGCTGTACTTTTTACTGGAGTGGGATTTTTCTGTGGTACGGCTCGTGCTATGGCAACTAAAATCGGCATACCTTTTGCTAGAGTGCAGGTCCTGTGTGGTGCAACTAGTGGTGTGGCCAGTGAAGTATGGGTACAGTCTGCTGGAGTCGGTCCTACGTTTTGTGTCACTGGCTGTACAACCAATATAAGTGGGGTGCTGTCTAATTTCTCCGGCACAACCACGTTTTTAAAGGACTTTGCTAGTGCTCCTTCAGGTTTGGCAATCACCCTCTTCCTTTTTGATGTCTGATGCACAAGAACAACATTTGAGTGAAAAAACATGGTATGATGATAGATGGAATATGTATTGATAATGGATGGGTATGGCATCTCGACATATATGATGAGTAAACTAAGCAGATGGCGGTGCAACAAAGTAGAAGAAATGCAAGACAACATATGCATGATACGCGCAATCAATAAAACCTTGCCAAATTAGAATAGGCACCTTGATGGGTGAATAGGACAATGTTGGAAATATGCCCTAGAGGCAATAATAAAATGGTTCTTATTATATTTCCTTGTTCATCATGATAATTGTCTATTGTTCATGCTTTAATTGTATTATCCGGAAGCAGTAATGCATGTGTGAATACATAGACCACAACATGTCCCTAGTGAGCCTCTAGTTGACTAGCTCATTGATCAATATATGGTTACGGTTTCCTGACCATGGACATTGGATGACATTGATAACAGGATCACATCATTAGGAGAATGATGTGATGGACAAGACCCAATCCTAAGCCTAGCACAAGATCGTGTAGTTCGTATGCTAAAGCTTTTCCAATGTCAAGTATCTGTTCCTTAGACCACGGGGCTGTGCAACTCCCGGATACCGTAGGAATACTTTGGGTGTGCCAAACGTCACAACGTAACTGGATGGCTATAAAGGTACACTACGGGTATCCCCGAAAGCGTCTGTTGGGTTGGCACGAACCGAGACTGGGATTTGTCACTCCGTATGACGAAGAGGTATCTTTGGGCCCACTCGGTAAGACATCATCGTAATGAGCTCAATGTGACTAAGGGGTTGGTCATGGGATGATGTGTTACGGAACGGGTAAAGAGACTTGCAGTAATGTGATTGAACAAGGTATCGGTATACCGACGATCGAATCTCGGGCAAGTACTATACTGGTAGACAAAGGGAATCATATACGGGATTGATTGAATCCTTGACATCGTGGTTCATCTGAAGAGATCATCGTGGAACATGTGGGAGCCAACATGGGTATCCAGATCCTGCTGTTGGTTATTGGTCGGAGATATGTCTCGGTCATGTCTGCATGATTCCCCAACCCGTAGGGTCTACACACTTAAGGTTCGATGATGCTAGGGTTATAGGGAACATATGTACGTGGTTACCGAATGTTGTTCAGAGTCCCGGATGAGATCTCGGACGTCACGAGGAGTTCCGAAATGGTCCGGAGGTAAAGATTTATATATGAGACGTCCCGTTTTGGTCACCGGAATTGTTCTAGGCGTTATCGGTAACGTACCGGGACCACCGGGAGGGGCCACCAGCCCCGGAGGCCTGCGTGGGTGATACGTCTCCAACGTATCTATAATTTTTGATTGTTCCATGCTATTATTTATGATGTTTTGGATGTTTAATGGGTTTTGTTACACACTTTTATATTATTTTTGGGACTAACCTATTAACCCAAAGGCCCAGTCCCCATTGTTGTTTTTTTTGCCTATTTCAGGGTTTTACAGAAAAGGAATATCAAACGGAGTCCAAACAGAATGAAACTTCGGGAGAGATATTTTTGGAGCAAAATACGCACGGGAGACTTGAGAACCACGGACTAGGGCACACGTGGCGTCCACGAGGGTGGGGGGCGCGCCCCCCTATAGGGCGCCCCACTGCCTGGTGGGTCCCTCGTAAGGCCCCCAGTGCCCTCCTTCCTCCTATATAAGCCTAGGTACCCCAAAACCAACAGAGCAACAGAGAAAACCCCAGTTCCACCGCCGTCACCTTCTGTTCCCGCGAGAGCCCATCTTGGGGCATGTTCCGGAGCTCCGCCGGAGGGGGGGGGGGATCTACCACGGAGTGCTTCTACATCATCATCATTGCCTCACCATGAGTTGTGAGTAGTTTACCACAGACCTTCGGGTCCATAGCTAGTATCTAGATGGCTTCTTCTCTCTCTTTGGATCTCAATACCAAGTTCTCCTCGGCCTTCGAGGAGGTCTATTCAATGTAATCTCTTTTTGCGGTGTGTTTGTCGAGATCCGATGAGTTGTGGGTTTATGATCAAGATTATCTATGAGAAATATTTGGTTCTTTTCTGAACTCTTTATGTGTTCTCATAATATCCTTGCAAGTCTCTTCGAATTATCGGTTTGGTTTGGCCTACTAGATCTATAGTTCTTGCAATGGGAGAAGTGCTTGGCTTTGGGTTCAATATTGCGGTGTCCTTTCCCAGTGACAGTAGGGGCAGCAAGGCATGTATTGTATTGTTGCCATCGAGGATAAAAAGATGGGGTTTATATCATGTTATTTGAGTTTATCCCTCTACATCATGTCATCTTGCTTAAGGCATTACTCTGTTCTTATGAACTTAATACTATGGATGCATGCTGGATATCGGTCGATGTGTGGAGTAATAGTAGTAGATGCAGAATCGTTTCGGTCTATTTGTCTCGGACGTGATGCCTATATATAATGATCATGCCTAGATATTGTCATAAGTATTCACTTTTCTATCAATTGCTCGACAGTAATTTGTTTACCCGCCGGAGAATACCGCTATCATGAGAGAAGCCACTAGAGAAAACTATGGCCCCCGGGTCTATTCTCAACATATCAATCTACAATCTACTTTACTTTTCCGCTTTTACTTTCTGTTCTTATATCCAAAAATACCAAAAATATCAAACTATCCTATCTATCAGATCTCACTTTCGTAAGTGACCGTAAAGGGATTGACAACCCCTTATCACGTTGGCTGTGAAGTTCTTATTTGTTTGTGCAGGTGCGAGGGACTCGCGCGTGGTCTCCTACTGGATTGATACCTTGGTTCTCAAAAACTGAGGGAAATACTTACGCTACTGTGCTGCATCACCCTTTCCTCTTCGAGGGAATACAACGCAAGCTCGAGAAGTAGCAAGAAGAATTTCTGGCGCCGTTGCCGGGGAGGCTTACGCAAAAGTCATATACCAAGTACCTATCACAAACCCTTATCCTTCGCATTACCTTTTTTGCCTCTCGTTTTCCTCTCCCCCACTTCACCCTTGCCGTTTTATTTGCCTTTTTCCTCTCGCCTTTCTGTTTGCTTGTGTTGGCATGTGCTCTCTATTATCTTGCATCTTCGCTTGCTAAATTATGGATCCTCATCCACTTGCTAATATTTTTAAGAGATCCAATTATGTTGAACCAATTGCTAGTTAGCTGCGTGCACTAGATTATCTTTATGGGGCTTTGCTTGAAATTCATGAATCTGAAAATTGTGAGGAATTGTTAAAATAAAAAGTGATTCATGATAGCTTCCTACATAAAAAACATGATTGCAATGATACTATTGTAAATTCTATTAATATCAAGTGTGTTAATGATATGCAAAACCCTAAGCTTGGGGATGCTAGTATTGCTATGTCTTCTACTTGTTGCAATGATCATGATTGGGGTGATTCTTCTTATGATCTTGATACTTTATTTAAACCCCATGATGAATGTGAGATTGATAATAATGTTTGCTATAATATTGAAAGTGGGTTTGGAAGAGTGTCAACTTTAGATCCCACATATTTGGAGAATATTCAATCTTATGAAATGTTTGATAAAAGTGGGCTTGGAGAGGTCATGACTTTAGTTAATGTTAATCCCACTATTTTGGAAGAGTGTCAACTTCGTATGCATGTGGATCGTGTTGAGGACATGTTATGTGATAGCTATATTGTTGAATTTTCTTACGATCCTACATGCAATTATTATGAGAGAGGAAAATATGGTTGTAGAAATTTTCATGTTACTAAATTACCTCTCGTTATGTTGAGATTGATCTTGTTTCTTTCTTCTTCCTTGCATATGCTAGAAATTGACTGTCTTGCTATTTTTTTTACCTATAACATGCCTATGCATAGGAAGTATGTTAGACTTAGATGTGATTTTCACATGATTTATGATGCTCTCTTTGTGCTTCAATTCTTATCTTTCATGTGAGCATCGTTGAATTCTCAAGCCTATCTTAATGGCTATAACGACAACGCTTGTTGGGAGGCAACACAATTTTATATTTTTTGTTTTTGCTTCTGTTTAGGAATAAATATTGCATCTAGCTTCTGTTTAGATGTGGTTTTGTGTTTTAATTAGTGTTTGTTCCAAGTAGAACCTTTGGGAAGACTTGTGTGTAAGTTTATACGATCTTGCTGTGAAAAACAGAATCATTAGCGCTCGCTATAATAGTCACCAGATTCTACTGGAGCATGCTATTTAGTAGATTCTTTTCGCATATGATTAATAGACAAATTCCCCACGTTTAACAATTTCTTTCAATTTTTTTGGAGTTACAGAAGTATGCGAAAGTTACAGAATACTACAGACTGTTCTGTTTTTGATAGATTCTGTTTTTCGTGTGTTGTTTGCTTATTTTGATGAATCTATGAGTAGTATTGGAGGATATGAATCATAGAGAAGTTGGAATACAGTAGGTTTAACACCAATATAAACAAATAATGAGTTCATCGCAGTACCTTTGAGTAGTGTTTGTTTTCTTATACTAACGGAGCTCACGAGATTTTTGTCTAAGTTTTGTGTTGTGAAGTTTTCAAGTTTTGAGTATTGCTTTGATGGACTATGGAACAAAGAGTGGCAACAGCCTAAGCTTGGGGATGCCCAAGGCACCCCAAGGTAAAATTCAAGGACAACAAAAAACCTAAGCTTGGGGATGCCCCGGGAAGGCATCCCCTCTTTCGTGTTCATCTATCGGTAACTATACTCGGAGCTATATTTTTATTCACCACATGATATGAGTTTTACTTGGAGCGTCATGTATCATTTGAGTCTTTGCTTGTTAATTTTCCACAATCATCCTTGTTGGACACACCTTTTTGAGAGAGATAAATATGGCATAGGAATTGTTAGAACACTCTATGTGCTTCACTTATATTTTCTGAGTTGAATAGTTTGTGCTCTAGTGCTTCACTTATATCTTTTAGAGCACGATGGTGATTTTATTTTGAAGAAATTGTTGATCTCTCATGGTTCACTTATATCCATTTTAGAGTATATTCAAACAGCATGGTAATGTGCTTTGGCTATAAAACTAGCCTTCACATGATAGGCATCCAAGATCAATGTAGTAAAAACTTTCACATTAAGTGCATTGAATATGAAGAGAAGTTGGATGCTTGATAAATGTTTTGAGATATGAGGATAGTGATATTAGATTCATGCTAGTGGAGTTATTATGAAATTGAGAAATACTTGTGTTAAAGTTAGTGATTCCCGTAGCATGCACGTATGGTGAACCGCTATGTGATGAAGTTAGAGCATGAGGTATTTGGAGAGTGTCATCCTTTGTGTGGAGGTCGGGGGCGCGCGATGGTTAACTCCTACCAACCTCCCCCCTAGGAGCATGCGTTGATTGCTTTGTTTTGATGACTCGTAAATTTTTGCAATAACTATATGAGTTCTTATGACTAATGTTGAGTCCATGGATTATACGCACTCTCACCCTTCCACCATTGCTAGCCTCTCTTGTACCGCGCAACTTTCGCCGGTGCCATACACCCACTATATATCCTTCCTCAAAACAGCCACCATATATCCTTCCTCAAAACAGCCACCATACCTACCTATCATGGCCTATCCATAGCCATTCTGAGATATATTGCCATGCAACTTTCCACCGTTCCGTTCATATGACACGGTTCATATTGTCATATTGCCATGCATGATCATGTAGTTGACATCGTATTTGTGGCAAAGCCACCATGCATAACTTTTCATACATGCCACTCTTGATTCATTGCACATCCCGGTACACCACCGAAGGCATTCATATAGAGTCATACTTTGTTCTAGTATCGAGTTGTAATATCGAGTTGTAATTCAATATAAGTGTGATGATCATCATTATTAGAGCATCGTCCCAAGTGAGGAAAGGCCGAACAAAAGAAAAGGCCCCTCTAAAAAAAGAAAAAAGGGACAAATGGTACTATCCTTTTCCACACTTGTGCTTCAAAGTAGCACCATGTTCTTCATGATAGAGAGTCTCATGTTTAGTCACTTTCATATACTAGTGGGAATTTTCATTATAGAACTTGGCTTGTATATTCCAACGATGGGCTTCCTCAAATGCCCGAGGTCTTCGTGAGCAAGCAAGTTGGATGCACACCCACTTAGTTTCTTTTGTTGAGCTTTCATACATATTTAGCTCTAGTGCATCCGTTGCATGGCAATCCCTACTCACTCACATTGATATCTATTGATGGGCATCTCCATAGCCCATTGATACACCTAGTCGATGTGAGACTATCTCCCTCCTTTTTGTCTTCTCCACAACCACCACTCTATTCCACATAGTGCTATATCCATGGCTCACGCTCATGTATTGCGTGAAAGTTGAAAGGTTTGAAAGAATAGAGTATGAAAACAAATGCTTGGCTGAAACCGGGGTTGTGCATGATATGAATATTTTGTGTGATGAAGAGGGAGCATAGCCAGACTATATGATTTTGTAGGGATAACTTTCTTTAGCCATAGTATTTTGAGAAGACATGATTGCTTTGTTAGTATGCTTGAAGTATTATTATTTCTTATGTCAATATAGACTTTTGTCTTGAATCTTTCAGATCTGAACATTCATGCCACAATTAAGAGAATTACATTGGAAACTATGTTTGTTTGCATTCCACATCAAAAATTCTGTTTTTATCATTTACCTAGTCGAGGACGAGCATGAATTAAGCTTGGGGATGCTGATACGTCTCCAACGTATCTATAATTTTTGATTGTTCCATGCTATTATTTATGATGTTTTGGATGTTTAATGGGCTTTGTTATACACTTTTATATTATTTTTCGGACTAACCTATTAACCCAAAGGCCGAGTCCAGATTGTTGTTTTTTTGCCTATTTCAGGGTTTTACAGAAAAGGAATATCAAACAGGGTCCAAACATAATGAAACTTCGGGAGAGATATTTTTGGAGCAAAATACGCATGGGAAACTTGAGAACCACGGAGTAGGGCACACCTGGCGTCCACAAGGGTGGGGGGGGGGGGCGCCCCTGCCTCATGGGCCCCGCATTTGGCCCCCGGTGCCCTCCTTCCTATATATACGTACGTACCCGAAACCATCAGAACAACAGAGAAAGCCCTAATTCCACCGCCGCAACCTTCTGTTCCCGTGAGATCCCATCTTGGGGCCTGTTTCGGGGATCCGCCGGAGGGGGGATCTACCATGGAGTGCTTCTACATTATCATCATCGCTTCACCATGAGTTGTGTGTAGTTTACCACAGACCTTCGGGGTCCATAGCTAGTATCTAGATGGCTTCTTCTCTCTCTTTGGATCTCAATACCAAGTTCTCCTCGGTCTTCGAGGAGATCTATTCGATGTAATCTCTTTTTGCAGTGTGTTTGTCGAGATCCAATGAATTATGGGTTTATGATCAAGATTATCTATGAGAAATAGTTGGTTCTTTTCTGAACTCTTTATGTGTGCTCATAATATCCTTGCAAGTCTCTTCGAATTATCGGTTTGGTTTGGCCTACTAGATCTATAGTTCTTGCAATGGGAGAAGTGCTTGGCTTTGGGTTCAATCTTGCGGTGTCCTTTCCCAGTGACAGTAGGGGCAGCAAGGCACATATTGTATTGTTGCCATCGAGGATAAAAAGATGGGGTTTATATCATATTGCTTGAGTTTATCCCTCTACATCATGTCATCTTGCTTAAGGCGTTACTCTGTTCTTATGAACTCAATACACTAGATGCATGCTGGATAGCGGTCGATGTGTGGAGTAATAGTAGTAGATGCAGGCATGAGTCGGTCTACTTGTCTCGGACGTGATGCCTATATACAATGATCATGCCTAGATAGACTCATAATTATTCGCTTTTCTATCAATTGCTCGACAGTAATTTATTTACCAGCCGTAGAATATCGCTATCATGAGAGAAGCCACTAGAGAACACTATGGCCCCCGGGTCTATTCTCAACATATCAATCTACACTTACTATACTTTTTACTTTCTGTTCTTATACACAAAAATACCAAAAATATAAACTATCATCTCTATCAGATCTCACTTTCGTAAGTGACCGTAAAGGGATTGACAACCCCTTATCACGTTGGCTGAGAAGTTCTTATTTGTTTGTGCAGGTGCGTGGGACTCGCGTGTGGTCTCTTACTGGATTGATACCTTGGTTCTCAAAAACTGAGGGAAATACTTTCGCTACTGTGCTGCATCACCCTTTCCTCTTCGAGGGAATACAACACAAGCTCGAGAAGTAGCAAGAAGAATTTCTGGCGCCGTTTCCTGGGAGGCTTACGCAAAAGTCATATACCAAGTACCTATCACAAACCCTTATCCTTCGCATTATATTTTTTTGCCTCTCGCTTTCCTCTCCCCCACTTCACTCTTGCCGTTTTATTTGCCCTTCTTCTGCCGTGTGTTTACCGTTCGATTGCCTCTTGTTTGCTTGTGTGTTGCTTACTTGCTTGCCCTCATGTCTGAGATGGGGGACGATTTTATCGAGAAGGGTACTAATGTCGAGGGCAACATCTATGTTGACCCCCCCGGATGAAGCTACCACTTTACATATTAAGAAGTTCCGGGTTGGTAGTGGTAATATCATTGGAAAAGGAGTTCTTCAAGACTTCTTTACTTGTGCCGATGCTTTGCCCACTATGGGTGGCTCTATTCTTCACAGAACTAGTAGCCTTGCGGATGCTGTATCTATGCTTATAGTAGAAATTGAAAGGCAATTTATCCATATGCATCCCTGTATTCAGAGAATCTTTTTTGGAGTTTTCCAATATTGAGCATTCTTCTGTTAAGCATGCAGCTACTATCTTTTTGGCTCATGAATTTAGATTTATCATGAAAGAGGCCAAAGAAATCTTTGCTCATTAAGGAGTAGATGCCGATCGACCTCCCATAGAGGCTATCTTGTTTAATCAAGAAGACATAATGCGGTTGCGATCTCCTGATCATGTTGCTTTTACTGAAAACCTTAGAAAAAAGGTTCCTACCGATGTCTTGATTGATAGAATTTCTGGGATGAACGATGATTTTGCTATTCAAAACAATGGGTTAAGCTTCTCCCTTGAGCGAAGGCTTATGACCTTCTGCCAAAAGAATGCCTATATCGATGAATTGGTTGTCCACTACAAAGGGCCAAAAGAGGAACCTATTCCACGTGAGATTGATGTGGGGGACTTTTGTCCCATTAAATTTAGCCCTTTTGATTACTTTTGCTTGACACAAAGAAATCTTGCTGCTGAACGTAGGGAATATGAGATGAGCTTTCGTGACATATCGTATCATTATGGCATTCCCTAGATCTATCCATGTATCGTGCCTAGCTAGGGGAGTAAAACGATAGCGCTTGTTGGGAGGCAACCCAATTTTTTTTGTTTTTGTTTTTGCTGCTGTTAGGGAATAAATATTGCATCTAGCTTCTGTTTAGATGTGGTTTTGTGTTTTGTTTAGGGTTTGTGCCAAGTAGAACCTTTGGGAAGACTTGTGTGAAGTTTATGTGATCTTGCTGTGAATAACAGAATCGTTAGCGCTTGCTAGAATGGTCATCAGATTTTACTGGAGCGTGCTATTTAGTTGATTCTTTTTGCAGATGATTAATAGACAAATTCCTCACGTTTACAATTTAGTTTGAAGTTTTAGGAATTACAGAAGTATGCGAAACCTGCAGATTACTACAGACTGTTCTGTTTTTGACAGATTCTGTTTTTCGTGTGTTGTTTGCTTATTTCAATGCATCTATGAGTAATATTTGGAGGTATGAACCATAGAGAAGTTGGAATACAGTAGGTTTAACCAATGTTGAGGATATCTCTTATCGTTATCGTCTCGGTCAGCTAGGGATTAGAGATTAAACGGAAATCGGCTGATTAATCGATTTTATCGGTCGACTATTAATCGGCCATTTTTTTCAAATCCTAGGTTCCTAACACTAAAATTTGCTATATTCAACACCAAAACAACATTGGACAGAAGTGTTACCTTGAATCCTAGCCTTTGAATCTTGATATAATGACAAAGAAAGTGGAAAAACATTACATATTGCGTAACATGGTCCACAAAACACAAATAAACATAGTTCTTGCAAACATAGTGCTATGAATAGGCCCGATTTATCGGTAGATTGTGGGGACCCCGACTTAAGAGTCGAGATCACCGAATGCACGTGTACAGTGATCCCAGAGATCAATGCTCACTAAACACACAGAAGCTGAATAACAAGAGTCTTACATCCATACATACCGTCTTACACAAATTATGGCCATTATGGCCAAGTCTTACATATATAAAGCCTCACGGGCTGAATAGCAAATAACTCAAATAGCGGAAGTCTTCGATGATAAGTAGAACCCATGCCATCTGCCTTAACCCTATAGGCATTCTGACTGGGATAGCGTCCTAGTTCGCATGTTTGTCTCCATAGAACTCTTCTTCATATTCCTGTTCCTCCATGCCTGGCCAATTAAATAACCAGTGGCAAGCCAATGAGTACTTTGAATGTACTCGCAAGCAACCCATGATTTGGTTCAAAGTAACAATGCAATTGTACAACAATGAGCAATCTAGCTACGAGCTAGAATAAATATTCTACCATCAAGTATATGCATCAATAAAATTCACGTAACCTTGAAGACAGGTTACCGATATCAACATGAATAGGACTCAACTCAACGAGTCAAGTCACCACCTTGACTC
Source organism: Secale cereale (assembly GCA_902687465.1). Lineage (NCBI taxonomy): Eukaryota > Viridiplantae > Streptophyta > Magnoliopsida > Poales > Poaceae > Secale > Secale cereale. The sequence continues at coordinate 820,036,225 of LR738713.1, read as the reverse complement.
AACATACACACACACACATTGGACGTAGCCCAAGAGCGGTTACCCAACTGTCCTTGACCGTGGACACGGATATTCGAATAGTTTTACACTCTGCAGAGGTTGCGCACTTTACCCACAAGATCCGGGAAGCTTTCGTGTCACCCACGATCCCGCAGTACCTCAAGTACTCGGGGGATGTGACGCGCGAAGACCGATGTCCCAGAAGATTCCAGAAGATTCCAGAAGATTCCAGATGTTCCGGGTTGCCCGTGTGTTTTATTTTGCTTGTGTTATTTATTTTTGCATTGCATCATGTCATCATGCCATCATGCCATTTATTTTTGCATCTCAACCTAAATAAATTGTGTGGACCTTCGGTCCATTTAAATCGAGGGAAGAATGACTTCTCTTTATAACATATAAAAGCCTCTCAATATTATTAGGGAGCTATATAATAATATTCCACTTGTTTGGAATTAACCAACACACGTGCATAACTTTCTCCATGCCTCTTAATTCAAGTTTCACCATCAAAAACCTTCCCTATATTCTTTTCCCAATTATCGAGGCTCCTCCAATTATCTAGACTCCTCTTAAACTCCTTTAAGGCAAGCTATTTATTTTAGTTTGTTTTTCCTATTTTTTTTGTTGGAACTATTTTTGTGGGGATGGAATTATTCCATAAAGCCTTTCAAAATTGTTCCATATTTTATTCCTTGTTCGTGGCCTTTTCTTAATATTTTGTTCTATCTCTATTTTTCTGCTAAAGAATAAATAGAGGCAGAAGAACCCAGCCCGACCTCTCTCTCCTCCTAGGCCACCGGCCTCCTTTGGCCCAGCCGCAGGCCATCCCAGCCGGCCCATCTCCTGGCCCACTCGACCCCGTCCTAACCCTAGGCGACCCCAGGCGCCCCTCGCTCCCTCATCTCGCCCTCCCTCCGCCGCAAGATGCCAAACCTTCGCTTCCCCCGATCCCATCGATCTCCTCTACGCCTCCCTCGGTCCCGCGAGCCAGGCTGTGGAGCGCCCGATTCCCTCGCGGCCTCGCCCGCATCGCCCCGATCCCCGATCCCGCGCCGCTCCTTGTGGCCTCCCTCGAGCTGCGCCCTCCATCTCCCATCGATGCGCGCATAGGCCGCCGCTCCCTCCTCTACAGCGCGCCACCACGCCTTGCCAAGGCCGGCTCCGTGCGGCCTCTCCAGTGGGCTGCCTCTGCGACAGCGCCGTCCTCCAGCACCGGCGTCGCCAGCGACCCCAGTGCCAGCGCCCTCGCCAAGGAGCTCCCTGCCTCGCCCCGCCTCCGTTCTCTTCCTTCGCGAGCTGGTCGCCCCGACGCCTCTTCTCCAGGAGCGCGCCCCAGGCGTCCGCGCCGTGGCCCCTCCTCGCCAGCCGTGACGGCTCCCTCGTCCCTCAGCGCCGTGCCCTCCGTGCTGCCTCCTCGCCGCTTGCTCGCCAAGCAGCACGAGCAGCACCAACTCGCCATGGCGCACAGCCAGCCGCTGCCATGGCCTTGTCGCCTCCCGTGTTGTTTTTGTTTTTTTGTTGTGTTGCTGTGCTGCTGATTTGACAGAGACCCTCGTGCACGACGACCGAACGGCTACGAGCTCCGTGTACGACTACATGAACGAGTACACGGCGACCTGACCAAGTACCCCTCCGATATGTCAAGTACCCCTACGATCGCGATGTAACAAGTACCTCGACGACATGTACAACTACGACTCGAGACGAGACCGGCAAGACCGAACGGAACGAGTACATCTACCGATGCCAAGTACCACGACCAAGTACCACGACGACCGAACGGCTACGATGATGAGTACATCTACGAACGTGAACAACTACCGTCGCCGTGTACCCCTACCGTCGCCGAGACCGCAAGAACCTCTCAACGAGTTACCGGAACCGAGATGTTGCGGTTGCATCATTTTCGGATCGTTGCCGTGGCACCCTTTCTTCCACCACGGTGACAATACTTCATATCTTCTTCATGTCAACTTTTAATAAAATTGCATAAACTTGATCATGTCATCCGCATCATGTTAACAACATTATAATGTGTAAATTGTTGTTGCTTTAAATTACTAAATATGCTCATGGGGATTTTACCGGAATTGTTGTTGTTATTTCCGGCCTCATTTAAAATGTCTAAATAGGTAGTTTATTTTTTGCTTCACCTCTTGCCATGTTAAAAACAATTAATCTTGTCTTGTAATTAAATGAGAGTCAACTAAATAATTAAATGTGGTGTTTCGTCAATATGCAACTCGTTGCATATTGAGCTCCACTTAACTTGTAGTACTTGTTTGTGCACTTTGCCATGCATATTTAAACCGGACATGCATCATGCTTGCTTGTGCATCGTATGCCATGTTTATGCTTGTGTGTTTACCGTGTTGTTTGTGTCTTTCCGGTTTGCTTCTCTTGATAGCTTCGGTTTCGTTCCGGAGTTGTGAGGATTTCGCCCGACTGTGTTGCTCCGTCTGCTTCATGGATCCGTTCTTCTCCCTTGTGGAATCCCAGGCAATATGATCATACCCTTGGATACCTTTACTACCATTGCCATGCTTAGTTGTCTCGATGCTATCGTTACATGTTGCGCTACCCATCTTTTATTGTCAGCCCTCTCCTTGTTGCCATGAAACCTCTAACTTTGAAACCTTCCTAGCAAAACCACTATTTGGCTATGTTACCCGCTTGCTCAGCCCCTCTTATAGCGTTGTTAGTTGCAGGTGAAGATGAAGTCTGTTCCAGGAGGGAACTTTTTGTTGGATATATCACAATATCTATAATTATTATTAACACACCTATATACTGGGCATGGGTGGAAGGCTTGGCCTTTTGCTCGGTGTTTTGTTCCACTCATGCCACCTTAGGCGCCGATAAACCGGCATTATGTTCCTTGTTTTTGCGTTCCTTACACGATGGGTGAAATGGGGACCCCTTGACAGTTCGACTTTGAATAAAACTCCTCCAGCAAGGCCCAACATTGGTTTTATTTTGCCTCAAAATAACAACTTAATTAATTAATTAAAAATTGCATAGGGGGTTGCGTCCCCGAGGATTCTTTCTACATAGAAGGGGGGCCAGTGCTGATGGTCTTGGTCCCAAACGGGGGTCCTGCAGGGCCGCCTTGGGGAAACCCGAGGTATCTGGTATACCTGTAGCATCACCCATCCGGTTGTGGCCTGAGACGAGATACGCGTGGCTACTATCAGGGTGTCGGCACGCCGGGAGGTCTTGCTGGACTTGTTTTACCATTGTCGAAATGACTTGTGCTACCGGGATGCCGAGCCTGATCGGATTTCCCTAAGATAAGGAGTGATGATATTATATTTATCACTTCAGCTAATCCTGAGAGCTTGTGATGGGCTAAGTTGGGACACCCCTGCAGGGTTATGATCTTTCGAAAGCCGTGCCCGCGGTTATGTGGCAGATTGGAATTTGTTAATGTCCGGTTGTAGAAAACTTGACAGAGGATCCGAAGTAAAACACACAAGTGTGTGAGTAACCGTGACTGTCTCTTTTCACTTTGAGAAGAGAACACGGTGGGGTTATGTTTGATTCATATGTAGTTCAGGATCTTTAGCGATCACAACTTTTGCGACCGTTTGCGTAGATTCTCATCTTATTCTGGTACTCGTAAGTTAGCCACCACATTATGCTTAGCCGCTGCTGCAACCTCACCACTTTACCTCTTCCTACCCATAAAGCTTTGCTAGTCTTGATACCCATGGTTATGGGATTGCTGAGTCCTCGTGGCTCACAGATACTACAACACCAGATGCAGGTTCAGCCGAGTTTGTGCAGGAGATGGTTCAAGTTCTACACTGGGAGCTCGATGAAGAGTTTGGCCGTTTGCTTGTTACGTTTCGGCGATCAGTAGTGGTTTCTACTAGGATTCGATCCTGACCTGTGGCTTTATGTTGTTTTGGTATCTTTTCTTTTGGATCTTCGCCCGTAGTCGGGTTGTGGTGTTTTGAATGATGTTATGCTTATGTAATGTATTGTGTGAAGTGGCGAGTGTAAGCCAACTATCTCCTTTTGCATTTTAATCCCTCTTTTACATGAGTCGTGCAAAGATACCAAACTTGAGATCATTCTAGGATGGGCTTATACCTTTAAGTCGTGCCTCGACACGTAGGAGGTATAGTCCCATCCTGGGCATTACAAGTTGGTATTCAGAGCCTTCTCCGACCTAGAAGCCCCCACTGATTGATCGAATCGTTGACGGTTGAGTCTAGGCACACACTAAAAATGTTTTGAGTCCTATATATATATATCGGAGAGTAGGATTTCTTTTGCTCCTCATCTCTTTTCATTCTGGTGAGGACTCCTGACGAATACTCTTGCCTCTTCTACTTTCAAAAAATGCACCAAATTGTTTTTAGGATCTCGCGAGTATTGTTTGGATTGTTTCGATGTCTTTGTGACGAGAACATTGTTCTCGATGCCTCCTGTCATTAGGGGTTGTGGCAGTGTCCTGGGGAGTTGAGCTCCGAGGTGTTGTCGTCACAAATCCATCGCGGTAGTACTAGAATACTTAAGACGGCCAACATTGAAAACTCTCCTATGCAGTTAGTGGCAAGATAACCCCGACATCACCCAGTACTGGGGAGGTAGTTCGGGAGGATTGCCATAGCTTGTATAGTGGATGCGTTTCGAAGGTCCGAGGTAAACGGTTTCCGAGAACAACTGGTTATGTGTTGAAGGATGGATACAGCTGGATGTAGGTTTAGAGTTGAGTGCGCGGTGCTTCCCCTGTATCCCCAACACCTGATTACATAACTGGAAACTTTCGGAAATTAATAGGTGGGTTCATCCAGTAGTTCTAGGCATTCTTCCAACGGATGCACGATATGAAGTTCGGGGTTCTATATTGAGTGAAGTGGTTTTATGGACTTGTTCTGATCGGGAGTTGCATCTTAAAGGGTCCTTGGCTATGCTGATCCGGGGATTGCAAAACCCTTTTGTAACACATTCCATGAGCTTTCAGCACGAATATGTCGGACGAAGCTTCTATCTTGTATTTGTTCCATCTGCTCCTTGTTCCTTTTTATTTATCTTTTGTTCTCCAAGTGGCTTCTCGACAAGTTGATGTACCTACGGAATTCATTCATTCATTCTTTGCTCGGATGATTTTGTGAAGATGATGATGCGAAATATCTATCCTTTGTTTTTGTTTTGATTCTGGTATTCGACTTGCTTCGATGTCAAATGTTGATTCCATACCCTTCCTAATCGGTGTTCTCATATTTCTATGGGAATGCTATTTCTTCTTGACCATCGAGATGGTCATGTTAAATTCTTTTCAACCGGTGTGCCGTCTCTTCTAGTTATTCCTTACGGACGTCGTTGAGAAATCTGACGATTTGTCTGTTTCATTCATCCCAAGTTGTCTTTGTTTTTCCCCGCCCTCCCACCCTTCTTCTCGGAGCAAAAATTCTAGAATGAAATATCCATTTTATTCATGTGATATTTCTTCATTCATTTCCTTTAATGTTCTTATCCGGTGATTTCTCGTGAAGATGCTCAAGAGCTTCAAATTCATCATTCTTTTGTTCTCAAATTCTGCCGGTGGATGTAATTCAAGATTTCGGTGTTGATCTTATCCTTTTCCCTCACTTCACAATGTTTTCTTATTCCGGTGAACCAATTAATCATTCTCCTCTTGCTATTCTTATCCGGAGTGCTGAAGATTCGTGTTTCCATTCTTAATCCGTTCAAGCTTTTTTTTGAGGATTGTTATCTTATTCAAGCCATTTAATTCAACCGGTGCTATATCTCTTAAGCAATCTTTTTTAACGGTGATTTCTTTTGAGTGGGCCCTAACCCACAGGTCTTTTCCCAGGATCTTACCTGACTCTTCTATTTTTTCCGGAGTTATTCTCAAATTCTTTTCAAAGTGTGACGTAAGAATGATTTCCATAAGTCACATGTCTTCTCCAAGATCGCTTTCAAATTCTTTTCATCTTTGGTTCAACCTTTTTAATTCTTCATTCCGGAGTGCTCAACAATTCTTATGGCATTTCTCGTCTTCATTCTCAACATTTGAAGACCGGAGAAGTGTTTCTCTTAAATCTTGGCCCGTTCTCTCAAGATTCTTCAGGAATTCTTTTCTTTGTGATCCTCCGAAGGCCATCATTTCAGAATATTTCTTCGTTCTCAGTTTTCAACTTCGTCCTCCAAATATTCTTCATTGATGCCTCTTCGTTCGTCTCCATATTCTTACGGTGGTTCTTTCAAGATTACTCTTCCGTTGTTATCGTTTTAATTCATTTGTTCTTTCATAATCCTACCGGTGGTTTGTTGAAGATTTATCCAAGCTTGTGCGAGATCTCTCTTAATTCTTTCCTACGAGAATAAGTAGTATGCCAAATCCTTTGGTTGTCATCAATTTAAATTGGTGAAGGAGATGCATGACATAATTCTTATTCTTGTTCCTTCCAAGTGGATTAATTCCTTTGTTTAGAGTTTATTCATGACGAATAAATTCTAGGCTTCAAGTTGTACATCTTGTTTTCTGGAGCTCCAAGTTATTTCAATTATATCATTTCAAACCTCCAACTAATTCATCGCAGGCCTTGAATCTTATTCTTTTCATCTTTCACTTCTCATGCTTTCATTACCGGAGTTCTTCATGGTGGTTCATCATCATTTAATTCATCCTCGTAGTCTTCATCAAGATTCTTGTTGGAGCTCAAGCATTCTTCATCATGCTTCCAATTGCAATTCTTTCTACCTTGTCTTTTCAGATGGTGTTATGTCATTCTTGACAATTCCTTCATGTTTCATGATTCACGAGTTGTCAGGAATGAGATAATTAAAACCATCATATCTTTTTCCTTGTTCAGGAGATCTTTTCACCCCTTTAATTATTCGTTGGAGTTATCTTGGGTTGTATTTCACCTAAAATCTTTCCCTAAGGATTGTTGCTAATTATGGTGCTTATAAATGACCCAAGTTCTTCATTTATCCTTCCGGTGAATTAAGTTTATCGTCTCCTTGTTGATCTCAATCCAAGCAATTCGTTCTGTTAGTGGCTGGTTGTCACCGTATAATTTTGAGATGTTTTCCATAAGCCCACAACGAACTTATTCTTTTCGTTGTTGAATTCCAACAACTCTGTTCAACCCTTCTCCGTAAGGAGGATTTTCTAATTCATTCGTGGGAGAAGTTGTCATCTTCTTCTTCGATCTTTTCTTTCCAACGATCTAGCATCTATTCTTTCGTTCCGGAGGCTTTGTAATGTTGCTCTCTCCAAACCATCATCTCGTTTTTATCGGGATCATGTTCTTTCCCTTGTTTATCATTTAACCGGAGTGTTGTATTTTTCATTCTAGTTCCCTCATCTTATCAAGTTTTACCTCTCTTTTCAACCGGAGTGCTCTCTGAAATCTTTCTTAACCTTGTGCCATTCCTTTAATTGTTTCGGAGGCAATATGTTGCTGTTCACTTCATCAAGTATCATTCCATCTCCTCAAATTCTTGTTAATTCTTTCCATTTTTCAGTCGGAGTGCTGCCCGATTTTTGTCATTCTTATTCCTTGGCTATACCGTTGCGGTTTCATATTCTTTTGGTTCGTAAGCTCTTGTTTCATGTCTTTCAACCTACAAGGTTCTCATAATGTTCCTTGTTCCTCCTGCTTACCGGAGTGCTCTTAACTTCGTTCATCTCCGTTGTATTCTTCTTTTAATTTGTTCAACCTCTCAAGGTTCTTTGGTTTCACTCGTCTGTCAAAGAAGCAACTTTGTTTTACCTCTTCTTTTTCGTTTTTACCCGATGCTATCTCTAGGATCTCGGGTCGAGATCCTCTGTTAGTGTGGGAGAGTTGTGACGCCCGAAGACCGACGTCCCAGAAGATTCCAGAAGATTCCAGAAGATTCCATATGTTCCGGGTTGCCCGTGTGTTTTATTTTGCTTGTGTTATTTATTTTTGCATTGCATCATGTCATCATGCCATCATGCCATTTATTTTTGCATCTCAACCTAAATAAATTGTGTGGACCTTCGGTTCATTTAAATCGAGGGAAGAATGACTTCTCTTTATAACATATAAAAGCCTCTCAATATTATTAGGGAGCTATATAATAATATTCCACTTGTTTGGAATTAACCAACACACGTGCATAACTTTCTCCATGCCTCTTAATTCAAGTTTCACCATCAAAAACCTTCCCTATATTCTTTTCCCAATTATCGAGGCTCCTCCAATTATCTAGACTCCTCTTAAACTCCTTTAAGGCAAGCTATTTATTTTAGTTTGTTTTTCCCTATTTTTTTGTTGGAACTATTTTTGTGGGGATGGAATTATTCCATAAAGCCTTTCAAAATTGTTCCATATTTTATTCCTTGTTCGTGGCCTTTTCTTAATATTTTGTTCTATCTCTATTTTTCTGCTAAAGAATAAATAGAGGCAGAAGAGCCCAGCCCGGCCTCTCTCTCCTCCTAGGCCACCGGCCTCCTTTGGCCCAGCCGCAGGCCATCCCAACCGGCCCATCTCCTGGCCCACTCGACCCCGTCCTAACCCTAGGCGACCCCAGGCGCCCCTCGCTCCCTCATCTCGCCCTCCCTTCGCCGCAAGATGCCAAACCTTCGCTTCCCCCGATCCCATCGATCTCCTCTTCGCCTCCCTCGGTCCCGCGAGCCAGGCTGTGGAGCGCCCGATTCCCTCGCGGCCTCGCCCGCATCGCCCTGAGCCCCGATCCCGCGCCGCTCCTTGTGGCCTCCCTCGAGCTGCGCCCTCCATCTCCCATTGACGCGCGCATAGGCCGCCGCTCCCTCCTCTACAGCGCGTCGCCACGCCTCGCCAAGACCGGCTCCGTGCGGCCTCTCCAGCGGCCTGCCTCCGCGACAGCGCCGTCCTCCAGCACCGGCGTCACCAGCGACCCCAGTGCCAGCGCCCTCGCCAAGGAGCTCCCTGCCTCGCCCCGCCTCCATTCTCTTCCTTCGCGAGCTGGTCGCCCCGACGCCTCTTCTCCAGGAGCGCGCCCCAGGCGTCCGCGCCGTGGCCCCTCCTCGCGAGCCGTGACGGCTCCCTCGTCCCTCAGCGTCGTGCCCTCCGTGCTGCCTCCTCGCCGCTTCCTCGCCAAGCAGCACGAGCAGCACCTCCTCGCCATGGCGCACAGCCAGCCGCTGCCATGGCCTCGTCGCCTCCCGTGTTGTTTTTGTTTTGTTGTTGTGTTGCTGTGCTGCTGATTTGACAGAGACCCTCGTGCACGACGACCGAACGGCTACGAGCTCCGTGTACGACTACATGAACGAGTACACGGCGACCCGACCAAGTACCCCTCCGATATGTCAAGTACCCCTACGATCGCGATGTAACAAGTACCTCGACGACATGTACAACTACGACTCGAGACGAGACCGGCAAGACCGAACGGAACGAGTACATCTACCGATGCCAAGTACCACGACCAAGTACCACGACGACCGAACGACTACGATGACGAGTACATCTACGAACGTGAACAACTACCATCGCCGTGTACCCCTACCGTCGCCGAGACCGCAAGTACCTCTCCGAACGGGATGTGAACGACTACACGTGTACCTCTACGTGAACAACTACTTCCTCTTCGGAAACGTGAACCACTACTTCCTCTACGACTCGCGAGAACGACTTATTCCACTACGTCTCGAACCGCCCCGAAACGCACGCTCCGAAGGTATAACCCCGAGACGATGACCCGTGAGATGCTTGCATGTGTTGTATGAAATGTTTGCCCTTGTGTGCATCGTGCCCGTCTCATCTTTTGTCGTGCTCCTCAGTTGCCTCGTCGCCGACCAGTGGGAACCCGGTGACGGGATCGCCCCACCTTTCATCTTGTTTGACTCGCTCACGCTCTCCGTCACCTTTTGCACCGGACTCTCAACGAGTTACCGGAACCGAGATGTTGCGGTTGCATCATTTTCGGATCGTTGCCGTGGCACCCTTTCTTCCACCACGGTGACAATACTTCATATCTTCTTCATGTCAACTTTTAATAAAATTGCATAAACTTGATCATGTCATCCGCATCATGTTAACAACATTATAATGTGTAAATTGTTGTTGCTTTAAATTACTAAATATGCTCATGGGGATTTTACCGGAATTGTTGTTGTTATTTCCGGCCTCATTTAAAATGTCTAAATAGGTAGTTTATTTTTTGCTTCACCTCTTGCCATGTTAAAAACAATTAATCTTGTCTTGTAATTAAATGAGAGTCAACTAAATAATTAAATGTGGTGTTTCGTCAATATGCAACTCGTTGCATATTGAGCTCCACTTAACTTGTAGTACTTGTTTGTGCACTTTGCCATGCATATTTAAACCGGACATGCATCATGCTTGCTTGTGCATCGTATGCCATGTTTATGCTTGTGTGTTTACCGTGTTGTTTGTGTCTTTCCGGTTTGCTTCTCTTGATAGCTTCGGTTTCGTTCCGGAGTTGTGAGGATTTCGCCCGACTGTGTTGCTCCGTCTGCTTCATGGATCCGTTCTTCTCCCTTGTGGAATCCCAGGCAATATGATCATACCCTTGGATACCTTTACTACCATTGCCATGCTTAGTTGTCTCGATGCTATCGTTACATGTCGCGCTACCCATCTTTTATTGTCAGCCCTCTCCTTGTTGCCATGAAACCTCTAACTTTGAAACCTTCCTAGCAAAACCACTGTTTGGCTATGTTACCCGCTTGCTCAGCCCCTCTTATAGCGTTGTTAGTTGCAGGTGAAGATGAAGTCTGTTCCAGGAGGGAACTTGTTGTTGGATATATCACAATATCTATAATTATTATTAACACACCTATATACTGGGCATGGGTGGAAGGCTTGGCCTTTTGCTCGGTGTTTTGTTCCACTCATGCCACCTTAGGCGCCGATAAACCGGCATTATGTTCCTTGTTTTTGCGTTCCTTACACGATGGGTGAAATGGGGACCCCTTGACAGTTCGACTTTGAATAAAACTCCTCCAGCAAGGCCCAACATTGGTTTTATTTTGCCTCAAAATAAAAACTTAATTAATTAATTAAAAATTGCATAGGGGGTCGCGTCCCCGAGGATTCTTTCTACATAGCAGGGGGGCCAGTGCTGATGGTGTTGGTCCCAAACGGGGGTCCTGCAGGGCCGCCTTGGGGAAACCCAAGGTATCTGGTATACCTGTAGCATCACCCATCCGGTTGTGGCCTGAGACGAGATATGCGCGGCTACTATCAGGGTGTCGGCACGCCGGGAGGTCTTGCTGGACTTGTTTTACCATTGTCGAAATGACTTGTGCTACCGGGATGCCGAGCCTGATCGGATTTCCCTAAGATAAGGAGTGATGATATTATATTTATCACTTCAGCTAATCATGAGAGCTTGTGATGGGCTAAGTTGGGACACCCCTGCAGGGTTATGATCTTTCGAAAGTCGTGCCCGCGGTTATGTGGCAGATTGGAATTTGTTAATGTCCGGTTGTAGAAAACTTGACAGAGGATCCGAAGTAAAACACACAAGTGTGTGAGTAACCGTGACTGTCTCTTTTCACTTTGAGAAGAGAACACGGTGGGGTTATGTTTGATTCGTATGTAGTTCAGGATCTTTAGCGATCACAACTTTTGCGACCGTTTGCGTAGATTCTCATCTTATTCTGGTACTCGTAAGTTAGCCACCACATTATGCTTAGCCGCTGCTGCAACCTCACCACTTTACCTCTTCCTACCCATAAAGCTTTGGTAGTCTTGATACCCATGGTTATGGGATTGCTGAGTCCTCGTGGCTCACAGATACTACAACACCAGATGCAGGTTCAGCCGAGTTTGTGCAGGAGATGGTTCAAGTTCTACACTGGGAGCTCGATGAAGAGTTTGGCCGTTTGCTTGTTACGTTTCGGCGATCAGTAGTGGTTTCTACTAGGATTCGATCCTGACCTGTGGCTTTATGTTTTTTTGGTATCTTTTCTTTTGGATCTTCGCCCGTAGTCGGGTTGTGGTGTTTTGAATGATGTTATGCTTATGTAATGTATTGTGTGAAGTGGCGAGTGTAAGCCAACTATCTCCTTTTGCATTTTAATCCCTCTTTTACATGAGTCGTGCAAAGATACCAAACTTGAGATCATTCTAGGATGGGCTTATACCTTTAAGTCGTGCCTCGACACGTAGGAGGTATAGTCCCATCCTGGGAATTACAGGGGAAGCACCCGGTCATTATCTTTCCTTAGACGACACTAACTTGGAGTCCACTCGTTGGTGCACAGCCCTCGAGTACAAACAATAGATCATGGGACTTTCCCTACTTTCAATGTCACGCGTACACGAAGGGACCAACGGTGTGTCCGGTGCCCTGTGAAAACAGTCATGGTCGTCTATCCAAGCACGACCCCGTCCCGGGAAAGACCTCAAGTCTTCCCATCACTAGTAATGCGGGCACCATGCTAGTATCGGCCTAAGTAATCAATAATGCCCCGTCCCATAAGGGGTAGAGTGGTTGCACATGTAAGGTTGGAATAACGGTCGCAACTTAAACCAATCCGTTTGAAAAACATCACACACACTTGTCTTGGTACACCACTTCGTCAACAAGTGGTTACCCATCTCATCTTTTTCCCCCGGGCATAAGTGGCACCCGATGGGGTCTTAAAAAGAATGCAACCACGAAGGTATCATGACACACATGCATCTCTAAGCATCACTACTAGTCATTTGCAATGCATCTAGCACATAGCAAGATTATGAGTAAAGCATGTATCATGTGGTGGTTCTTAACTAAGTCCCCACCGTCATTCTTATCATCATGCATTTGGAAACAAACGGGTTCCGAAGAACACAAGTGTATCATGGTGATGGCTTCTCGCCCCTCGTTGGTTACCCCAAGTGGAAGGTTGAGATGTAGCGTAGCGGCAAATTTCCCTTGGCAAACATACCAAGGATCGAATCCCGTGAGACTCCGAGGGTCGACAAGTAGGTGTCAACGGCGCCAGAAACTTAGCGGTTGACGGGACCTGCACACAGATACAGATAACTTTGCTCCCAACGAGTACAGAGAGGTTGTCAATCCCTCCGGCCTTGTTGTTTACAAAGGATCAAACACAAGAGATAATAATGATAGCTATGACTGCAACTAGGAACTAAAAACAGGAAGTAAATAGAAGGTGTGATCAGCGGTGGTAATATGGACCGGGGTCCCATGATGTTCACTAGTGATGTCTCTCTCCCAAAAGACGCTAAAACAACAAAGCGAGGTAAACAAATTACAGCTGGGCAATTGACAGGATTATTTGCGCAAACCAATGCTAACTATGCTGCAAAGAAAGGTAGAGGCTCAAAAGCATGGGCGGTACGCCAAGGCAAGTAGACCGAAATCCATCTGCATCTACTACTAATCATCCACCTTGAGATATCTATCCAGAACATCTCGCTGGTATTAAGTTGCGAATCCCACCCAAAGTGTAAACTCAAAGCAACAGACAACTGCATTAAAAGAACTTTGCGTAAAGTAAACAATCCTTGCACCCGCAAGTACAAGCACCGTTGTTTTCTCCCTTGTGGCAACAGCACATCCCCTAGACTCATGTTTCTGTCACTCAAGCTAGTCATCAGGGGGCATGAACCCACAATCAAGCATAACGCTCCCTCTTGGAGTTACTACCTACTACTTGGCCAAAGCAATAAACAGCAACGGAGAACATGCAAGAATTACTCAAGAACAAAGATATAAAAGAGGTGAATCAAATATATTACTCAAACACAATCTGAACATAGTCTCATAATCCATCAGATCCCAGCAAACTCAGCAAAGCAACAGCAGAAAGATTACATATGTGCCTCGATCATGTAGGGTAGCTCACGAGGTCTAAACCATGAAGAGCAAAGAGGGGAGGAGAACATCACATAGCTACTGATCATGGACCCATGGTCCAAGGTGGACTACTCACGACTCATCCGGGAAGCGTCCATGGTGGTGGAGAAGCTCCCGGTGGTGGTTCTCCCCTCTGGCAGGGTGCCGGGAAGAGTTCTCCTGATGCTCCCGATCTTGGAAGCACTGCGGCGGCGGAACAGAGGCGAGATCGCGAAAAAGGGTTCTGTCCTCGAGGGTTTCGGGACGAGAGGGATATATAGGCGAAGGGGGGCAGCCAGAGGCGGAGCAGGGGCCCCAGGTGCCCCCCTGGCGCGGCCAGGGGTGGGGCCGTGCCAGGTGGCCGCCTGGGCCTCCCCTGGCTCCCCTCTGGCCCATCTTTGGTTCTTCGCGAAGCTTCCTGTACGCTGATTTTTCCTATATTTTTCCTGGAATTTTTGGAGCACTTTTAATATGGGGGAAACCTGAAATAGAAAAACAGCAGAAAAAAAGAACTGGCACTGTGGTGCACTGAGTTAATAGGTTAGTCCAAATATGATCAAAATTGTATGGAAGTGCATCAATATCATAGCAATATCACACAAAAGAAGCATGGAGCAAGCAGAAATTATAGATACGTTTTGGACGTATCAACATCCCCAAGCTTAATTCCTGCTCGTCCTCGAGTAGGTAAATGATAACAAGCATAATTTCTGTGGTGACATGCTACCAACCATATAAGAACTTTTTAAGTAAAGCAATCAAGGCATGTAATTCAATTCAAGTCATAACAAGCAAGAGTCTATATTAGCATTGTAACAAGCAACATAAGAACATAAAGGTGCAAGAGCTCTTGCTGTCCGTGACTCGAATGTCTCCAAATGGTGTTTGCGTGCAAGAAAGGGGATATGGATATATGAGAGAGTAAAACATAGTTTTTGTAGTGTTGAGAACTTAATCTACTAAAGTTTCACACTTGGTCTTCTTTGGAATCTTATCTTGACTCATCCCCAGACCACTAGCCAGGTACAAGTCAAAATGATCCTCTCCCTTTCGATATTTTGAGCACTCATGCAATGGATGAGCGTAAGCAAGAAAGTTGACACTTAGGATGGCAAAGAGAGAAAAATGATGAAGGGGAAGACAAAAAAAAGGTGTGAAAGGCTCACATCAATGAGGACAATCATAGGCGAGAGAAAGCCAAATGATAGATATGATGGGAGGAGTAGGGATTGCCATGCAATGGATGCACATATGAGCTAAGGTAAGCTCTCCAATGGAACTAGTGGGGGTGCATCCAACTTGCTCGCTCAAGAAGACCTAGAGCTCTTTTGAGGAGGCTCATCATTGGAATATACAAGCCAAGTTCTATAGTGTGAAGGTCCCCACATAGCTATATGCATGAATGATAATCTCTATGGAGTACAAGGTATAAGATGGAGTACGAGTGTGGATCTCTCAAAAGGAATAGTAGTGTGCCCCCTTCTCTCTTTTTATTTCTTTTTCTCTTTTTTCTCTTTTTTTATTTTTTTGTGGCCTCAATGGCTCTTTCTATTTAACTCTCATTTGTCCTCTTTGGGATCTTTTGATTTTGTCCTCTTTGGGATCTTTTCCTCACTTTAGGGGCAACACTCTATGTATTACAAGAAGTATAGAAGATCTTTCACACTTTACAAAAGTACTCAACATAAAGAAAATGAAACTATCATGATGTATGCAAATGTATGCCTCTGCCGGTGTAGCAGGATATGCAATTATACTAGCGCATCATGTAGCAATGATTAGGGCAAGGCCCAACTAGCATGCAGCTCATCGATCAAGCAAAAGCATGTATGACATGAAGATCAAGTCATGAGAAGATGGATGTTGCATGGCAATGTATCTCGGAAAGGCTATGGAAATGCCTTGATAGGTAGGTATGGTGGCTGTTTTGAGGAAGGATATAATGAGGCTTATGATGACAAAGCGTATCGTGCCAAGGATTTGGATGCACCGGCGAAGTATGCGCCAACTCTCGAGGTGAGAAAGGGCAATGCACGGTACCAAAGAGGCTAGAAAAATATGGCTAGGTGGAAGTGTCAACTTTCGAATACTCACATTAGTCCGAAGAACTCATGCACTTATTATCGGTAACTCTCAATCTAATTAGGAGGTTCACAAAGAGACAAGTACCCCGAGGAGGAGTGTATGGGGGTTTGGTTATCCTTGCGCATCCTCGACTCATGGTACGTGAGTGTACTCTAATATTCGATCCCTCCAAAGATTAGTGATCCATCTAGTAGCTAAAGTTCTCAACTATTTTGTAGGTTTTCGAAAATAAACACGGATTGCCCAAAATACGACATCTATCACTAATAGGCTAAAGCTCTTGACACCAAAAGTTCAGACATTACTCATGGCAATACCTCAAAACTATTGCAAGTTACTACTAAAATTAAATAGCAACCTCAATTACCTACTTTAAGTTAAGACACACAACTCAGTGCAACAGGCAAACTCTCTTAACAAGATAAACATGAAAACTCAGGAGAGTTCAGCAACCAACTAAACAAAAGCTCTTTAAAAAGAAAAGCATGAAAACTAAGAGTAAACATGACAGCAGCTATGGAAAGACAAAGAACACACACATCAAAGATAAGCATGAAAATCCTATGTTGTGTTCTAGGTTGAAGTGGAGCGTGTTTCTCTCCCACACAAAGAAAGCTGGGTTCTAACTTGTTATGAACAACAAGCAAAGCTAAAGAAAACTAAAAAAAAGAAATTAAGAGCAAGACGCTCCAAGCATAGCACATAACGCATGAAGTGATAAGAATATAGTGGAACGAAAGATGAACTGATAATTGTTGATGGAGAAGGGGATGCATGGGGGCATCCCCAAGCTTAGACGCTTGAGTCTTCTTGAATATTTCTTGGGGGTGCACGGGGGCATCCCCAAGCTTGAGCGTTTGACCCTCCTGAATCTTCTTTTATCATCTTCCCTCGCACACTTGAAAACTCCCTTCATACATAACTCATCATAATCTGATTAGCGAGGTTAGTACCCACAATAAAATAATTTTTCCCTACTGGAAATAAAAATAATCTTGAAGAGCTACTGTTTCTCAAGATTGCCAAAAGGTTTTTGCAAAGAAAAAGCAAGCTCAAGGTTTGCAAAACGAAGAAAAGGCAAAACAGGACAGAATCTGTGAAAAACAGACCAGCAGGTAGTAAATAATTTTTTTGGGGCACTTCTGCAACTCAAATAAAAAAACTCAGAACAGACGCTCGAAAGCCAATTGTATAGAGCACGCTGTCAAAACAATTCAGATCAAAAAGATGATCTGGTGATTTTATTCGGATTTTTCTGTACAAGGACAGAATTTGTTTTCTGGACAGCACGTCACAACTTTTGAACTTTCTTGCAATCGGAGGCTAAACTTGGCACAAAGCTGAAAAGAAAAGATACAATGATGATGCTACTGTAGTAACAAACATCAAGACACAAAAAAAGCAAAATAAAACCTAATTCGTTGTGGGCTGCCTCCCAAAAGCCCTTTCTTTTATGCCTTTAAGCTAGGCATGATGCAAAAACAGAAGATCAAGTTTTATCAAGAGTAAGAGAATAGCTAGCCCGTGTAACGGACTCAAAAGGCAACTTAATATTCTTCTTAGGGAAGTGTTCCATCCCTTTCTTGAGAGGGAATTGGAATTTTATATTCCCCTCTTTCATGTCAATGATAGCACCAACGGTGCGAAGAAAAGGACGTCCCAAAATAATTGGACATGAAGGTTCACATTAAATATCCATAATAGTAAAATCAACGGGAACATAATTGTCATTGACAATGATAAGAACATCGTCGATCTTCCCCAAAGGTTTCTTTACGGAAGAATCAACAAGACGAACACCAAAAGAACAAGGATCAAAAGGTTTCAATTCAAACATATCATACGTTCTTTTGGGCATAACTGAGGTACTAGCTCCAACATCACATAAAGCATAGCAAGAGAAGTTATTCAACTTAATTTTAATCATATGATCCCAACTATCTTCTAGCTTTCTAGGTATGGAGGCTTCTACCCTAAGCTTCTCCTCCCTAGCTTTGATAAGAGCATTAGGGTGTGTTTGGTAGGGTGTATGAAGGGTGCATGAGAGCAAAAGTTCCCTTCTCGACCCACTTTTGGTGTTTGGTAGAGTGTATGGAGGGTGCATGAGCCCACACAAGCTTAACACAAATACACTAGGTGCATGCATGAAGAGAGCATGCATGAAGAGGGGTGTTGAGATGAGCATGCATGGAGAGTGAACAACTATGCTCAGTTGAGAATGCAACCAAACACACCCTTAGTGATATGCTCCGTGAAGGCAAGATTAAGTGTGCTAGTGTGGGGATCTCTAGACATCTTGTGAAGAAAACCAATAACTTCAGAAAGGGTGCAATTATCAAAATCAAGGTCACTACTATCAAGTAAAGTGGTAGTGGTGTCCTTTAGGCTCACTTGTTTGGTAGCTTCTATGGTCATAGGAGTTTCTTCTTCTACGGTTGAGGTCATAGCATCACCATTAATAGGTCCAATGGGACTAGGAGTGCATTGGGTGCTAAGAGTTTGGGTATCCTCAACAACTTGAATAGTAGCAACAGTGTGGTGGGTAGGAAGGCTCTTAATTCTATCTTCTTCCTCCTTTTCTCTAGCCCATCTCTTTTTAAGTTTAGCCATCATCCTAATGTTTTCATTAATTTGCACTTGAATAGCATTCATAGGAGTGGTCTTCCTCTCCTCAAGAGGAGAAGTTCTAATTTTAAGCAACTCTACCTCATGGGCTAAATTGTCTACCTTCGAAGAGAGATTATCTAGTTTGTCTAGTTTTTCTTCTACACTCTTATTGAAGGCCTTTTGGGTAGTGATGAAGTCTTTAAGCATAATCTCTAGTTCAGAAGTGGAGTTCTTGGTGCTAGGATAAGCATTGTTGTTCCCATAGGAATTAGAGGGGAACGGTCCAGGGTTGCTACCAAAATTACTCCTATAAGCATTGTTATTGAAATTGTTTCTAGA
The DNA here is from genome assembly GCA_902687465.1 of Secale cereale. NCBI lineage: Eukaryota > Viridiplantae > Streptophyta > Magnoliopsida > Poales > Poaceae > Secale > Secale cereale. Next base: position 820,017,409 of record LR738713.1, on the reverse strand, counting down.
GATAAAGTTCACATCTACTTGATCTTGAGCAATCAAAGAATTTAAAGGAACATCATGAGGATCAATAGAAGATTGCTTGGAAAGTAGAGACATGATCAAGTCAACTTTTTCATTTAGGGAGGAAATCTCCTCGACAGAGTTTACCTTCCTACCTGTTGGAGCGCGTTCGGTGTGCCATTGGGAATAATTGGTCATCATCTCGTCGAGAAGCTTCGTGGCAGCACCAAGTGTAGTTGACATAAAGGTTCCTCCCGCGGCCGAATCTAACAAGTTCCGCGAGGTAAAGTTCAAGCCTGCATAAAAAGTTTGGATAACCATCCAAGTAGTCAAACCATGAGTAGGGCAGTTCTTGACAAGAGATTTCACGCGTTCCCAAGCTTGGGCAACGTGTTCATTATCCAATTGTTTAAAATTCATTATGTTACTCCTTAATTGGATAATTTTAGCAGGGGGGTAGTACTTCCCAATAAAGGCATCCTTGCACTTGTCCCAAGAATCTATACTATTCCTAGGCAAGGATTGAAACCAGATTTTAGCTCCTCCTCTCAAGGAGAAAGGAAAAAGCTTAAGCTTAACAATATCACCATCTACTTCTTTGTACTTTTGCATATCACAGAGCTCAACAAAATTATTTAAGTGCAAAGCAGCATCATCTCCAGCACAGGAGAATTGATCTTTCATAACTAGGTTCAGCAAAGCAGGTTTAATCTCATAAGAAGGTGCTGAAGTGGCAGGTGTAGCAATAGGCATGCAGATAAAGACACTGTTGTTATGACTAGTGAAGTCACACAACTTGGTGTTCTCGGTGGAACCCATAGCAGCAGCAAGCAAGATAACTATTTTTGTGATTTTTGGTAAGGGACACTAAAGCAAAAACTGAAAGGTAAACTAACAAGACTAAAAAGCAAAGATAAAAGATAGCGTGCAACTCCCCTATCTTGAAGAGTGGAGTCCCCGGTAACGGCGCCAGAAACTTGCTTGATGGCTTCTCGCCCCTCGTTGGTTACCCCAAGTGGAAGGTTGAGATGTAGCATAGCGGCAAATTTCCCTTGGTAAAGATACCAAGGATCGAATCCCATGAGACTCCGAGGGTCGACAAGTAGGTGTCAACGGTGCCAGAAACTTAGCGGTTGACGGGCCCTGCACACAGATACAGATAACTTTGCTCCCAACGAGTACAGAGAGGTTGTCAATCCCTCCGGCCTTGTTGTTTACAAAGGATCAAACACAAGAGATAATAATGATAGCTATGACTGCAACTAGGAAATAAAAACAGGAAGTAAATAGAAGGTGTGATCAGCGGTGGTAATATGGACCGGGGTCCCATGATGTTCACTAGTGATGTCTCTCTCCCAAAAGACGATAAAACAGCAAAGCGAGGTAAACAAATTACAGCTGGGCAATTGACAGGATTATGTGCGCAAACCAATGCTAACTATGCTGCAAAGAAAGGTAGAGGCTCAAAAGCATGGGCGGTACGCCAAGGCAAGTAGACCGAAATCCATCTGCATCTACTACTAATCATCCACCTTGAGATATCTATCCAGAACATCTCGCTGGTATTAAGTTGCGAATCCCACCCAAAGTGTAAACTCAAAGCAACAGACAACTGCATTAAAAGAACTTTGCATAAAGTAAACAATCTGTCGGTGTACTAAAGTAGGGGTACCTTAGTATCCCGACTTGTGCACGGGCAGTAGCAGCGTCCCGTGGCAGGGCTTGCCACGCGCCCGCCAAGACCCACTATGGTTCCTTTGGAGCCATTCAAGAACAAAGTATTCAAGTTAAAGAAACAAGACCCCGACAAGAGGAGCTTGCCGGGAAGGCCGCTCCAGGCTCAGGACCACCCCTTTGGCGCAAGACCCTGGCAAGAGAAGATTACCAGGAAGGCCAAACATGGCATTTCAGGAGACTTGCCGTGGCACATCACGCGCCCCGGCAAGGCCCGGAGAGCGACAAGCTCCCGGGCGCGACAAGTTAACAACCACGACAAGGTGCAAGCCGCGGCAAGCTCCCACTACGTGCCCGTGCTCCAGCTCATCCAGCCACGCGTCGCCCTGGGGCCCTTCCAGGTGCACGTAGCGGAAGGCTGTGCAGCCTGGGGTACACGGTGGCGAGCTGCGATGACGAGGCTACCATCGCGGCGAACGGAGACGCCTTGACGAACGCTTTTTTGCACTGTTTGGGGCGACGGCGATGGGCATTTAATGCCCTTGTCCCCCGCCGTCAGGGTTAGGTATAAAGCACTATGCATACACTGTTCCATCTACCACCATTTTTACATTTTTACCCTCGGGCGCGTTGCCACCTGTCGGTGACCCCTTGGACCTATAAAAGGATGCCCATGCGCAACGTAGAGGAGGTTCCGATCTTCGATCACTCTCACGCTCGGCGTAGCCAGCGACAAGCACTATAGCTCTTCTTGCTCCCGAGCCAAGACCACAATACAAACCAAGGCAGGAGTAGGGTTTTACGCATCCGTGCGGCCCGAACCTGGGTAAACTGCTCGCGTGCGTGCTTCGATCCGCTCTTTGTGCATCCTCCGCCCCCTTGCCGTACCGAAAAGGGGCTCCGGTCCCATAGGTGTTCGTGGGCGATCAGTTTCCCCGACATCTTTGGCGCGCCAGGTAGGGGGTGCGTCGAGGTTATGTGAATCCGATCCAGTGTTCACGCGAGCAAAAACTTGAGCAACTTCATCTACTTCATCGACATGCCACCGAAGAAGAAGGCTTCGGAGGTAGCAGGCCCGTCCGCGTCGATCCCGCCACCACCAGAGCCAACGGTCGGTGGGGTAGACGCTGGCGGAAGGGCGGACGCCGGCGAGGAAACTCACGACGCCGCCAAGTCCAAGGACAAGACGGACGACCGGGCGCATTCCAAGACCTCGGCGTCCGTGCATGCACCGCGCCCCTCTCAGGAGATGCCAGACCGACAGCGGCGTGGTACCCAAGGTACCATACGCTTGCTGGGACAAGGCCAAGCTAGCGGGTCGTGGGACGCTCAAGGCCAACGTGCTGGCACGAGCAAGGCGCGGTCGCCGGGACGAGACCCTGCTCCTTCTAACGCAGTTAGAAGTCTGAGCATGTCTCGCTCCTCGCACCGCTCGCCACCGCTCCCCTCCACTCCAGCAGAAGCTCTAGCTCGAGCTCAGCTGCTCCTCGACTTCCCTCCAGCGGCAGACAAGGCCGACGACTGGAGGGCCACCATCCAAAGCCTCATCACCTTCTCCAATAACGACACTCCGCAGCAGCCGACGACGTCACGTCCGCGGCAAGTTAGCCAGGCGCGGGCTGATGGCGACAAGACCGCCGGGGGTGCAACTACCATGCACTCCCCGCCTCGAAGGCCGAAATCGTCGGCTCGCCGGATCAACATCGACGACGACTCCACGGCGTCGTCAGATCCACGAGCTCGCCGCGATCAACGCCAATTCCTCGATGACAGACGACAAGAAGACGCTCGAACTCGCATCGAGCGTCGAAGAGAAGCGCGGCGGCAATCCGACCAGCGCGCTGGGCCCGCTGTCGACGTGCACGCACCCGGAGAACCAGGCGACTTGCCGTACGCGGCGGGTTGTCCTGCGTTCACCCATGAGCTGCGGCAAGTCCAGTGGCCCGGCATGAAGAACTTCAAGCCCGACGTACCCGAGAAGTACGACGGCAAAACTCATCCGTCAGAGTTCCTCAGCATCTACCCCATTGTGGTGCAGGCTGCCGGGGGACGAGACGAGAAGATACTAGCGAACTACTTCCCGCTTGTGCTCAAGACGAACGTCAGATCTTGGCTCATGCACTTGCCGGAGAACTCTATTTCTTCTTGGGCCGACGCGTGCCACCAGTTTGTCGGCGCCTTCACGGGTGGCCACAAGCCCCATGGCCAGGAGAGCGACCTTCATATACTTGCCCAGAAGGAAGGAGAGTCCCTGCGAAAGTACATCCAGAGATTCAGCCGCGTCCAGCACAACATCCCAGACGTCCACCCTGCCGCGGTTATCAGCGTGTTCCACCAGAACGTGCGCAACCGCAGGATGAGGGAGGAGATGGCGATGTGCAAGATCCGAGACGTCAGTGAGCTTTATGCCCTGGCCGACAAGTGCGCACGCGCTGAAGAGGGGAGGAGACTCCTCGGAGAGGATACTGGAGCAGGGGGAACAGATAGTGAGGATGCCGCCCCGGCAAGGAAGAACCGGCGGCGGAACAACAAGAAAAAGAAGAACAAGGAAGTACTGGTCGTTGAGCAGTCCGGCAAGGAGGCTCGCGCCAAGAAAGCTCAGGCTGGTGGCTCCGGCAAGGAAGCTACCACTGTAGTGGCCGCCGACAAGCAGGACGGCTCCGACAAGCAGTACTGCAAGATCCACCGCACCAAGGGCCACGATCTCCAGAACTGCAAAAGGGTCGAGTACCTCGTCGAACAGCAGAAGGCTGAGTACGAGCGACGCGACAAGGAGAAGGCCCAGGGAGGTGGAGGAGAGTCCGGCAAGAAGCGACCATTCAATGGCCGGGGAGGACGCCGCGGAAAGGCCAAGCAGCGGCAAGGAGATAGACCTCCCCGCGGCCGCGACAAGGACGAAGACGAAGACGACGACGAAGACATGGATGACGGAGACAGCAACGAGCAGGAGTTCCAGAAGGCCACAGAAGTTTTGTGCATCGATGGAGGTGCCTCTCTGCATACTTCCCACCACCAACTCAAACAATGGGTGCGGGAAGTTAATGCGGCAGAGCCACCCGTCGAGTCGCGCAAACTCCTGAAGTGGTCCGGCACGCCCATCGTCTTCGACATTGAGGATCACCATGACCGCACAACTGCGGTCGGGTGTTTGCCGATGTTGGTTTCACCAACCATCCGCAACCTCAAGGTCACCAAGATGCTGGTTGACGGCGGGGCCGGCTTGAACTTGATCTCCTCTGCTGTGGTCCAGAAACTACAGATCCCCGACAGCGAGCTTGAGGAGACCGGCACGTTCCAAGGGATCAACCCGGGAAGGAGCAAACCGAAGGGGAAAATCACACTGCCAGTGACCTTTGGCGGAGAGCTGAATTTCAGGACTGCGAAGATCACCTTTGACGTTGCCGATATCCCGTTGCCATACAATGGGATACTTGGCCGTCCGGCGCTCGCCAAGTTCATGGTAGCATCTCATTACGCCTACAACATGCTCAAGATGCCAGGCCCGATAAGCGTCATCTCTGTCCCCGGCGACAAGAAGGACGCGCTTATCTGCGCCGACAAGATTTACCGGGACGCGGCAGCCGCAACAGACAGCGAGAGACTTGCCGCTGAAGCTCCCGGGGGGAAGAACAAGACTAAGTCCGGCAAGAGCTCTGGGGCCCACTCCGGCAAACGCACCTCTTTGGAGTGCTGCGCTACCGTCGAGGACGCACCATCGAGCTCCACCGGCAAGTGCAAGAAGGGAATGGCAGCTCCACCTGCAACCAAGAAGGTGCCCGCCAAGGAGGACGGCACTGGTGATACTTTCACCATCAGTGCCACGCTCGATCCTAAATAGGAAAGCGCGCTCGTTGCTTTCCTGCGGGCGAATGTCGACGTGTTTGCATGGCAACCGTCTGACATCCCCGGTGTTCCCAGGAAAGTAATTGAGCACAAGCTTGCCATTTGTCCTCACGCGCGGCCCGTCAAGCAGAAGGTCAGAAAGCAAGCGGTGGAGCGCCAAGAGTTTATCGCTGAAGAAATCAAGAAGCTGGAAGCGGCAAGCCTTGTCAGAGGTGTACTTCATCCCACGTGGTTGGCCAACCCCGTTGTCGTGCGCAAAGCAAATGGGAAGTGGAGGCTTTGTATAGACTTCACTGATGTGAATAAAGCTTGTCCCAAAGATCCATTTCCCTTGCCGCGCATTGACCAGATCGTTGACTCCACGGCTGGATGCGAGTTGCTTTCATTCCTTGATGCATACTCCGGATACCACCAGATATTTATGGCTGAAGAAGATGAAGAGAAGACCGCGTTCATTACTCCATGTGGTACTTACTGCTTCATACACATGCCCTTTGGATTGAAGAATGCAGGTTCAACGTTTGCGAGGGTAGTCCACACTGCTTTTGAGCCACAGATACACATGAATGTAGAAGCTTACATGGATGATATAGTGGTCAAGAGCAAGGACAAGGATACCCTGATTCAGGATCTAGATGAAACTTTTGCGAATCTGCGCAAGATACAACTCAAGCTTAACCCCGAGAAGTGCGTGTTCGGAGTCCCCTCCGGCAAGCTTCTCGGGTTCTTTGTGTCCCAAAGAGGGATTGCAGCCAATCCCGACAAGATCAAAACCATTGAGCAGATCGAAGCTCCGAAGCGCGTCAAGGATGTACGGAGGCTTGCCGGTTGTGTGGCTGCTCTCAGCAGGTTCATTTCTAAGTCTGCAGAACGCGCCCTGCCGTTTTTCAAAATCTTGAAAAAGGCAGGTCCAATGAAATGGACTCCGGAAGCGGAGGCAGCGCTGCAAGACTTGAAAGGGTACCTGTCCTCCACTCCGATACTTGTCGCACCTAGGCCACAAGAAAAGTTACTGCTGTACTTAGCAGCAACCAATCAAGTGGTTAGTGCTGCGTTAGTAGCGGAAAGGGAGGCAGATGAGGAGCCCATAGCCCCGGCAAGCACATCCAGCGACAACCAGGAGGCTTCCCCGACGAGCTCTGGCCCCGACAAGGATGAGTCTGCGCAGGTGCAAGAAGAGGTGCGGAAGAAGATGGTGCAGCGCCCAGTTTATTTTGTCAGTTCCCTCTTGCAGGGGGCTAAGTCAAGATACTCTGGCGTGCAGAAGTTGCTTTTCGGCCTTCTCATGGTCTCAAGAAAGCTGCGCAACTACTTCCAAGCACACGAGATAAAAGTTGTCACTCGCTTTCCGCTGAAGAGGATATTGCAAAATCCAAAAGCAACAGGTAGGATTGTCGAGTGGGCACTGGAGCTGTCAAGCTTTGGCCTCAAGTTTGAAAGTACTTCTACTATCCAGAGTAGAGCATTGGCAGAGTTCATAGCGGAATGGACACCAACACCAGATGAAGAAATTCCAGAGACAAGCATCCCCGTCAAAGAAGCAAGCAAAGAATGGATAATGTACTTTGATGGTGCCTTCTCGCTGCAAGGCGCCGGCGCTGGCGTGCTGCTTGTCGCGCCCACCGGCGAGCACCTCAAGTACGTTGTCCAGATGCACTTTCCCAAGGAGCAAGCAACGAATAATACTGCAGAGTATGAAGGTTTGCTTGCCGGCCTCAGAATCGCAGCAGAGCTTGGGATCAAGAAGCTGATTGTGCGGGGTGATTCGCAGTTGGTTGTCCGCCAAGTGAACAAGAGCTACCAGAGTCCATTGATGGAAGCTTAGGTCGACGAGGTGAGAAAGCTTGAAGAGCACTTTGAAGGCCTGCAGATGGAGCACGTTCCAAGAGCTCAAAATGACGTCGCAAACGGCCTGTCGAAGTGTGCTGCACTAAAGCTACCTGTGGAACCAGGGATCTTTGTGCTCAAGTTAACTCAACCATCCGTTACACCATCAATTGGACAAAGTAAGAAGAGAAAGTTGGTCTCTGGTGACTACTTACCGGCAGAGCTTCCCGAAGCCGCCGCCAACAAGGTCCCCAAGATCAACGACAAAGTTGCTGAGGAACAGTCTGCTCCTGCAGACCCTGGGGTTTGTACAGTTGAAGCAGGCGTTCCCGACAAGATTTGCCCCGGCAAGCTTGTCGGGGAATGTCAAGCTCCGGCCGAGCCACAGGTTCTGGCCGTAGAAGCTGACGTTCCCGCAGCAGCACTGATGCCTTTAGTCCTTGTTGTTGAGCCTCAGGCTCCGGCATGGGCACAACAGATTGTCCGTTTCCTTCAAACTGGAGAACTTCCCGAAGAGCCAGAGGAGGCAGAAAGAATAACCCGGCAGTCAAGTATGTATCAGTTCGTCGGCAATGAACTGTACAGAAGAAGACTCAACGGTGTTAGACTGAAGTGCATTCCCCGGGAAGATGGGCAAAAGCTGTTGGCAGAGATACATGGAGGCATATGTGGCCACCACATTGGCGCAAGAGCACTTGCTGGCAAGGCGTTCCGGCAAGGTTTCTTTTGGCCAGAAGCCCTCCAGGATGCAACTGCACAAGTAACCAAGTGTGAAGCGTGCCAGTTCCATGCCAAGCAAATACATCAACCAGCTCAAGCTCTCTAGACGATCCCTTTGTCCTGGCCATTTTCGGTCTGGGGGCTCGACATCCTCGGCCCTTTTCCCCGCCCAGCCGGGGGCTTTGAGTACTTGTACGTCGCCATCGACAAGTTCACAAAGTGGCCGGAAGTGGAACCAGTGAGAAAGGTGACCGCACAGTCAGCAGTCAAGTTCTTTAGGTCAATAGTTTGCCGTTTCGGAATCCCTAATAGGATCATCACCGACAATGGCACACAATTCACAAGTCGCACCTTCATGCAATACGTCCAAGACCTTGGCGCCAAGGTCTGCTTCGCTTCTGTTGCTCACCCGAGGAGCAATGGTCAAGCGGAGAGGGCAAACGCTGAAGTGCTGCGCGGGCTCAAGACAAGAACTTTCGACAGGCTGCACAAATGCGGAAGAAACTGGATTGAAGAGTTGCCGGCGGCTCTTTGGTCAATCAGAACGACACCAAATCGAGCCACTGGACAGACACCCTTTGCTCTTGTCTATGGAGCAGAGGCAGTTCTCCCCACAGAACTCGTATACGGGTCGCCTCGAGTGCTCGCTTACGATTAGCTCGAGCAAGAGCAGCTGCGACAAGATGACACATTGCTCCTTGAGGAAGACCGTCTTCAGGCTGCTGTACGAGCTGCTCGATACCGGCAAGCTTTGCGCCGCTACCATAGCCGCAAAGTTAAAGCCAGAAGTCTCGAGGAAGGCGACCTTGTTCTTCGGCGCGTTCAGTCCGCCAAGAATTCCAACAAGTTGACGCCGAAGTGGGAAGGCCCTTATCGGGTGAGACAAGTCACAAGGCCCGGCGCTGTCCGCCTTGAGACCGAAGAGGGCTTACCAGTGAGCAACTCCTGGAACATTGAGCACCTTCGCAAGTTTTACCAGTAAGGCGCGGTTGCCGTGATCCACTCCGGCAACCACCTTTTGTACAAGTCTTGCCGCTGCTGTATGTAAACCTTTGTACAAAGCCGGGCGCAGACCCCGTGCACCAGTAAAACTTATGTGCCTCGCACAACTTGTCGTTTCATGCCTTTTCGTTTTTCTTGCATCTGACACTTTGTGCAGCACGCACCCCCGGTAAGCAATAACGAGCCGCAAGGCTCCGTATCTATGTTTCCTCCCTTTTTCTTTTTCTCTCAAGCAGAAAGAAGTTTTTCCTCGCGCACAAGTTTGCCGGGGGGAAGGAGACAGTGGTATGGACGAAGTGCCGTTCAAGAAAGCCTCGCCTTGCCGGGAAGCAAACAACACAAAAGCTAAGTCGCCAAAGTTTGAGCATTCGAATTTTTAAATTTTAAGGTTATCTTCCTTGAACGACCGCACTTTGTATGGAAAACCTGTGCGCGAAGGAACCAACTCGTGGCTAGCCGCGCCCTTACTTTGTTTCGAGCACGCTCAACGGCTTAAGCGTGCTGCGACAAGTGTCGCGCCCTTACTTCATTTTCGAGTTCGCTCAACAATCTAAGTGTGCTGCGACTATCTGCGACAAGGTTTCTTGTCGGCGACGGCACTGCCAGCAGGCTGCTGAAGTTCCGCACTCAGCGCTCGCGGCAAGGGTCCCCTCGCCGACAAGTTCCCTAAAAGCGTAGGGTAAAAGGATACAAAGCAAAGAAGTCAAACAAAGGAAATAACATTGCGTCAACTGCCCAGAATAAAGTTATATTACAAGATGACTTGTCGCTGTTCTAACAAACTATTGTCCATAACGTGATTGGCAGCGACAAAGGAAGCAAAAAGGAAAACAGCCTAGTCCGCGCGGTCGCCGTCGACTCTCTTGATCTTGCCCACCTTGGCCACGATGGGTGCGACAAGGGCCTTGAGCGCCTCCTGGTCGGCGTCGGGCGGCAAGGTCCTGAGGACGTTATCGAGGTTGAGTCCTGGGTTGCGGTAGGCTATCTTCATCAGCACCCTCTCCATGACTCCTGTGCAAAGCCTGCGCGCCTCCTTCGCCAACTGCGTGGGGATCCTCTCCCGGAGCTGCTGAAGGGCCGGCACCACTCCCCTGAAGAACAAGCTTAGCTTGGCGCTGTGAGGGAGGTTCTCGTCGGTGGAGTAGCCGAGGTGCTCCGTCCCCAGCCCCGCCAACTCCCTGTCGATGTCAGCGGCGGCGGCGACAAGCCCCTCTGTCCAGTGCTCCACCGTCAGCCTGAAGTTATTTTGGGAGAGGGCGGCGCTGTCCAACAGTGCCCTCTCAGCCCTGAGGTCCTCCTTCAGCTTCATCTCCCGGTTTATGGCGCTGTCAAGTGATGCGGTGAGGGTGGACATCTTCAACTCCAAGTCTGCAACAGAATCCTTGGCGATGGCGAGCTCCTTGCCCTTGTCGGAGAGACGGACCTGCAGCTCGGAGTGGCTGTGGGCATCCTTCTCCCTCTCCGACGTGAGCGCAACAACCTTCTCCTCGCTCGTTTTCAAGTGGATCTCTAATTGCGCCACCCTCGCCTCCAAGTCTCTCTTGGCGGTCTCTGCAGCTGCAGCGGCGTCCCTCGCTTCCTGCAGAGCTCTGCCGAGGGACTGTTCGTGCGCGGCAAGGTCGTCCTCGTGACTATCAAGGTCGACTTTCCGCTGCGTCAGTTCACCTTCCCGCTGAGACAGCTCTTCGGCGGCGAGCCGTTGCTGCTCTTCTGCTTCGGCCTTCTCGAGTATGAACGCCTGATGCGCCTCGGCGAGCTCCTCCCGCTCCTCCGCCAAGGATCGAAGGGCCGCCTGGTTGGTGGCCCGGAGCTCTTCGGCGCGTTTCTCCAAGTTGACGCCCGCCTTGGTGGCCAGAGCCTCTCGGGACTCCAGCTTAGCCTGCCTGGCGCGGTATAGGGCCAGGAGCCTCCGCAGAAGTTGCTCCTCCTCGGGCTCGCTACTACTGCCGAGCGCGTCGACGAACTTCAGCCCGGCGAAGGCGAGGACTTCCCCATCGAAGACCTCTCCCTCCGCGGGCGCCCTTGACGAAGATGCCCACGGAAGCTGAACGAAGACCCTGTTTCCAGCCTCCAGGTAGGGGCCTGTTCCGGCCGCGGCAGCAGCAGGGTCGGCTGTCGGCGCAGCATCTGACGCTCCTGCGGCCTCAGGGCCGTCAGTGCGACCGCCGGTCCCCTCCTCAGCTGCCGCGTCGGCGGCCTTGGCTGCCTCTTCGACGGCAGGCTCGTCAGTACCGATCGCCTCTTCGGTGGCCGCGGCGTCGCCAATGTTGCCGGGCGCGTCCCCCTCGGTGGCGGCCTCCGTCTCCATCGGCTCTGGAGCGGACAAGTCTGAAGACAAGAAAAGAAGAAGAAAGAAGAGAATAATTGTCAAGCAAATATCCAAAAAAGAGAAATTGACGAGAAGAAAAGTACAAGGGTTACCTGCGCGGGCCTCTTCTTCGACGGGGTTCCTTGCCGGGGAGTCCTCCCTCTGCGGCGTGGTGGTAGCCCCCGCCGGCGGAGGGCCGCTGGCGCCTTCTCTTGGCGGGGTGCTCGCCCTTGGCGGAGTACCCTCACTCGCCGGGGAGCTCCTCCTTGGCGGAGAGGTCGAGACGCGCGGCGCGTCGGGAGCGACCTCTTGGCGCTCCTGAGGCTGCTGCTCTGCTTCTACACAAGTCAACAAACAAACTAAACGTTAACAAGGATAAGAAGCCCACGCGCGCCCGACAAGCGGAGAGTGGATAGAAGACTTACGCTGGGGGCTGCGCTGGGGGCTGCTCTGCGGAGCAGCTGCCTGGTCCGGCAAGCCTGTCGCAGGCGCATCCCCTGCTGCCGTGACGGGCTCATCTTCAAGATCGACCACTGGGATCTTGGCCCTCTTCGCCGCCCTCTGGGCCAGGGTCCTGGAAGACAGACAAAATCAGAATCAGGCGAAGAAGATTCAAGACAAGAGCAAATCGAAGGAAACAAGATTTGACAGTGCTCACTCTTCCTCCTCCTCGTCAGAACTGAGCATGGAGAAATCAAAATCCACCTCGTGCGTCCCGGCGCGAGGAGCTGGAGGAGTAGGCTCCCTCGGCCGCTTGGCGGGAGCAGGGACGATGGTCTGAGAAGACCCTGCTCCAGTTGTTGCCGAGGCACGAGGGGCGGCAGGAGCGTCAGCCCCAGCCCGGGAAGACCCTCCTCCAGCCGCTGCTGAAGCGCGGGGCACTCCCTTGGTGGCCTTGCCCGCCGCGGTGGCGCGTGTCGGGCGGCGCTGCGGCTGCTGGCCCGCCGGCTGTCCCGCCACGTCTGCGGTTTTGCGGAGGCGCCTCCTCGCTGGAGCCGGAGGGCTTGCCGGTGGCGGTGAACTACCCGAGGATGAAGACGAAGAGTCGAGATTCAGAGACCCGCCTGAGTCTTCGGCGGAATCGCTTGATCCGGCGCCCTGATCGGCGGGCCCACTCGACTCTGTGCCTTGCTCGGCGGCCTCGCTCGTTCCAACGGGTTGCCCGGCAGGCTTTATCACTTTGAGGAGTTCTTCCTCCTCGGCCAGACTTACCGCCTCCACTGCATCCGCCTGCTCCAAAGTATATCCGAATTCGCCCGCGGCCCTTGCTGCAGCTGCCTCCTCCAACCTGGTGGCAATATAAGCCATCTCCTGGTCGGTGGTGTCGCGGGTGAGGCCTCTCTTCTCGTCGGGATTGATTGGCTGCTCCACCAAGTTGTCGAAGAACATTTGCACGGCTTCGTCAGAAGGCTCCCGCCAAGTGGGGTCAATCCCATGGGAGTCACACCATGGCATCGCCGCGCGGATAGCGCTGAGCGACGAATTGTTGCATAGCGGAACTACGCCCCGCGGCAATGCGAACCACTTTGGATGTTTGGGGTCGTGCTTGAATAGCTCATGGAGTATTTCGTTGAGCTCCATGACAGTGAAATTGTAGTTGAGGCCTGGGCGCAGCCTCATAAAGTCTGCCGCGTTACCAAACTCGCAAGCAGGCCTTTTCCTCTCCTGCAAGGGAGCGATGCGGCGGCGAAAGAAATCTTCTCCGACAGCCCCTACAATGAGCCTGGCTTGCCGGAGGCGAAGAATCCTAGTGATGGCTATCTTCAGCTTGTCGTCCTCAGGGGCCAGGTCACTCCAGTCATTGCCGCGCACTATTGCAACTTGGCGCAGGGAAGTGAACTGCTGTGGTTCATCCTCCATGATCCAGCACCAGTTGGCCCTCCACTCCTCCCACTTGCCGCGGAGTTCCCCAGTCAAGTAAGCCTCTTTCTTATGAAGCCTAAAGATCCAAGAAATCCCACCGGACAGAGGAGACCTAGACTCTACTCGAGGCGTAAAGTAATGGCGGAAAAGAGCTACATTGGGGTAGACTCCGACAAAGTTCTCGCACAGATGTGCGAAAATGGCCATGGTCAAGACGGCGTTTGGGGTGAAATCAAGGAGATGAAACCCGTAGGTATTCATAATATCACAGAAGAATTCGGAATATGGTGGGCAGAGTCTGCAGTAGAAGAACAGAGCAAAAAAGGTGTATCCTCCCGGAAACATGTCGCAGGCCTCAGCGGGGAGTACCTTGGTGCGCGGGTGCGCTTTTGTCTCCCTCGACCAGAAGAGGTAGAAGGAGTCCTTCAGCTCCTCCGCGCTGAGCCTCGGCGGGAAGACCGCCATCTTCTTCCGCATTGCCGCTAGCTTCAGCGCCCTGGCAGTCTTCGTGGCTTTCGCCTTGTCGCCCTTCGGGGCCATGGCGGGGACGGCGGGGGAAGTCGACGGCGCTGGAGAGGCTGGCGGCGGCGGAGGGAGGGCGGAGCGCTGCTCTCTTTCAACCTTCGGGGAGGAAGGGAGCAGCGGGGGTTTCTGGAGGATGAAGAAGCAATGGGCGAATGGAAGGAACTGCCCCTGTCTCCCCTGCTTTTAAGGGGGAGAGGGGGGCGTTCTGCATTTCCCCCATTAAAGAAACAGGCCACGATCTCTCCCACGACGCCGCAATCGACACGTGCCGTTAGGGAGGGGCGCGGCGGATACGGAGTGGTATACGGCGCGCCGTGGGCCGCGTGTGCCCGTGCACTGTTTTGGGCCTGGCCCAACAGTGCTCGGCACCGTGTGTGGCCCAGGCCCGGGGGCTCCTGTCGGTGTACTAAAGTAGGGGTACCTTAGTATCCCGACTTGTGCACGGGCAGTAGCAGCGTCCCGTGGCAGGGCTTGCCATGCGCCCGCCAAGGCCCACTATGGTTCCTTTGGAGCCATTCAAGAACAAAGTATTCAAGTTAAAGAAACAAGACCCCGGCAAGAGGAGCTTGCCGGGAAGGCCGCTCCAGGCTCAGGACCACCCCTTTGGCGCAAGACCCTGGCAAGAGAAGATTACCAGGAAGGCCAAACATGGCATTTTAGGAGACTTGCCGTGGCACATCACGCGCCCCGGCAAGGCCCGGAGAGCGACAAGCTCCCGGGCGCGACAAGTTAACAACCGCGACAAGGTGCAAGCCGCGGCAAGCTCCCACTACGTGCCCGCGCTCCAGCTCATCCAGCCACGCGTCGCGCTGGGGCCCTTCCATGTGCACGTGGCGGAAGGCTGTGCGGCCTGGGGTACACGGTGGCGAGCTGTGATGACGAGGCTACCATCGTGGCGAACGGAGACGCCCTGACGAACGCTTTTTTGCACTGTTTGGGGCGACGGCGACGGGCATTTAATGCCCTTGTCCCCCGCCGTCAGGGTTAGGTATAAAGCACTATGCATACACTGTTCCATCTACCACCATTTTTACATTTTTACCCTCGGGCGCGTTGCCACCTGTCGGTGACCCCTTTGACCTATAAAAGGAGGCCCATGCGCAACGTAGAGGAGGTTCCGATCTTCGATCACTCTCACGCTCGGCGTAGCCAGCGACAAGCACTATAGCTCTTCTTGCTCCCGAGCCAAGAACACAATACAAACCAAGGCAGGAGTAGGGTTTTACGCATCCGTGCGGCCCGAACCTGGGTAAACTGCTCGCGTGCGTGCTTCGATCCGCTCTTTGTGCATCCTCCGCCCCCTTGCCGTACCGAAAAGGGGCTCCGGTCCCATAGGTGTTCATGGGCGATCATTTTCCCCGACACAATCCTTGCACCCGCAAGTACAAGCACCGTTGTTTTCTCCCTTGTGGCAACAACACATCCCCTAGACTCATGTTTCTGTCACTCAAGCTAGTCATCAGGGGGCATGAACCCACAATCAAGCATAACGCTCCCTCTTGGAGTTACTACCTACTACTTGGCCAAAGAAATAAACAGCAACAGAGAACATGCAGGAATTACTCAAGAACAAAGATATAAAAGAGGTGAATCAAATATATTACTCAAACACAATCTGAACATAGTCTCATAATCCATCAGATCCCAGCAAACTCAGCAAAGCAACAGCAGAAAGATTACATATGTTCCTCGATCATGTAGGGCAGCTCACGAGGTATAAACCATGAAGAGCAAAGAGGGGAGGAGAACATCACATAGCTACTGATCATGGACCCATGGTCCAAGGTGGACTACTCACGACTCATCCGGGAAGCGTCCATGGTGGTGGAGAAGCTCCCGGTGGTGGTTCTCCCCTCCGGCAGGGTGCCGGGAAGAGTTCTCCTGATGCTCCCGATCTTGGAAGCGCTGCGGCGGTGGAACAGAGGCGAGATCGCGAAAAAGGGTTCTGTCCTCGAGGGTTTCGGGACGAGAGGGATATATAGGCGAAGGGGGGCAGCCAGAGGCAGAGCAGGGGCCCCAGGCGCCCCCCTGGCGCGGCCAGGGGTGGGGCCGTGCCAGGTGGCCGCCTGGGCCTCCCCTGGCTCCCCTCTGGCCCATCTTTGGTTCTTCGCGAAGCTTCCTATACGCTGATTTTTCCTATATTTTTCCTGGAATTTTTGGAGCACTTTTAATATGGGGGAAACCTGAAATAGAAAAACAGCAGAAAACAGAAACTGGCACTGTGGTGCACTGACTTAATAGGTTAGTCCAAATATGATCAAAAGTGTATGGAAGTGCATCAATATCATAGCAATATCACACAAAAGAAGCATGGAGCAAGCAGAAATTATATATACGTTTTGGACGTATCACATGGTCAAAGGGTTGCTTGCCTGGATTCGCTTGGTCTTCAAAGTCTTCAAATCCTTCCCCACCTTCTTCTTCAGGAACTTCGTCAAATACGGTATCTAATCGTCGCAAAATAACAACGGGAAAATAAGATCACAATAAAAACAGAAAAATCAAAGTGCTCAGAAAAATGTCAACTTATTTTTGTTAAATACTAGTGGGAAAACTAAGATGGCAAAAATTTCTTAGTTTGAGTTTTGGAGTGGCAGAATGGAGTCTAAGAATATTTGAACAAAAGTTTTTAATGTTCAAATATGAATTTAAATTTGAACAGAACAGAAAAGGTTCATGGATATGCGTGAAAGTGACATCATTAAATAGGTTGGATTTTTACAAGTTTTTAGGAGTTGGAATTAATTCATTTGGACAAATATTTATTTCTATGAAATTATTTGAAATAATCACAGAAAAGAAAAAGAGAAAAAGGCCCTGTGCCACTGGGCCAGAACGGCCACAGTGCACGGCCGAGGGCGAATAGCCCACCGCACGGGCGCCAGCGCGCGCCAGGGTTTTTAAACCTGACGGGCAGGGCCCGGCGGTCACCGACAGAGAGGGGAGCGAGAGGGAGGTGAGGATGACAGGCGGGGCCCGCCTGTCATCTTCAACCTTGCGGCCAGAGAGACGGCGAGCTCACCGGCGGCGATAGGAGGCACGGCGAGGCAAGCTACGGGCAGGAACGGGTTCAGCGGAGAGTCGCCGTTCCAATGGTGGTGGTGCGGCTCACCGGAGGGGCCTGGTTCGCCGGCGGCGAGGACTCGCGGCGGAGGAGCGTCGGGAGGTTGCTGCTCCGGTCGATTCCGGCAGCTGCAGAGAGGGGAAAGAGAGGGAAATGCATCAGTGACTTGCTGTGGTGCTAGATCGAGCGAGAGAGATGGCTAGGGCGGCCTGTACTGGGCTGGCGACGGGGAGCCACCGCGGCGGAGCTCGAGCTCAGGCGGGTCTGGAGAGAGGCGAGTGGCTCAGGGAGGTGATTGAGAGAGGGAGGATGCTGTTGGTGAAGAGAGGAGGGGCTCGGGGGCCCTATTTATAGGAGAATGGCGAGGTCCCGTGGACCTGTGCGCCGGCGAGCCTCTGCTCGTCGCCACAGTGTACGGGAGGCGTTGGGGATACGTCTGGGGTGTTGCTGGACGAGTTACAGGGCGGAGGGAAGGAAGAGGGGGAGCGGGGGAAGGTTCTGGAGCTGTGCGCGTGCGAGGCCGATGAGTGGAGCTTGTGGGCGACCGGCACGCGTGCGAGGGCGTCCACTGGAGGGCGAAGGAGGAGGGGGACAGCGCCGGGGGGAGTCGCGGACGCCGAGGCGCATCGGTTGGCGGGAGGGAGGAGCACGAGGTGGTCGGAGGCGTTGGATTGGGCGAGGCTACAGTGCGGGTGCGCACTGTAGCGCGCTCTGGAGCGTGCTTATGGCATGTGACGGCATGCCGTTGGCTCACTAGTCGTGTCCGCCGTGTCTGGGGGGTTCAGCATGAAGTAAACAACCCAGCTGTGGCTTTGGATGCTCTGGGTGATCAGTGAGGGAGGAGTGAAGCTGGTAAATGGGTAGAATTTGGCTGTCCAGCTAGGTGACTTAGGGTTTTCACCCCTCAATCATGGATCTGTGGACATGGGGAAGTTACTGGGGGTAGAATGTAACTAGGTGAAGCTGTGGTAGAAAGTTGAGGCAAAAGTAAATAGTAAAAGAGGTCAAGATGATGGTTTTGGTAAAATGGCAGAAGGTGTTTGATCAAGTTTTGAGCAAGCAAATGATCTTCACTAGCCATGACACTTAACAGTATTGAAAGTCATATGGAAATAGGGTGTTTCACCAAATTTGGGCTCATTTGAAGAAACTAGCCAATGTAAGTTTGGTGAACCCTAGAAATCAACAGAAATGGCTTCATCATGCTTAAGTCAAGCTAATCATCTCCCCTTGATGCACCACTTGGTGTAGTGTCATCATTTGGGGTTATGATCATGCCCACAAAGTTTGAAGCTCCAGGTAAAAAGTTGGTAATGTAAAGTTGTTCAAATTTGAATTTGAACAGAAATGGTTTTGGGGTATTCTGATCAAGTTGCCCTACTCCAAATCTTGTGCCATTTGGTCTAGATGCCTTATTAGGCCATTCTAGCATGTGCACCAAGTTTGAGAGCATTTGGACAAGTTTGGCAATGTAAAGTTGCTCAAACTTCAGATATGGACAGAATGGTTTTGAAGGGTTTTGAGGATGTTGTCTTGCTTCCCAAGGCATGGGGCTTGGCAAGATCATCAAATATGTCATATATGACATGATAGAATTTCCCTGGAATTTTTAAAGAATATATCCTTTGTAAATATTTCAAAAGCTTGAAATATCCAGAAAGGGTTTCAGAGGGATTGGCCCATCATTTTGAACATGACCAAGTGTTGAAACTCTTATATATGGAAAATATATGTCCTATGAGTCTCCCTGAATTTTGGCAAATATTTTTGAAATACTTAAATAATTTTTCCCTATTAAAGACCATTTCTGGCCTTAAGAAAAAGCTTTTAAATAAAATAGGAAAATAGCTTTTAAAATTATACTTTTGTGGTTTCTGGGAGTCCTATGGCTACTAGGTCTCAAATATACTTTTTGAAATAATTTTCTCACCCTAAATCAAGCACTTGCAGTGCAAACCTCAATTCATGGGTTTTTGGAATACTAAATTTTGAAAATACATTTTGGCCAAATTAATTTTATAAGAAAATACTATACTGCTATAAACACTTGGTATGATCATTGGGCAGAAGTTTTGGGTATGGAGATGAATTCTACAAGAGGTAATAGTTGACTTTAATGAGCACATGAAAAACACATGAAGAAAAACTCAATTCCAAATAAAAGCCAAATGATGCCAAAAAAATTTTGATGGTCCAAATTTTTCATGCTTCATTGATGCAAATGACATGTTACAAAATGCAGGTTGTGACAGACCTACCCCCCTTACAAGAATCTCGTCCCCGAGATTCCTAAACTAGGTCTTAAAAGAGATCGGGATACTCGGATCTAAGATAGTCTTCACGTTCCCAGGTTGCTTCTGCTTCCGTGTGGTTGTTCCACTGGACCTTGAAGTACATGATGGTGCGGCTTCGCGTCCGTCGTTCTGCTTCGTCCAGAATGCGAATGGGCTTCTTGCGGTAGGTCAAATCAGGCTGCAGGTTAATGGCTTGGTGATCAACATCTTTGTAGAGATCAGGTTTGTTCGGAACTTCGAGACATTTCCGGAGTTGTGACACGTGGAATACGTTGTGCACATCGGATAGCTCAGGTGGTAGTTCCAACTGGTAAGCCACTTCCCCTCGTCGGTCGGTGATCTTGAAAGGGCCAATAAACCTTGGTGCGAGCTTCCCCTTGACGTGGAAACGCTTGGTTCCTTTTAAAGGAGTTACTCGCAGGTACACATGGTCTCCGACACGGAAACTCATGTCCCGGCGACGAGTGTCAGCATAACTCTTCTGCCTTGACTTGGCTGCCTTCAAACGTTCTCTGACTAGTCGGACTTGCTCTTCTGCTTCGCGGAGAATATCCGGTCCATAGACTAGCCCTTCTCCAGTCTCTGACCAGTTGAGGGGTGTGCGACACCTGCGTCCGTACAACACCTCAAATGGTGCCATATGAAGGCTTGACTGATAACTGTTGTTATAGGAGAACTCGGCAAAAGGGAGGCAATCTTCCCACTTGGCTCCATATGCCAAGACACAGGCTCGGAGCATGTCTTCGAGAATTTAATTTACTCGTTCTGTCTGACCTCCGGTCTGTGGGTGGAAAGTTGTGCTGAAAGACAACTTGGTTCCCAAGGCTTCTTGGAATCTTTTCCAGAACCTTGAAGTAAACTGGGTGCCTCGATCTGACACAATTTCTTGTGGAACAACATGGAGGCTTACGATTCGGTTGATATAGAGAGTTGCCAACTGGTTGCCTGAATAGGTAGTCTTGACAGGAATGAAATGGGCCACCTTGGTCAAATGGTCGACTATGACCCAGATGGAGTCATGTCCTCTATTCGACCTTGGTAATCCAGTGATGAAGTCCATTCCGACTTTATCTCACTTACACTCGAGAACCTTGAGTGGTTGGAGCAATCCACCGGGTCGCTGATATTCGGCCTTGACCCTTTGGCACACATCACATTTTGCAACATAGGTTGCAATCTCTCTTTTCATCCCGTGCCACCAGAATCTTTCCTTCAAGTCTTGATACATCTTGGTTCCTCCAGGGTGGATGGAATACGGAGTGTCGTGGGCTTCCTGCAGGATCAGGTTCTTCAGCTCCATCTTGTTTGGTACGCAGATGCGGCCTTTGTACCAAACAATCCCGTGCTCGTCCTCGGAGAATCCTGGTGCCTTGCCTAGCTTCATCTTCTTCTTGATGCCTTCAATGCTTGCGTGCCCACCTTGCGCCTTCTTAACTTCATCCATCAGGGTCGGTTTGACTTCCAAATGATCCAGAAATCCAGGGGTGACCAATTCCAAACTGAATTGTTTGAGCTCCTTAAACAGGGCTGGCCGCCTCTTCTGAATAATGGCATTCAAGGAGCAAGCCATCCTGCTTAAGGCATCGGCCACCACGTTAGCCTTCCCGGGGTGATATTGAACGCTGAGGTCATAGTCTTTGATGAGTTCCGACCATCTTCGCTGCCTCATGTTCAATTCCTTTTGGGTGAAAATGTACTTCAGACTTTTGTGGTCTGTGTATATCTCACACCGTTTCCCTAGGAGGTAATGCCGCCATGTCTTCAAGGCATGAACCATTGCCGCTAACTCAAGATCGTGAGTAGCGTAGTTCTCTTCATGAGGTCGTAGCTGCCTGGATAGGTATGCTATGACTCGGCCTTCTTGCATCTGAACGCTTCCCAATCAGGTTCGAGAGGCATCACAATATATCACGAACTCCTTGTGAATATCAAGTGTTGCCAGGACTGGGGCGGTGGTCAACCTCTTCTTGAGCTCTTGGAAGCTCTCTTCGCATTTTGGCGTCCACTCGAACTTCTTGTCCTTCTTGAGGAGCTGAGTCATTGGCCGGTCAATGCTAGAGAATCCCTCCACAAATTTGCGGTAATAGCCCGCAAGTCCGAGGAAGCTTGTGACTTCCTTGACGGTCGTTGGAGATTGCCATTGGGCCACAGCTTCGATCTTCGCGGGATCAACTGATAATCCTTCTTCGGTCAAGACATAACCTAAGAATCCAACTTTATGCAGCCAGAACTCACATTTGCTGAATTTGGCATACAGTTGGTGCTCCCGAAGCTTGTCTAGGACCATCCTCAAATGTTGCTCGTGCTCTTCCTCCGTCTTTGAGAAGACAAGAATTTCATCGATGAAGACAACAACAAACTTGTCCAAATATTCCATGAAGACTTTATTCATGAGATACATGAAGTAAGCTGGGGCATTGGTTAACCCAAAGGACATGACCGTGCACTCGTACAGGCCATATCTGGTTACGAATGCCGTCTTCAGAATATCTTGGGGTCTGATCTTCAGCTGGTAGTACCCAGATCTGAGGTCGATCTTGGAGAACACCTTGGCTCCGCTGAGCTGATCAAACAGATCTTCAATCTTGGGAAGTGGATATTTGTTCTTGATTGTAACTTCATTGAGGGAGCGATAGTCAATGCATAAGCGGATGGTACCGTCCCTCTTTGCCACAAACAAAACAGGTGATCCCCAAGGGGAGGCACTTGGGCGGATAAATCCCTTCCTCAGCTGCTCTTCCAGTTGCTTCTTCAACTCGGCTAATTCTTCCGTCCCCATTCTATAAGGCTTCTTATAGATGGGTCCTGCCCCGGGCACGAGCTCGATGATGAACTCAATGTCACGGTCAGGGGGCATTCCCGGTAGCTCATCCGGAAAGACATCAGGATACTCGCATACCACCGGTACTTGCTCTAGCCCAACTTCAGATAGACAGTTGACTTGAGCGGCTTGAGCGGAAGAGGAGTTGGAAGCAAACTTAACTTTGACTCCTTGGTCATTGGTCACAGTGACAGTCCGATTGGCACAGTCTAATAAGCCTTGGTGCTTACTGAGCCAATCCATCCCTAGGATCACATCCAAGCCTTGTGATCTCAGGATGATAAGGTCTGCTAGGAAGTCTACACCATTAATGGTAATACTGACTCCTTTACAACCTATCTTGGCTCTCATCTCTGCTCCGGGGGTTTGTACTACCATGGGGTTATTCAGGGGTGTAGGGGTCATGCCACTTTTTAATGCAAATCTTTGAGTGACAAATGAATGCGTGGCTCCAGAATCAAACAAGACAGTTGCAGGTGCTGAGTTGACAAGGAACATACCCAGCACGACGTACAGGTCTTCCTGGGCTTCTTCAGCAGTGACGTGATTCACACGCCCCTTCCCATGGTTAGGCGGATTGCGAGGAGCTAGGTTCCTTGGTGGCATCCCACGGCCTTGTCCTGGGTTCTACGCATTGGGGCGCGGGGCATCAGGCTTCTTGTTGGGGCACACCCTTGAGATGTGTCCTGACTTACCACATCCAAAGCAAGTGACTTGGTTTGGATTGTTGCTCTTGTTGCCGCCACTGTTATTGGGGTTGAATGCTGGCCTTGGGTTGGCATACTGCTGAGGCTGATAGTTGGTGCGAGGTGCAGGAGCTCTTGGTTGCTGATAGGTTGGCTTGACCGGGGCTGATTGCCACGGGCGAGGCTTCTGGTTGCTGGAACTTCCCTTGCTGACCATCTTGCGCTTGCGAGTGTCTTCCAGAGCACGCCGCTTGTCTTCAAGCATGAGTGCTTTGTTCACCATGTCAGGGAAGGTTGGGCAGTCGCACACGACAAGCGAGTATTGCAGAGTCTGATTGAGGCCTTCCATGAAGCGCTCCCTTTTTGCAGCATCAGTGCTGAAATCTTCAGGGGCATACCTGGACAGAACACTGAACTTCTGCATGTACTCCTTGACAGTGCCACTTCCTTGCTTTAGAGCTCGGAATTCACGCTTCTTGATAGCCATGATTCCGGAAGGAATGTGGGCTTTGCGGAATTCTGCCTTGAAGTTGTCCCAAGTGATGTCTTGTCCAGCATGCATGACCTTGAATCCATCCCACCAAGCTCTAGCAGTCCCCCCCCGAGGTAGTGGGCTGCATAAGCCACCTTCTCGCGGTCTTCGGTGCATCCGACTAGTTCCAGCAAGTCCTCAATGGTGCGGACCCAGTTGTCTGCATCCAGGGGTTCAGCAGTCTCGATAAAAGTCGGCGGTGCATGCTTCTTGAACTCTGCCAACGTGGAACGTCCATTGCCATTCCCCGCCGGTTGGCGGTTGTTGGTGATAGCTTGAGCAATCAACTGAAGGGCTGCGGTGTTGGCTTGGCGTTCCTCTCGGAAAGCTTGGAGAAGCTGAGCCATGTCCATGTTCGGAGGAGGTGGTGGTGGTGGAGCTTGGTCGTTGGTTTGGTCGTGGCCGGCCTCTGACTGAGCGGATGCTCCGGCTTCAGGCTGCTGGGTAGAGGTACCAGTACGAGTTACAACAGGCATCCTGTTGGAGCGGTAAAAAGGTCTCATGACTTGGAAGAGGGAAAGCAATATAGATGGGTGCCTAGTAAGGGGGTGGGTGTGACACTAGTCAAATCATGCAAGGGCCGAAAGGGCCAAACACATTCATTAAAATCCAAACGGGTGATGCAGTCGTTTTACATATTACCGAAGGAAGAATACGACATACATCCAAACTCGACAAAAGCAAACACTAGATGGTTTCATATGAACCGTACAAGGACTCGACTGCGAATAGGGGTTACACGACCTATCCTACCATAGAGGTCACGAACTGGCATATCCGAGTAGCGAATAATGCCTAAGCGGCGGAATGCTCGATCGCGTATTCTGGCTCTTCTAGGTCTTCCTCCTTGTATTCCTCTGTCTGGGCCCCCTTGTCACTTGAGGGTGTGGGGGAGTGGAGGAGTTGGATACGACGGTGCTTCGTCGGTGGTGCAGGGAAAAGCTTGCGATATTCCCTTGCCGTCATGCGGCGTCGCCGAGGTGGTTCTTCATCCTTGGAAGATACATCTCCTGAGGGCCTTCCGCCTCGGTACGCGATAGCGGACTGTCCTAGAGGTGCACCTTCCTTCTTGATCCTATCTGTCTTCTCTTGTGCTCGACGAAGGAGTGCTTTGGTCTTGTAAAGTTCTTCTCGGAGCTTCATCGATTCCGAGGCCAAATCTTGTGCCAAGCTGTCGGCACATAGACTGAAGTAGGTCTGGAATCGAAGCGGGAGTCCTTCCTTCAGTGTAGGGGCTAGTGCGCTGCTCTCATCTTCACCTTCCTTCCAGTAAGGCAAGAAGCGGGTCGTCATCTTGGCTGCCATCTCTGGAAGAAGCTCG
Organism: Secale cereale; assembly: GCA_902687465.1. Classification (NCBI taxonomy): domain Eukaryota; kingdom Viridiplantae; phylum Streptophyta; class Magnoliopsida; order Poales; family Poaceae; genus Secale; species Secale cereale. The sequence continues at coordinate 819,992,932 of LR738713.1, read as the reverse complement.
CGGAGACGGGTCAGTGCCTTGAGTGCAGCAGCCTCGACAGCGAGAGGTAATGTTGCCATCTGGGGTCCCTCAAAGAACCAGCTTGTGGGAGGATCGTTTGCCTTCACGATCACTTCCACATGGTACTCCACCTCAGTGTCGCTAACCCAATGCTCAAGGTAGGTGAGGATGGGTGCTTGGTCGAACTGGCACTCCCGGAGGCTATCCTCGAGAAGCAAGGGAAACCTAGTGGTCAGGTGCTCTTCAGGTACAGCGGCCATCTACAAAGGTGGAATAGGAGAGGTTAATAAGCTGATGATATCTCAGGTTGGTAAGGTTTAGAAAAGAAGAGAGGTTCAGAAGGTTTTTGAAAAAGGGGTCTCATCTAACTAACGCCCAAGCTAACTAAGGCTTCCTACAGTCAGGATGGCTCTGATACCAGCTCTGTGGGGACCCCGACTTAAGAGTCGAGATCACCGAATGCACGTGTACAGTGATCCCAGAGATCAATGCTCACTGAACACACAGAAGCTGAATAACAAGAGTCTTACATCCATACATACCGTCTTACACAAATTATGGCCATTATGGCCAAGTCTTACATAGATAAAGCCTCACGGGCTGAATAGCAAATAACTCAAATAGCGAAGTCTTCGATGATAAGTAGAACCCATGCCATCTGCCTTAACCCTACAGGCATTCTTACTGGGATAGCGTCCTAGTTTGCATGTTCGTCTCCATAGAACTCTTCTTCATATTCCTGTTCCTCCATGCCTGGCCAATTAAATAACCAGTGGCAAGCCAATGAGTACTTTGAATGTACTCGCAAGCAACCCATGATTTGGTTCAAAGTAACGATGCAATTGTACAACAATGAGCAATCTAGCTACGAGCTAGAATAAATATTCTACCATCAAGTATATGCATCAATAAAATTCACGTAACCTTGAAGACAGGTTACCGATATCAACATGAATAGGATTCAACTCAACGAGTCAAGTCACCACCTTGACTGAACATACACACACACATTGGACGTAGCCCAAGAGCGGTTACCCAACTGTCCTTGACCGTGGACACGGCTATTCGAATAGTTTTACACTCTACAGAGGTTGCGCACTTTACCCACAAGATCCGGGAAGCTTTTGTGTCACCCACGATCCCGCAGTACCTCAAGTACTCGGGGGAAGCACACGGTTATTATCTTTCCTTAGACGACACTAACATGGAGTCCACTCGTTGGTGCACAGCCCTCGAGTACAAACAATAGATCATGGGACTTGCCCTACATTCAATGTCACGCGTATACGAAGGGACCAACGGTGTGTCCGGTGCCCCGTGAAAACAGTCATGGTCGTCTATCCAAGCACGACCCCGTCCCGGGAAAGACCTCAAGTCTTCCCGTCACTAGTAATGCGGGCACCATGCTAGTATCGGCCTAAGTAATCAATAATGCCCCGTCCCATAAGGGGTAGAGTGGTTGCACATGTAAGGTTGGAATAACGGTCGCAACTTAAACCAATCCGTTTGAAAAACATCACACACACTTGTCTTGGTACGCCACTTCGTCAACAAGTGGTTACCCATCTCATCTTTTTCCCCCGGGCATAAGTGGCACCCGATGGGGTCTTAAAAAGAATGCAACCACGAAGGTATCATGACACACATGCATCTCTAAGCATCACTACTAGTCATTTGCAATGCATCTAGCACATAGCAAGATTACGAGTAAAGCATGTATCATGTGGTGGTTCTTAACTAAGTCCCCACCGTCATTCTTATCATCATGCATTTGGAAACAAACGGGTTCCGAAGAACACAAGTGTATCATGGTCAAAGGGCTGCTTGCCTGGATTGGCTTGGTCTTCAAAGTCTTCAAATCCTTCCCCACCTTCTTCTTCAGCAACTTCGTCAAATACGGTATCTAATCATCGGAAAATAACAACGGGAAAATAAGATCACAATAAAAACAGAAAAATCAAAGTGCTCAGAAAAATGTCAACTTATTTTTGTTAAATACTAGAGGGAAAACTAAGATGGCAAAAATTCTTACTTTGAGTTTTGGAGTGGCAGAATGGAGTCTAAGAATATTTGAACAGAAGTTTTTAATGTTTAAATATGAATTTAAATTTGAACAGAACAGAAAAGGTTCACGGATATGCATGAAAGTGACATCATTAAATAGGTTGGATTTTTACAAGTTTTTAGGAGTTGGAATTAATTCATTTGGACAAATATTTATTTCTATGAAATTATTTGAAATAATCACAGAAAAGAAAAAGAGAAAAAGGCCCTATGCCACTGGGCCAGAACGGCCACAGTGCATGGCCCAGGGCGAATAGCCCACCGCACGGGCGCTAGCGCGCGCCAGGGTTTTTAAACCTGACGGGCGGGGCCCGGCGGTCAGCGACAGAGAGGGGAGCGAGAGGGAGGTGAGGATGACAGGCGGGGCCCGCCTGTCATCATCAACCTTGCAGCCCGAGAGACGGCAAGCTCACCGGCGGCGATAGGGGGCACGGCGAGGCAAGCTACCGGCAGGAACAGGTTCATCGGAGAGCCGCCGTTCCAATGGTGGTGGTGCGGCTCGCCGGAGGGGCCTGGTTCGCCGGCAGCGAGGACTCGCGGCGGAGGAGCGTCGGGAGGTTGCTGCTCCGGTCGATTCCGACAGCTGCAGAGAGGGGAAAGAGAGGGAAACGCATCAGTGACTTGCTGTGGTGCTAGATCGAGCGATAGGGAGCGCTAGGGCGGACTGTACTGGGCTGGCGACGAGGAGCCGCCGCGGCGAAGCTCGAGCTCGATCTCGAGCTCGGGCGGGTCTGGAGAGAGGCGAGTGGCTCAGGGAGGTGATTGAGAGAGGGAGGATGCTGTTGGTGAAAAGAGGAGGGGCTCGGGGGCCCTATTTATAGGAGAATGGCGAGGTCCCGTGGACCTGTGCGCCGGCGAGCCTCTGCTCGTCGCCACAGTGTACGGGAGGCGTTGGGGATACGTCTGGGGTGTTGCTGGACGAGTTCCAGGGCGGAGGTAAGGAAGAGGGGGAGCGGGGGAAGGTTCTGGAGCTGCGCGCGTGCGAAGCCGACGAGTGGAGCTTGCGGGCGGCCGACGTGCGTGCGAGGGCATCCATTGGAGGGCGAAGGAGGAGGGGGACAGCGCCGGGGGGAGTCGCGGACGCCGAGGCGCATCGGTTGGCGCGAGGGGGGAGCACGAGGTGGTCGGAGGCGTTGGATTGGGCGAGGCTACAGTGCGGGTGCGCACTGTAGCGCGTTCTGGAGCATGCTTATGGCATGCCACGGCATGCCGTTGGCTCACTGGTCGTGTCCGCCGTGTCTGGGGGGTCCATCATGAAGTAAACAACCCAGCTGTGGCTTTGGATGCTCTGGGTGATCAGTGAGGGAGGAGTGAAGCTGGTAAATGGGTAGAATTTGGCTGTCCAGCAAGGTGACTTAGGGTTTTCACCCCTCAATCATGGAGCTGTGGACACGGGGAAGTTACTGGGGGTAGAATGTAACTAGGTGAAGCTGTGGTAGAAAGTTGAGGCAAAAGTAAATAGTAAAAGAGGTCAAGATGATGGTTTTGGTAAAATGGCAGAAGGTGTTTGATCAAGTTTTGAGCAAGCAAATGATCTTCACTAGCCATGACACTTAACAGGATTGAAAGTCATATGGAAATAGGGTGTTTCACCAAATTTCGGCTCATTTGAAGAAACTAGCCAATGTAACTTTGGTGAACCCTAGAAATCAATAGAAATGGCTTCATCATGCTTAAGTCAAGCTAATCATCTCCCCTTGATGCACCACTTGGTGTAGTGTCATCATTTGGGGTTATGATCATGCCCACAAAGTTTGAAGCTCCAGGTAAAAAGTTGGTAATGTAAAGTTGTTCAAATTTGAATTTGAACAGAAATGGTTTTGGGGTATTCTGATCAAGTTGCCCGACTCCAAATCTTGTGCTATTTGGTCTAGATGCCTTATTAGGCCATTCTAGCATGTGCACCAAGTTTGAGAGCATTTGGACAAGTTTGGCAATGTAAAGTTGCTCAAACTTCAGATATGGACATAATGGTTTTGAAGGGTTTTGAGGATGTTGTCTTTCTTCCCAAGGCATGGGGCTTGGCAAGATCATCAAATATGTCATATATGACATGATAAAATTTCCCTGGAATTTTTAGAGAATATATCCTTTGTAAATATTTCAAAAGCTTGAAATATCCAGAAAGGGTTTCAGAGGGATTGGCCCATTATTTTGAACATGACCAAGTGTTGAAACTCTTATATATGGACAATATATGTCCTATGAGTCTCCCTGAATTTTGGCAAATATTTTTGAAATACTTAAATAATTTTTCCCTATTAAAGACCATTTCCGGCCTTAAGAAAAAGCTTTTAAATAAAATAGGAAAATAGCTTTTAAAATTATACTTTTGTGGTTTCTGGGAGTCCTATGGCTACTAGGTCTCAAATATACTTTTTGAAATAATTTTCTCACCCTAAATCAAGCACTTGCAGTGCAAACCTCAATTCAGGGGTTTTTGGAATACTAAATTTTGAAAATACATTTTGGCCAAATTAATTTTATAAGAAAATACTATACTGCTATAAACACTTGGTATGATCATTGGGCAGAAGTTTTGGGTATGGAGATGAATTCTACAAGAGGTAATAGTTGACTTTAATGAGCACATGAAAAACACATGAAGAAAAACTCAATTCCAAATAAAAGCCAAATGATGCCAAAAAAATTTTGCTGGTCCAAATTTTTCATGCTTCATTGATGCAAATGACATGTTACAAAATGCAGGGTGTGACATAGATTCCCGATAAATCGCTTGTCATAGCGATAAATCGGCCCAAACGATAAATGATTAAGATAAGGCATAATCTTATCCGTCATCCCAAGAGTAGCGATAAATCGCACGATAAATCGCTGGATCGTAAGATTTCTTGAACAGTGGGTTTAACACCAATATAAACAAAGAATGAATAAATTGCAATACCTTTGAGTAGTGGTTTTCTTTCTTATACTAATGGAGCTCACGAGATTTTTGTCTAAGTTTTGTGTTGTGAAGTTTTCAAGTTTTGAGTATTGCTTTGATGGACTATGGAACAAAGAGTAGAAAGGGCCTAAGATTTGGGATGCCCAAGGCACCCCAAGTAAAATTCAAGGACAATCAAAAGCCTAAGCTTGGGATGCCCCGGGAAGGCATCCCCTCTTTCGTCTTCATCTATCGGTAACTATACTCGGAGCTATATTTTTATTCACCACATGATATGTGTTTTGCTTGGAGCGTCTTGTATAATTTGAGTCTTTGCTTGTTAGTTTTCCACAATCACCCTTGCTGGACACACCTATTTGAGAGAGTTAAATATGGCCTAGGAATTGTTAGAACACTCTATGTGCTTCACTCTTTTGAGTTGAATAGTTTTTTCTCTAGGCTTCACTTATGTCTTTTAGAGCACGGTGGTGATTATATTTTGTAGAAATTGTTGAATTCTCATGCTTCAATTATATCTATTTGAGAGTCTATTAAAACAGCATGGTAATGTGTTTAGGCTATAAAACTAGTCTTCACATGATAGACATCCAATATCAATGTAGTAAAAACTTTCACACTAAGTGCATTGAATATGATGAGAAGTTGGATGCTTGATAATTGTTTTGAGATATGAGGATAGTGATATTAGAGTCATGCTAGTGGAGTTATTATGAAATTGAGAAATACTTGTGTTAAAGTTAGTGATTCCCGTAGCATGCACGTATGGTGAACCGCTATGTGATGAAGTTAGAGCATGATGTATTTGTAAAGTGTCAACCTTTGTGTGGAGGTCGGGGGCGCGCGATGGTTAACTCCTACCAACCTCCCCCCTAGGAGCATGCGTTGATTGCTTTGTTTTGATGACTCGTAGATTTTTGCAATAAGTATATGAGTTCTTATGACTAATGTTGAGTCCATGGATTATACGCACTCTCACCCTTCCACCATTGCTAGCATCTCTTGCATCGCGCAACTTTCGCCGGTACCATACACCCACTATATATCCTTCCTCAAAACGGCCACCATATTATTCCTCAAAACAGCCACCATACCTACCTATCATGGCATTTCCATAGCCATTCCGAGATATATTGCCATGCAACTTTCCACCGTTCCGTTCATATGACACGCTTCATATTGTCATATTGCCATGCATGATCATGTAGTTGACATCGTATTTTTGGAAAAGCCACCATTCATAATTTTTCATACATGTTACTCTTGTTTCATTGCACATCCCGGTACACCGCTGGAGGCATTCATATAGAGTCATACTTTGTTCTAGTATCGAGTTGTAATATCGATTTGTAATGAAAGTGTGATGATCATCATTATTAGAGCATTGTCCCATGGGAGGAAAGGCTAAATCAATAAAGCCTCTCCACAAAAAAAAAGAAAAAAAAAAGGGAAAGGCCAAAGTAAAAAAAAAAGGCCCGAAAAAAAAGGGACAATTGCTACTATCTTTTTCCACACTTGTGCTTCAAAGTAGCACCATGTTCTTCATGATAGAGAGTCTCATGCTTAGTCACTTTTATATACTAGTGGGAATTTTCATTATAGAACTTGGCTTGTATATTCCAATGATGGGCTTCCTCAAATGCCCTAGGTCTTCGTGAGCAAGCAAGTTGGATGCACACCCACTAGTTTCTTTTGTTGAGCTTTCATACATATTTAGCTCTAGTGCATCCGTTGCATGGCAATCCCTACTCACTCACATTGATATCTATTGATGGGCATCTCCACAGCCCGTTGATACGCCTAGTTGATGTGAGACTATCTCCCTTCTTTTTGTCTTCTCCACAACCACCTCTCTATTCCACTCATAGAGCTATGTCCGTGGCTCACGCTCATGTATTCCGTGAAAGTTGAAAGGTTTGAAAGAAGTATGAAAACAAGTGCTTGGCTGAAATCGGGGTTGTGCATGATATGAATATTTTGTGTGATGAAGAGGGAGCATAGCCAGACTATATGATTTTGTAGGGATAACTTTCTTTAGCCATAGTATTTTGAGAAGACATGATTGCTTTGTTAGTATGCTTGAAGTATTATTATTTCTTATGTCAATATAGACTTTTGTCTTGAATCTTTCAGATCTGAACATTCATGCCACAATTAAGAGAATTACATTGAAAAACTATGTTGGTTAGCATTCCACATCAAGAATTCTGTTTTTATCTTTTACCTACTCGAGGACGAGCAGGAATTAAGCTTGGGGATGCTGATACGTCTCCAACGTATCTATAATTTTTGATTGTTCCATGCTATTATTTATGATGTTTTGGATGTATAATGGGCTTTGTCATACACTTTTATATTATTTTTGGGACTAACCTACTAACCCAAAGGCCCAGTCAGATTGCTGTTTTTTGCCTGTTTGAGGGTTTTGCAGAAAAGGAATATCAAACGGAGTCCAAACGGAATGAAACCTTCGGGAGAGATATTTTTGGAGAAAATCACGCGCGGGATACTTGAGAACTACGGAGTAGGGGCCACGAGGTGCCCACGAGGGTGGGAGGCGCGCCCTCCTTCCCACGGCGCGCCCCCTGCCTCGTGGGTCCCTCTTAAGGCCCCCGGTGCCCTCCTTTCTCCTATATAAGCCTACGTACCCCAAAACCAACAGAGCAACAGAGAAAACCCCAGTTCCACCGCCGTAACCTTCTGTTCCCGTGAGATCCCATCTTGGGGCATGTTCCGGAGCTCCGCGGAGGGGGGGGGGGATCTACCACGGAGTGCTTCTACATCATCATCATCGCCTCACCATGAGTTGTGAGTACTTTACCACAGACCTTCGGGTCCATAGCTAGTATCTAGATGTCTTCTTCTCTCTCTTTTGATCTCAATACAAAGTTCTCCTCGGTCTTCGAGGAGGTCTATTCGATGTAATCTCTTTTTGCGGTGTGTTTGTCGAGATCCGATGAATTGTGGGTTTATGATCAAGATTATCTATGAGAAATATTTGGTTCTTTTCTGAACTCTTTATGTGTGCTCATAATATCCTTGCAAGTCTCTTCGAATTATCGGTTTGGTTTGGCCTACTAGATCTATAGTTCTTGCAATGGGAGAAGTGCTTGGCTTTGGGTTCAATCTTGCGGTGTCCTTTCCCAGTGACAGTAGGGGCAGCAAGGCACGTATTGTATTGTTGCCATTGAGGATAAAAAGATGGGGTTTATATCATATTGCTTGAGTTTATCTCTCTACATCATGTCATCTTGCTTAAGGCATTACTCTGTTCTTATGAACTCAATACACTAGATGCATGCTGGATAGAGGTCAATGTGTGGAGTAATAGTAGTAGATGCAGGCAGGAGTCGGTCTACCTGTCTCGGACGTGATGCCTATATACAATGATCATGCCTAGATAGTCTCATAATTATTCGCTTTTCTATCAGTTGCTCGACAGTAATTTGTTTACCCGCCGTAGAATATCGCTATCATGAGAGAAGCCACTAGAGAACACTATGGCCCCCGGGTCTATTCTCAAATATCAATCTACACTTACTTTACTTTTTCCACTTTTACTTTCTGTTCTTATACACAAAAATACCAAAAATATAAACTATCATCTCTATCAGATCTCACTTTCGTAAGTGACCGTAAAGGGATTGACAACCCCTTATCGCGTTGGATGTGAAGTTCTTATTTGTTTGTGCAGGTGCGAGGGACTCGCGCGTGGTCTCCTACTGGATTGATACCTTGGTTCACAAAAACTGAGGGAAATACTTACGCTACTGTGCTGCATCTCCCTTTCCTCTTCGAGGGAATACAACGCAAGCTCAAGAAGTAGTACCAAGGAGCCTAGGTTTCACAAGAAGACCAAGCACATCAAGCGCCGTTTCAACTCCATCTGAAATTATATTCGAGATGGAGACATAGATATTTGTAAAGTGCATACGGATCTGAATGTCGCAGGATCGTTGACTAAACCTCTTCCATGAGCAAAACATGATCAACACCAGAACCCTATGGGTGTTCAATTCATCACAATGTAACTAGATTATTGACTCTAGTGCAGGTGGGAGACTATTGGAAATATGCCCTAGAGGCAATAATAAATGGTTATTATTATATTTCCTTGTTCATGATAATTGTCTATTGTTCATGCTTTAATTGTATTATCCGGAAACAGTAATGCATGTGTGAATACATAGACCACAACATGTCCCTAGTGAGCCTCTAGTTGACTAGCTCGTTGATCAATAGAAGGTTATGGTTTCCTCACCATGGACATTGGATGTCATTGATAACGGGATCACATCATTAGGAGAATGATGTGATGGACAAGACCCAATCCTAAGCCTAGCACAAGATCGTGTAGTTCGTATGCTAAAGCTTTTCCAATGTCAAGTATCTGTTCCTTCGACCATGAGGTTGTGCAACTCCCGGATACCGTAGGAATACTTTGGGTGTGCCAAACGTCACAACGTAACTGGGTGGCTATAAAGGTACACTACGGGTATCCCCAAAAGCGTCTGTTGGGTTGGCACGAACCGAGACTGGGATTAGTCACTCCGTATGACGGAGAGGTATCTTTGGCCCCACTCGGTAAGACATCATCGTAATGAGCTCAATGTGACTAAGGGGTTGGTCATGGGATGATGTGTTACGGAACGAGTAAAGAGACTTGCAGTAATGAGATTAAACAAGGTATCGGTATACCGACGATCGAATCTCGGGCAAGTACTATACCGGTAGACAAAGGGAATCGTATACATGATTGATTGAATCCTTGACATTGTGGTTCATCCGATGAGATCGTCGTGGAACATGTGGGAGCCAACATGGGTATCCAGATCCCGCTGTTGGTTATTAGCCGGAGATATGTCTCGGTCATGTGTGCATGATTCCCCAACCCGTAGGGTCTACACACTTAAGGTTCGATGACGCTACGGTTATAGGGAACATATGTACATGGTTACCGAATGTTGTTCGGAGTCCTGGATGAGATCCCGGACGTCACGAGGATTTCCGGAATGGTCTAGAGGTAAATATTTATATATGGGAAGTCCCGTTTTGGTCACCGAAGTTGTTCTGGGCGTTATCGGTAACGTATCGGGACCACCGGAAGGGTTCCGGGGGTCCACCGGGAGGGGCCACCAGCCCCGGACGCATGCGTGGGCCAAGAGTGGGAAGGAAACAGCCCCTAAGTGGGCTGGTGCGCCTCCCACCAAGGCCCAAGGCACAGGGAAGATGGGAGGGGGCAAACCCTAGGGGCAGATGGGCCTTAAGGCCCACCCTAGGTGCGCCCCCCATTCTCCCCCCTCTGGCCGCCCCCTGGACCAATCCAGGGCTGGCCGCCACCCCTAAGGGGGGAACCCTAGATGGGGGCACAGCCCCTCCCTTCCCCCTATATATAGTGGGGCTTTTGGGGCTGCCAGATACACGAGTCTCCCTCTCTCTTGGTGCAGCCCTACCCCTCTCCCTCCTCGTCTCTCGTAGTGCTTGGCGAAGCCCTGCTAGAGTACCACGGTCCTCCATCACCACCACGCCGTCGTGTTGCTGCTGGACGAAGTCTTCTCCAACCTCTCCCTCTCTCCTTGTTGGATCAAGGTGCGGGAGACATCACCGGGCTGCACATATGTTGAACGCGGAGGCACCGTTGTTTGGTGCTTAGATTGGATTCGGCCGCGATCTGAATCGCTTCGTGTACGACTCCACCGACCGCGTTCTTGCAACGCTTCCACATCGCGATCTTCAAAGGTATGAAGATGCACTCCCCTCTTGTTGCTACTAAACTCCATAGATGGATCTTGGTGATACATAGGAATTTAGATTTTCTGCAACGATCCCCAACAGACAGGCCATCTGCCTTTGACTCCTTGAGGTTAGAATAGTCATTAGGATCATATTCTGAACAAGAATCAACAGGTGGGGAGCGTATGAGTTTCATTGCATCCAGAATGGCACTCAGTGCCTTGGTGCCAATTTTGTAAGTCATTGCGGTGTTTAGCTTCAAGAGTGGTCTGCTGCTAGTGGGACACAAATCAGCTACACAGATCATAGTGTAGATATAACAGGAAAATCGTAAGCATCAGTGTAAAATCATCAAAGTGGAACTTGCTGGAATATATGTGCTAGTATTGCCGGTACGACTAGAAAGGCTTCGGATACCAGCTCTCTTCAACTGAAGGTGCGGTACTGTTAATATCAGTGTAACTCTCAAAGGCGACACAGCTCCCCACATTTCCTTGCTATTCTTATAGGATTCAAGTGGGCAGGCCACTACAAATCCTATTCCCATGTTTACAAAATCCTACGAATCAAAGAGGCCCGAAGAGTTCAAAGTGTCCATACCAACCGACCGTATAGACCTCTACACTGCAAATGTCCCTGCTCATCTTCCCTACAAGGAACATACTGTACTACTATCATACTCCCTCTGTTCCAAAATATAAGTCTTGGTAGAGGTTTCCACTATGGATCACATACAGATGTATCCAGATACATTTTAGAGTGTAGATTCACTCATTTTGCTCCATATATAGTCCATGGTGGAATCTATACAAAGACTTGTATTTAGGAACAGAGAGAGTACTTATTAAAGAAGAATGTAAGAGGAACATGCTAAAGAAGAGCAAGCAGATTTTGGATAATAAAATGTTCATTGCGCAGTGCCCACACATGATGAACCAGAGCGCACTAAGAAAGCAACTCCCTGATGTCTCTCTATATGTGGTGCACGTGCTTTTTCAAAAGTAAAGTAGGAACATTAGCTGACCAATTAAATGTTATCTATTTTAGTAATATCAACATCATATCAGATTCAGACTTGAGCAACAAGTTTGGAATTATGAGTGGCACATTGTTTAGCTTGATGGATTTAGGGGCAGTGCTAAGCAGGTACGATGAAGGTACTGAATATAAAGGCATGTCTACATGCAAGTCGCGTGACTTTTGTCATTTGGGTCAGTCGACCATTTCAGGCGGTTGGATGAAGATCCTACGTCTCCTAACCCTTTTTCTTCCTCGTCTTTGATTCTTCCCGTACACAACACCGCACGGGCCGCCGGCCGGACCATCGGCCCCCACCGCCCGTGTTACTCCGCCACCCCACCCCCACCCCCACCCGCGTCGAGTTTTCTTCATTCGGTGAGGCCCCACCACCACTCCCACAACCAAAGTCCCCACCTGAGCCCCTTCGTTCGCACCGGCGAACTCCGGTGAGCTCTCAAAAATCGACTGACCCAATTATGAAATTTAGTCTACTGTGATTTAACTAGTGTGGAATATAAAAGGTGAAAACCATAAGCATTGGGAGTATAGTGTTGAGCGTGCCATGGCGGATCTGAAGGTGCAAACCAGACAAATGCAACTTTGCAACCAATGTTTGCTTTCAACTAGCAAGTAAGTGGTGGACAAGAAATCAGAGTAAATCAGTGGCGGTCTATTTTATTGTTGTGATAAATAAGTTGAGGCGATACGAAAGAGTACCACCTCTGGTGCGGCGCCGTGTATGCATCTGCTGAGAATTTGACGGTGTTGTGGTAGATATGGCTATCGGTAGCGTGGAAGCAGATCTAGGAGGGTAGACGGTGGCGGCGGGGCGCGGTGGACGAGACAGTCGTAGGAGCAGCGCCGGCAAGGTGGACGACGGTGGGGATGAAGCGAGAGGACGGGATGCAAGGATCCTGGTCTGAAGCCGTGGATGAGAGAGGTCGATCTCTTGTAATGGACTGTGGCGTCAGGGTATCAGCTCCGGCATGGTGGAGGAGGACGGCGGTGGATGGGGTGGCGGACAGAGGAGGCTGGGGTGGAGAGGGTGTTTTAGCGCCCACAGAGTACGAATGGGGAAATGGAGGTGGGGAGGACAGGGGGAACCATGTCTTCAGGGCGCGCTTGTCTCAAATGCGAGGAAATTTACAAACTTAGCCCCCGTTTCAAATTTCCTACATCACAACAATATTAGTCGATTGGGGATAGGACGGTAATCTCGCATACACCGAATATTTGCCGACGAGAGTATGGTTTTGGCGCCCACCGTGTATGAATCGGGGAGGGAGTCGATTTCGGCAGAGGACACACTGTGTTTTGGCGCTCATCGTGTATGAATCCGGGTGAGAGGTGGTTATGTCATGTTTGAGTGAAATTACAAACCTACCCCTATCGAAACCTATAGAAATCGAGCAGATAGGCTTTGCGTGGCAGGGATAGGCAGTAGTAATTTCCATCTCGCTGATTTTGGTTTCGGGCGGTTACTGTGACTTTCCCTACTTCGTTCAAATTTTGCAGAGTGCATGTTTACCGTGCCAACTCAATTCAAATCCTGTTTGTATTATATTTTTTTCGGGCGGGATCCATTTTCGATTGGAATAAAATTCTATATGCATCATTTTTTTAAATATATACTTTCAAAAGAACAACAAAGAATTCTGCTCCTTTATATGTATAATATGATTTACAAATACAATGATCTCAAAATCATAAGGTTGAAATCAAAAAATTAAACCAAATTATGTTCTACTAAAATGAATGGATCAGTAATATCTACATATTAAATAACATAGATGCGCGTGAATTCATATGAGTATGCATGTTTGATAGATCAATTTTGGTTCGAGTATGGATTACGTGTATCATCATCTCGAATTTAAATATTTGAATCCCTTTTATGTTCACTCCTTTCATGCCCATCTCTCCCGCATGCATGCTCCTTCATATAGCTATCACTCTCTTTTCTCCAGCTCACCCGCACTCTCACTTCATGTTTCTCCTATCCTCGCAAACATGGTCTCTCGACGTCTCCCTTGAGAAGTGTCACACTCTCCCTATCATTATACATTACATGGTTTTCATTATCTCTCACGTCTCTACTATTCTCTCGTATCACTAGGTACCCAAGCTTTCTTTTTCACCGCCACACACACAGTCTCCACTCGTCTTTCACTTTGTTTTTCTCTCTATGGGATTCTCTCACACACCCTATATGTCTCTAGATATGAATCATACCACTAAAATTACTCTCTCTCTCTCTCTCTCTCTCTCTCTCTCTCTCTCTCTCTCTCTCTCTCTCCTGTAGACACAACATTTGTTGCGGTCTCCTTTTCGTCTCTATCCCAAACTGACATTATTCATTTGTTTACCGATCAGACAAACTCCCCCCTCTCTCTCTCACACACACACAACTGCTGCTTCCACTCCCCTTCCCGACTACCGTCTCTCTCTCTCACACAAAACTCTCGCTTTCGCACCCCCGACTCGTATTTCTCTCACAAACATTTATTGACTAGCCTCTACATAGGTTTATACACCCGCACACTCGTGCTTCCACTATTGCATACATGTCTCTCTCCCTCTCCTTGTATCTATGTAGATTTTTCTTCCCTTCTTGAGACACGCCCTCTCGATCGTGCACACACACACTATCGCCTCATTTTAAGCTGATACCTCTCGCACACACACTCTTTGTGTCTTTGTCACACATGCACTCCGTCCTCCTCCTCCCTCCCTCTCTCTCACACACATGGGCTTTTTGCAACAACTAGCAAGATGCCCATGCGTTGCACGGAACATCAAGATGCATTTGTATGAGTAGTTTATCTTGTGGGAGAAAAGGATGAACAAGGGAAGGCCTTATTTGCAAGTGTGGAGAGGGGTGTGGGTATCTTTTTGCAAAATTGCCATAGTTTCCTTCTTATCCGTCAGATATAGATCGGACGGCCTATATTGCAGGATGGCAGGCACACGATCATCACCGACTATGCTTTTTATAAGAGTAGGGATAAAAAACCGATTTGGTGATGATGGTGGGCCTGCCATCCTGCAATATAGGCCGTCCGATTTATACCTGACGGATAGGAACGAAACTATGGCAATTTACCCGCACTCCTCTCAACATTTGCAGATAAGGCCTTCCCTCGTTCATCCTTTTCTCCCACAAGATCTTGATGTTTCGTGCAACGCATGGGCATCTTGCTAGTAAGAGTAGAAATTAGACATATGCCACTTCTCGAATCTTGAAACCAACAATATTCCTCCCTTATCTCATCAAAACCGCCAAAGGAATATATTTTGAGTTAAACTTAACAATTTTTTTAGTGATATACGCATTTCGAAACTAAATTTTTTTTCTATCAAATCGGTGAATATGTATTAATCTACTCAGATCGTGTGGCAACGCATTGGCACATTGCTAGTAGTTATTATTATAATTTTTTGGACACCAGACAAACGGTGGAGTACATATACGAAGAGAAGAGGTGCACGCACGCAGTCGGTCTCTCGCTGTTTCGCACACACGAGTGTTACATAAAGGCAACGTTAACAAAGAAACCCTAAAACCCTAGGTGCACGATTGCTGCATTCGCGGGTACCGGGTACGTGGTGGAGCGCACCTTTGTAGGAATAGTCAGCTCGCGTGATAATTTGATCCATAGGAGTTGATGGTCGGGACCACAGGTGAACGACTTGGAGGCGGTGGATCGCCAGTTGCCACAGATCGAGTAGCCACGTTTAAAATATCATTTTTTAGCGGTGTTAAGAGTTCCGATTTTCAATGGCGCGTTATAAGTACTAAGTAGTTTTTAGAACGATTGGTATGGAGCAAAAATGGAATTCATAGTACTACATACCTCCTTGGCGTATGGTTGTATGGGTTTATGTTGCGAGATGTTGAGCCTGGTAGTTCTAGGACAAATACTATGTTTAGATTTAGATGTTGGTTTTCAGTAATGAAAATTAGAAGGGGGAAACCCTTCTTTGATTAGAAAAAAAACTACTACATCCATTCTGGTTTACTAGTCCCCATCCTATTTTGGGTCAAAATTTGTCCACGAATTTTACTTGTAAAATGTGAACGGAAAACGAGATTTTGTTATACGCAAACAAAAAAGGACTAGAGGGAGTGATTGCTTTGACACTGACGCGACCTCTCATAGTGCAGGCATTCAACCGGCGCGCCGGCCAAGAGGGCCCCACTCGCTGCAGGCCCGGCTGAACACGCCTCCTCGCCGCATGCAACCGGCTTCAGACTGCCATGCCTGCCTTCATTGAATCCGTGCGTGTGCCGGCAACACGTCCTTCCATGAGCCGGCTTTAGAACACAAAAAATGACCAAAATATAATTAATTACGCATGGTCTTGACTTGTTATGCTCGCACTGGTAGCAGGAACTAGAGGTTTTTCTTTATTCATAACTCTCCTCAATTTGTTTTGTCTTTGAAGTGAATCATGGTTGTGGACATTATGTATGAATGTGGAGATAACTGTGAACATGAGTTTGATGTGGAAGTTGAACTTGGAATGTCGGGCTTGCGCATGAACTATACCATGTCCAATGCTTCATCTGTTATTGTTTGGAAAGTATTGCTCTTATTACATGACCCGAAAAAATATATTTTGTGCCACATCAGTAGATGCACGGACATCACAACAGGCATGCTGACTGGATAAACATTTGAACCTAGCTACTATGAAGCAAATTTTGTATTGACAACAGTTTTAGATAGCAGGAGACGCCTAACCTGCTCTGCCTCTGCTAGCTTATTTCTGGCTTCTTCCATCTCTTCTTTGGCATGGGTGAAGAGAGCATCTGATTGCTCTTTTCGCTTCTTCAGGAACTCAGCTACATTCTCAAGGGCTGCTGCACGCTTTCTTTCAGCCTTTACTAGAGCCACGAGGACACGAACAGCTGACGACTCCACCTGGCTTGTGTGTACTCCAGCATCATCTGGGAATTTGCACCTTGTGTCTAATCCAACATCATTATAATCCAACCTCATTCTGGAAACATGATCTCGAGGTTGACCATACTTCCCTCCTCGCAGGAACTGCATCCTAACACGAAGTTACTTCTTTTTTAGATAATTACTCAAAGCAACCCTGATCCATTTAGTAGAAGCCAGATAAACAGAACTGGGAGAAGTGAATTTAGAAGAAAAATAATATAAAAACAGACTACAAGGTGAGAACACCCACTTCCTACATCAAGCTAAAAAAGAAAGCATTAGGACAATTAAGACTCTTCTTATGACACATCGAAGAACACGAGGCTTAAGAGAAACAGAAACTACAACATATACACATCAAAGAACACGAGGCTAAACGAAAGTAATTGAAAGGGTGTTACTTACCAAAGCTCGTTTTACAGGTTCGGTGCAGCTCCTCTTTAACTTGCGATGCTCCTTGAAGATGTCCCCAATATCCCGTGTTTGGTCTTCATTGCTCCTCTGCATGTTCGCACTCATGGTTTTAAAATGTCAACATGGCAAGAAAAATATACTACTAGTAATACTCGTGCATCTTGTGGGCAACATTAAAGCACTCGTCTGCCATGTTAGAGCATCTCCAACAGAATCACAACGCGCGGCATTTTAAAAAAGCGTTTATAGTGCTGAGATCGAGAAGTAGAGATAGAGAGTAGAGGATAGTTCTCAGCATAGATAGATAAAAAAAATAGATTATTCAACTACTCCTCGTCATCTGACTCCTCCTCGGTGATGTCCTCCTTCAACGTTTGACTGTAGGCCTGAAGATATCGACCGTTGTCGGATTCCCAAGGCAACGCTGCTCCTAGCCTCATGTTGAATTGAGGGTCCGCTTTTCGCCTATGCTTGTCCTCGCGATAGGCGGCTCGCTCTGCCCTCCTCTTATCCCTCTCTGCCCTCCTGTGCTCGTAGAACTCACGCTCGTTGATGATGTCCTACGGGAAGCGTTGGCGCCACAGCGCCATGGCTTCCTCGTCCATCTCGGCGATGCCGAGACGGTGCTCCCGCCTCTGGTGGTCGCGACAATCCTCGTCGGTGATAAGCCGCGGCAGAGGCGCGAGCTCCTGTGCCCGCTCCCGCGTCGGCACGTTGGGGAAGTTCAATGTTCTATGAGGCCACCAGAGGCGCCATGCCATCGCGTCGTACACGCGGGCGGCCTCGTTGGCGGTGTTGAAATTGCCGAGGCCGAGGCGTATCCCGCGGAACCGGATCTCGGTGGAGAAGCCGCCGGAGGGGCGCGCGCGGATACCGCGGTATCCCCAAGTTTCTCGGCGACGCGGCGTCATGGTGGCGCGGTGGCGGCGAGGCGAGAAAGAGCGGGGAGAGAGCGGTGGCGAGGCACAGAGCGGGGAGAGAGTGGTGGCAAGGCACATAGTGGTGGGAGGGCGTTGGATTTTATAAAGCGCGCCGGACGCCGCGCGCCAAAACTAGCGCACGCCCAGCCGCTTTTTCCCGCGCCGCGCAATCCTTTCTCGACGTCTCTGCTATCTCTACTCTCTTCTCTACTGTTATATTTATTTAATATTTAATATTTATCTCTACTTCTCTACTCTCTATTTTTTTCTCTACTTTTTCCCTAATCTTCTAAAAAACAGAGTTGGTGATGATGGTGTTCCTGCCATCCTGCAATATGGGCCATCCGATTTATATCCGATGGATAGGAAGGAAACAGTGGCAATTTCGCAAAAAGATACCCACACCCCTCTCCGCATTTGCAAATAAGGCATTCTCTCGTTCATCCTTTTCTCCCACAAGATAAACTACTCATACAAATGCATCTTGATGCATGCAACGCATGGGCATCTTGCTACTTCTAAAAAACTATCCATCATTTGCCACACTACTGGTGGCAGATGAAATACCTACCCAAGCACAGCGCGATACATGAGCGACGCACAATTACAAGCTGATATTCTGTTGGACAATGGAGGCTATAACCAATTACTTTTATGGGAACAATAGCACCAGGAAATTTGAAGGGTAGGTATGAACAAAATTGGATCTATACATGTACTGCTAAGTGATTCAATACACACATTACCAATCGAGGAGGAGAACGATTTTCGCGGCGGCCTCTGTGAGTCATGGTCGGCAACGGGCGTCAGTTCATTGTCCACGGCGGTGGTGCTTCTACGCTTGGCGTCGGCTTCCCGGAAGCAGATCCGAGACCGTGGAAGACGGTACCGGGGAAGAGGCTCCGTGTACGATGACGACGGTGGACCGGCTCCAGTGCGGCGTACGAGGTCGTCGATGAGGCAGATGCGCTGCAGTGGACGAGTGCGCCTATGTAGAAGGGGAGGAGCACGAAGGCTGCGGTGTCGTGGAGAAGTCTATTTTGCGGTGGGGATAAAAAATGGGGAGTATTCAGGTGTACTACTCTCGGTGCCGGGGTGGGGTTGGCTGGGTAGGGTGAACCTGAAGTTACGAAAACAGCCCCCTAGCAACCGTCATCTGTCGGCCTGTTCTGAAGGCTATGATGGTAACTTCCCACTGCTCGAATCAGGGTCCGGGAGAATTTCCCGCCGACCTCAAATTTTGTGACACTGAACTCCCCGTGTCGCATGTTGGGTGATTCGGCTAAGCAACTAGCGAGTAGTACTAGTAAACTCTGCATAATAGGTTTGACCGAAGTCAAACTTCCTAAAGTTTGACCAAGTTTATAGAAAAATATAAACATTTACCATAACAGATATGTATAATGTGAAAGTAAATCTAATGGTATTTATTTGTTATTGTATATGTTAATATTTTTTGTTATAAACTTTCTGAGATTTTACAAAACTTGACTTTGACCAATGCCAATACACAGACATAAATAAAAACGGAGGGTGTACACATTTGTTTTCCTGGTATGTAGTGAATTAACCATTTGTTGAAATTGTGAAATAAATATATTAGGCTACTGACTTCGAATGTAATGGTCTATACAATTCAATAATTACAATCATTGTCGAATTCCAAGATGTATACGAGGTCTATAGTACTTCACAACATGCTCAAACTCGCATAATCCTAGTCAAATGACAATCAAAATGCATTTCATAGTTATTACTTTGTAGGATGGAACAAAACCAACAATAACTCTACATCAGCCATTATAAAAGCAACATTTTGAACATATCCCAATGTGTGAATGAAACATGCAGAGAGAGCTTGCGAAGATGGAGCAGATAGAGCGGGAAAGATTGTATGTATGTGGACGACAGAGTAGGAGACAAACCTAACAAAGCAGAGAGAGGGAGATAGCTAGAGAGAGAAAGAGAGAGGGAGAAGTTAGGCCTGTGAGAAAGATGGAGACATGTAATATACGTGAGATGCGTGTGCATCCGGATTCTGTACACGTGGAAGGAGAAGAGACAACATGTTTGATGAGAGAGCTGGAAAAACATGGACGAGAGGGGAAGGATCTCGTGGGTCAGGGATTGATAAATTTGTGCGGGGGAGAGAGGGATTGGTAATTTTGTGCGAGAGAGAGAGGGTGGGGGGAGGAGTCAGTCAGCCGTCGTCACATCATCCTGCTTCCAAATGGCCCCGCATTCTCTATAGCAGTGTGGTCGCCGTTTTCGATCTCCTCGATGCCCTCTTTGAAGATTGAGGTGTTGTTAATGCTGGGGTGCAGAGAAGCACAAGCGAGAGTGGTCACCATATAACCTTGGATGGGGATGAATTGTGTGCTCGGGGGAGGTGTGTGTGTGTTGTGTGCTGTGTGTGTGTGTGTGTGTGTGTGTCAGATATTGAGAGAAAACAAACCTAAGGAGAGAAATGTGTGTGTATGTGACATAAAACTACTTGCCAAATAGGGTATTCATGAAGAGATTGTGCGTGCGAGATAGAGAGCGATGTGCGGGCCTTGAGGTGCGCAGGGGCCGGGTGTGGGTGTCAAAATGTGCGCGTTGATGCATGTGTTACATGCGATCGTCCGAGGGATGGACGAATCGAGAGAGATGGTTGTTACAATGCTCCCTCTCTCTCTCACTCACACACACAAGTAAAATGGAAGACCGTTCTCTCATGTATACACAACGTATCGGCATCTTTCTATGTCTCACTCATGCATGATCATTTGCACATTCACACCTCTCTATGTCTCTATCACACGCACACCGTCTCCACATTGCCCTTCCGCCACAACACACATATGGACACATACACACGTTCTCTCTCAGTCACACACACAAAATCAGTATTAAAAAAACTAGGGCGCACCTAAAATGTTCAAATCCAAATAAACATGAACTGGAGCTAAATTCAAATATATGGAAATACTGTAGCGTCAAGAACATTTCCCGGAAAAAAAAGTTGAGTAATATTCAGGGATTGTTTTCACACACACAAAAAGGATCGGTGGATGTCCTTCGAGCGCGACACGGTGACGCACCATTCGATCGACCGCGCGGCCGCGGTTCACGAGCTTGCACAAGATTCCGTATCGTGACTATGGTAACTAATAAAAGCGCTGCCTAAGTCTAATGTTTACGTGTACTAGTACGGTTTTCTTTTAAGTTTGACCAACCCTATATAAAACTAAACTAAGCTCCCATACGCGCACTTATCAATATGCCGCCGCCGCCGTTGCGCACGCCGGCATCCGCCTGCTCCGGCCAACAATTTCTCGCCCATCACCGCCATGTCGCCGCCAAGCCGAAGGCTCGCCTGCTCATGTCATCTACAGTCCCTCCTCGTGATGCCGCCGCGCTGCCAAGCACCCGAGCAGCTGGTGGAGCCGCGTCTATGCACGCAGCGTACGAAAAGGAGGACGAGCGGCGAGGAGGAACTAGCGTGCCATTGTCGTCTCCGCCCGCGTGGAGGAGGCGCGCATGGTGGCTATCGCGGCGGAAGCCGGTCGCGCGAGCGTCGAGCCCACAAACCGGGTGCGAACGCAGAATCTACCTTCGAGACCTTGAATGCCACGTGGATCCTGCGATCTGAAGGAGCAATTTTGGTCAGTCGACTCTTGTGAGACGTTTGATGCAACATGGATGGCTAGAATGGCTTCTTCAACCTCCGAAATAGATGCATGGTTCATCTTCTCAGCCCGCCACACGCCTAACCGGCTGCCGGCGCCGCCGCGCCCTCCCCTGAACCGCCTGCCACCGCCATTCTCTCCCCACCTCCGCCATCCGTTTAACCCCGGGCACGATCCATTTTTTTCGGCGAACTGCATTCCACACCGAACACTCATAATATAGATCATGGGCACCCTGCCGTCTTCTTCATTCACTCCATCGAACTTCTTTCACAAATCGACTGACCCAAATTATACTACTAGTACGAATGTATTAACTACAGTAGGAACACGAAGATACGAGCAGTAGTACCAACTGCAAGAAGAACAGTAGTAAGACATAGTACTAGTACTACTGTACGTACTAAAGAGTTCAAATAACGAGAAAGAACATAGTCGAGGAGAACGCGTCGGCGCTCCGCTCCTCGCCACGACGCGTCGAGGTGGACGCGTCGGTGTTCCCAATCTTGCCAGCACGCGCGTTGGAGGACGCGTCGGCTCCCCGCAACGAGGAGAACGCCACGCCGCCCGCCGAGCCCCCCATCCTTGAGGAGCTTTGGAAAGAAATGGATGTCGCCTTGTGGGAGGCTTTGCCTCCAGCAGAGCGCGCCAAAATAGAGGCGGAGAAGAAGGCCGAGGAAGAGAAGCGCACCGCGGGACAAGCTGCCTGGCAGGCCTATGTCGCGTCCGAGAGAGTTAGGCAATTGGCTCTTTGGCAGAAGGCTCATGCGAGGGCCGTGAGGGTGGCGGAGGACGCCCGTGCCAAAGCCCTGAGTGCAGTCAGGCCCAAGCGCCTCATCTACACTTGGCGGTACGTGGACCGGGTGCACGCTTTCAGCCAGGAGGAGTACCTGTTGTCGCTGGATCACCACACCGGTGAGATCGCGCTCGCCCGCCGGCACGCCGCCAATCAGCACCTCGCGAGTTGAGAGGCTGAGGAAGAGGCATTGTGTCGGCGCGCTGGGAAACGGCCGCGCACCAGGGCACTCGTGGCGCGCCGCAAGCGCTCATGCGAGCGCCGTGGCTTTTAGTAGGAGTATAATTTTTGTTTCATAAGGCGATCTCATTAGTTTTAAGAAGCAAATGATAAATCCCGAACGTTCAGGAATTATTAGCGTCCTTAATTAAGTATGTAAAAGGGAAAGTTTGGAAACCTTGTGTATTCGTACGCATTTTGTAAGTACGTGCATATAGCACAAACTTTACTATATACTATCGCACTACACGTCTCTCTCTATATATGCTTGTAGACTGTGCTACTCCCTTCATCCAGGTCAATAAGTCATCTTTGGTTGTGCACCGTGACCAAAAAAGAGGGAAGACTTATACACCTAGACGGAGGGAGTACTACTATTACTTATGTACGTGCAAATGCACGTTTTAACACTACGATGCGGTTTTTGTAAAAGTAGAAAAATAACACTAGTCAAGCTTGTGAATCCACTCAATGCAAAACAAATGCAAAAATGCTCGTTTGATTGTTTACTTTTAGCTTCCTTCTCTGCGGTTATTTTTCTGTCATACTTTTTACGGAGTATCTCACAGGTCGGAAAAGCATGCAAATTCCCAAACCGCTTCCTACACCATGTATTGAATTTTTTTGCCTAACAAGTTGTGCCGTGCAATTGGAATTCCAACTTGAGTACTACTCCCTCCGTCTAGGTGTGTAAGTCACCTTACGGAAATTAGATATTCCCAAAACACTTAGGCGCAATGTATTAAATTCAGTCATCGTTCCCCTCACTGCCTCGTTCATCAGCGAGCTATTTTTTTGGCTGAACCACGCGCGGGGG
>LR738713.1:819866928-819969359 GCA_902687465.1 Secale cereale | reverse complement strand
GGGGAGTTAATGTGGGAGAGAATGAGCGACCTATGCATATAGAGAAGGAACATGTTGATTAGGGGAGGGATTGACCCTAGTTTGCATGCACGTCAATGGGCCTGCATGGGTTGGCTGAAATGGCAGCCCTATTAATTAGGGATTCCTTGCTAATCTCCGTTTGGTTTAGGAGGAAAAAAGTGGCGCGGTGATTGGACGGATTTTTGGTCTGATTCTTTGGCCTCTTCCAATCCGCAGCCACCTAGGTCGCGCTGCTCCACCTTAGGTGACTTACACACCTAGACAGAGGGAGTACTACTAGTAGGAGTACCAGGGGCCAGTTCTTTTAGGCTTCTAGATTAGTAATCCCATAACTACTAAGTACCTCCATCCTGGTTTATTGGTCCCCATTGTAATCTATGTCAAATTTTGATTATAAATTTAACTAATGAAATGTTAGTGCATGCCACATGCACTAACATTTTATCAGTTAAATCTTTGGTCAAAATTTAGCACAAATTACAATGGTGAGGAATAAACCAGGACGGAGGTACTACTAGTAGTACTAGTTTATAAGCCCAAATAAATGAGTGAGGCGCCTTAATGTTACTCTCCACTGTGACTACTCTTATGGGAAAAGCTAGGGAAGCCGCCAAAAGAACTAGCCCTAGGAGTAGTAGCTAAGGATACTAGGAGTAGTAACTAGGGATCGAGTGTGTGAGATGAACCTAAGAAAGTAAATGCAAAGAGATGCAATGCAAAAAAGACGGAGGGATGTGATGGTTGCTTGCCCGTTTATTTTACCAGGCCACTTATTACTGGGAGTGGTTGGGTTTTGTGATATGACGGCTTTACTGCCGCGCCACGAGCGGGGTGAGACTCCCGTGCAGCGTCGCCCTCTACACTAGTACTACTACATCGGTCGTGATTTATCCCCCATTGAATTTGACTGAAGATTTAACTGACAAAATGTTAGTGCATGTCAACAAATACAATATCGTTGGATTCATATTTGAACATAGTTTTCAATGATATAATTTTAGGTGACATGCATCATCATTTATTGTACTATATATAATGTTACTTCAATTTTTGGTCGTACTAATCTATATTAAGGTGCCCGTGCGTTGCACGGAAGAGTGAAATGCATTGATTGGGGAGTTGTTTATTTTGACAAAGGATGTGGGGGCCACCTCATGTGTAACGGGTATCGATAGGTTTGTTCGGATATTATTTCATCTCTAGAGCTCACAAACATCCGGGTGAAATAGATAAAAAAAGTATCTTTTGCAAACAATTGCGTTCAACTATTCAACCTGCATCCATAACTTGTGAAGAAATAACTCTTATTGTGCTTTACAGGAAATGATCTTCAAGAATTAGTTTTTGAGTATCCATTGTTATACATGTTGGCTACAGATGTGTGGCACTTTCTTATAGTCAACAGTTGGCTATACTATTTAAGTATTAACCATGCCCTTATACACCTAGATGGAGGGATTAAATCAGGATGACTTGAAGGGGGCAGAGGATATGTGAGAAATGGTTGATCATAAGTCTTTCACCACTACTGTAGTAAAAATTCATACATGGAAGATTCTAGACTAAACCATAAATGGATACACTTTTATTCATGCACGATACTCCAATAGAGCAAGATCATGCATGGAAGTCTCCATATGCTTAGACAACGAATTACATTGAGCGAAGACTAACGATCAACATTTAACTTGATAATGCAGATGTCCAGGTGAACCTCCTTGGAGTCCCCGTGCACATTGTTGGGGGTGAAATAATACCGTGCGTCTTCCATGTCCACATCGGCGGGAAGGTCCCAGCTCGGCAGAGTCCAAGTCAGCTTGACGTAGCCAGTGTCGCCGCCCACGTACCTCCGAGGGGTAGTAATAGTGAGCACGCAATTGTACATCAGCCTCGTGTTAGTGTCAGCGTCAGCGGCGTCACCCCTGGCGCACGCTACAGAGATGTGGCGGCGGCCTGCGCGGGCCTCGCCGGTGCCCACGATCAAGAGGAAGATGTTGCCGTCCTCCTACAAGACTAGCAGGCGGCGCTGATCCTCTAGCGACTCTAGCACATTGAACGGGTAGCACATCTCGTACTTGATGTTCTTCGCCAAGGGCCAGTAGTGATCTGCGAATTATAAAGACTTCAGGATAATTGCGTTCTTCAACCGCGGTCTCGCCTATCTGACAGGTCACTGCGGTAAGTGGATAAATCTGCACGTCCATCGCAAGATCATACATCCTCCATGGTTCTCTGATGCCATTGAACACAAGGGCTTCATTTACGTTGTCGAGTCCTTCTATGGCTGCACGTATTGCTGGCCTACTCCATTCATCGCTACAGACGGCTGTTACAACAGTATGTTACTTTCCTATGATATCATGATGGCTTGCTTATATTACTGTCAACATTTACTGAAAAAATATTCATGCTCATAACATGCTGCTCTTAAGATTGACTACATCAAGAGCCCTTTTATATTCGACTCCAACTTTTTTTGAAGGGCTATTTGACTCCAACTTGATATGATGTTGTAGGCCGCCTGGTGTCCCTACCCTTCCTAATCCCAGAACCTTTCAAAGAAAAGAGGCATGGCAGTTGCAGGTGGTTCCTGGCTCGATCAGACGATGACGAACGATTGATGATCGCTCGCACGCACCGGACGTGTTGTTTCGCGGTATACAATCACAGTCACTACAAGGTCTTTGAGTAGGATCCCAGCTTCCCTGGGCCTTCAGGAATTTTTGACTGGAGGTTGGTAAGTAGCCTTGGTACACGCTCTCTGTTTGTCGGACTGAATTATCTGATTAACCAGGAGATAACCGACGGCAAGGATCATGATGGCAGCGCGGTTTCGTTCCTCAGGCAAACTGTGTGTACACAACGTACCATGCGTCTCTGCATGCACCATACCCTGATATGTGCCGCCACGCTCTACAGCCCAAAGTTGGAGAGAGGGTCGCAAGTATCAGACTTCGACCTGCTGGCTGGAGTTTCCCCCGTCAGGCCCCCATCTGGTTCAAGCCGCCAGCCAATCTCCACAGCTTAATAAATAGTAACGTCTAACTGAGCCAGTTAGTTAGATGCGTACACTTGTGTAGTAGGATCTTTATTTAGTTTGATGCATACACTTGTTCTTTTTTGGTAGCCCTTTTGTAATGATGGCTGATGTTTGGTTTGGAAGAGAGAGTCGCGTCTTCACTCTTCTGGCCTGCTTACTGCTTTTGTTGCACCCCCAACCCTAGTTGTTGCTGCTGCTGTTTTCAATGTACAATCAGTAGTATATTTCGTCTGTTCGTTGAATAAATGTGTTGTTAGAACGACATACACAATGTTTTGGAAGTCGTTGCATGGTTCGATCCTTTAGTGCCCCGTACCGTATGTAGCGCATACTATTTTTTGTACGGAACATATTTTCCACTTGTTGATAACATGCAGCCCACTGATGAAGGCCCAATAGAGAAGCCCATAATTAACTGGAAGGGAGGCTCTCACATGAATCCGGCCCAGGTACATGGTCATGGTCCCCTAAACATAAATAAGTAATTCGGAGGAGTGGGCTATAAACTAGGTTGTGCAGTCTCTGTGGCCCGTCTAACAACATGACTAGCCCAGCAGTTTTTTCGTTGGGAAAATAGGTAGCCCAGTATTTCTTTTTGATGAATACCCAAGCTAGGCCTATTTGTTTTCTCCGACTTACTGGGCTGCAAATCTTTCAAAACGAGGAGGGATGCATTCCGGCCTGGCCAAAGAGTATGGTCAGTGTCTGTTAAAATTAATATCAAAAGGGGTTGAAAATTCCAAACAAATTATAGCAAATGGGATATTAGTTTCTTTTTTTGTTTTTGTTCTTCACTGATATCTTATACGCATTTCATTGGATTTAACATGGCATAGTACTAATTTATTTTTAAGTTTTTTTAGTATGCCTACTAATTTTTGGATTAAGAATATTTTGTTCCCCAGCAAAAATTTGCAAATTTTCAAAATTTCCCACATATTTAGTTAATTTGTTTAACCCTGGTACTGACCAGAAAATGGGCAGCAATTCTAAAAATGGAAAACAGGCCGCAATAAATTCCATATGAATTAGAAAATGAGTAAATATTATAAAAATAATAGAAAATGGGCTATACACGCCACATATTTCGAGGCTGACTTGTTTACGCAAGGCTTTGTTAGTCAACACACGATTCTAGCAGCAGTGACTGTTGGATGTCCATCCAACGGCCGACGTGCTTCTTCAATATCTGATCTTCCTGCTCCAGCCGGATAAACTAGCACCGACGGGACGGCCTGCTCCCTCCTCTTGTGGCCCGCTGTGATGCCGCGCCAGCTTCCCCGGCCCACCCTACTCCCTCCGCTGGCCTGGCCGCACGCAATCAACTGCCTCCTTATTACGCGAAAAAATGATTCCTCCCACTAACATCTGGGGCGCACCAGTTGGGAGGCTAACCTGTGGGCCTACTAAGTTGACGCTTACTCTCCGCTTGTCAACTTAGTCAACAAACGATACTAGCAGCAGTAACCGTTGGATTTGAATCGAACTGTCTTGCTGCTTCTTCAATCGCTGCTCTTCTTGCACCAGCCGCCCAAACCAGCGTCGGCGAGACCGCCTGCTCCTACCTCCAGTGGCCGGTTGTGCTACCATTGAGGCCTCATCGCCCCCTACTACTCCCACCGCTAGCCAAGCCCTGCGGCGACGGCAGCCTCACACCGTAGCCGAACCAGTGAACCCTCGTACTCCTCTCCCCGGGGGCATCCACTGCCGCGTCTTCCCTGGCTCCGTGTCGTTCCCTTCCTAGGCCTCGCCGTCGTCCACCGCCTTGGTGCTCTCGGCGCGGTGTAGTCAATGTGGTCAACGACTGACTTCCATCAGAAGAGTGTTGTACGTGGAGGGGCTGACAGCTGGGTCCACGGCCACATCCCAGTTTTTTTGTGATTTGCCAAGTAAGTTGCTTTGTCAGGCCTGTTGGGCTGCAAATCTTTCAAGACGAGGAGAGCTTTCATTCGACTGGCCGAGAAAATGACCTATCAGTAATGAGAAATGGGTCGTACATTTTTAAAACACATCAAACCGGCAATTAGTTTCGAATTTCTTTTTTTTTCATTTCGAGATTTTAAATTGCATTGATTTTTATGCGTGGACAATTTGTTGGATTTTATATTGATATATATTTATTTTTAAAATCAGTTTGAACGTGACTCGAAATTTCGGGTTTAAAAACAGTTCGGACCGCACCGAAATATGCAAAATTTCGTATAATTTATTAACCGTGGCCACAATATGGGGTGTAATACTAACAAAAAGAATATGGGCTCCAAAAAAACCATAAGAATTAGCAAATGGGCTGTAAATTATTAGAAATAATGGCAGATTGGTTGTATGATGTTTTCCACAGATTTGAGGCTTTCCAAAAAAAAGGTTGACGCACAAGCAGTGACTGTTGGATGTCCATCCAATGGCCGCCGTGCTTCTTCATTCTATGCTCTTCCTCCTCCAGCCGCTTAAACAAGCGCCGGCGGGACTGCCTGTTCTCTCCTCCCCGCGGCCGGCTGTGCTGCCGCGCAGGCCTCATCGCCCCACCGTACTCCCATCGCTGGCCTAGCCATCCCTCTACTCACCCACACCTGATGTTATTCTCCGGCGATAGCAGACGAACCAGTAAAATCTCGTGCAGTCGTACTCCCCTCCGCGTGGGAAACAACTAGCGAGTCTTCCCTGGCTCCATGTCATTCCCTTCCTAGGCCTCGCCGTCGTCCACCGCCCTGGTGCTCTCGGCGTGGCCTGGTCAACATGGTCAACGGCCGACATGCATATGAAGTGGACTGTACGTGGAGAGGCTGACAGCTGGGTCCACGGCCGCACGCAAGGAAATGCCTCCTTATTATGCGCAAAATAATGATTCCTCCACCTGACATCTGGGACCCACCGAAAAGGCCTCTGTATTTCGCGAAAAAAATGTTACCGTCGCAGACAGCTCAGACCCACCAGCTATATCTTCGCACGCAAGAAGTGCCTCCTTATTACGCACAAAAAAAATGAATACTCCCCCTGCTAGCTGGGATCCAGTATAGTGCGAGGCTGACTTGTGGGCCTACTAAGTTGACGGGGACGGAGGGCTTTGTCAACTTAGTCAATATGCACGATTATAGCTTCAGTGACCGCACGATGTCCATCCAACGGCCGTAGTGCTTCTTCAACCTCTGGTCTTCTTGCTCCAGCTGCCCAAACCAGCACCGGTCAGAAAAACCTGCCAACCATACCAACCGTAACTGTTGGGTTTTCAAGCAGGTCGACAAGCTAAATGCCGAACACAAGGGGAAGGAGCCTCAGAGCGAAGACGAGGATGAACCCCGCCAGCCGAATATAGGGGGACAGAAGAAATTTCCACCGGAGGTCAAAACAGTGAACATGATATATGCCACTCATATCCCAAAGAGGGAGTGCAAGCGCGCACTCCGAGACGTCTATGCCGTTGAGCCTGTCGCCCCAAAATTCAACCCATGGTCAGCTTGTCCGATCACTTTCGATCGCAGGGATCATCCGACTAGTATTCGGCATGGGGGTGCGGCTGCCTTAGTGCTCGACCCAATAATAGATGGATACCATCTAACCCGAGTCCTTATGGACGGCGGCAGTAGTCTCAATCTGATATATTAGGACACTGTCCACAAGATGGGGATCGACCCATCAAGAATCAAACCAAGCAGCATGACCTTTAAAGAAGTGATACCGGGCATTGAAGCTCGCTACACATGCTCTTTAACGTTGGAAGTTGTATTCAGTTCTCCCGACAACTTTTGAAGAGAAGAACTACTCTTCGACATAGCTCCGTTCCGAAGTGGCTATCATGCTCTACTCGGAAGAATGGCCTTCGCCCGCTTTAATGCAGTCCTGCATTATGCTTATTTAAAGCTCAAGATGAATGGACCACATGGTGTTATCACGGTCAATGGAAATATGGAGCGCTCTCTCCGTACGGAGGAGGACACTACGACCTTAGCAGCCGAAGTCCAATGCGACCTACTCAAGCCGGATAATCTATCAACAGCGGACACAGCTAAACGTGTCCGACACATGCTTCGGTGCGGCAGCTCAGATGAACCTGAGCAAGATTGACAGCTACGCCCCCGTCGACTGCCCCATGAGGTGATAGCATATGTGCCTCGAGTACAGAATTATGCCTTAAAAATTCCTTGGGCGATGACCCGGGGCTCCCACATATAGTCCAAAGTTCGGCTAGACCCTATTCGGACTTTAAACTTACCTTCTTTATGTTCATTAAACGAAGCAGACTTGTTATGGCCACACCGGATTGATTTATTCTCTTCCAGGTTTACGTTTTTTTTTTCCTTTCTACAGTAGGCCATCATACCCACACCTTCAAGGACATATTATAGAGGAGGAAATGACGCAGACGTGGAGCAGGGACCCTCACTAAGGTTTCTTTTTTAGATTAAGACCCTATGTAAACCTTTTTTTCTCTTTCTTGTTATATACCTTCTTGGCATCTAAAATGTCCAAAAAAGGTCATCGGCATTATCTATAAAGTTTGCGGCTCGCCGTACTATAGAGGGATATTAATAGAACAGTTTTATTCATATTATGTCTAGAGTTTTATTCACTCACATGGAATGTTCTTTTCCCGCATCAGATTGCCATATGTGCCTTGTAAATAAGGGTTTGTTACCAGGGGCTATAGTCAGCCCTGGTACATGTTGAAAAGACCGAACACCTATAGGGAGTGTTCGGCATCCTGGATATTTGCATTATATGCATCAGTTCCGAATCATGTCTTGGGTCAATAGTTGGGTTGCCCGGCTCCTGTGCTTACCCCTACATTCCCGATTGTTCGGCTAGGGTGTAAAGGGAGAACTACTGCGATATTACTTCCGGCTATTCCGGTCAAGTACCTCAGTAGAGAAAGCCAAAAACTGACTGTCTTGATAAGAGAGAACCTAGTCTGCAATCCGGTGACTTAGTTTTATACTACGATTGATAGAGATCTACCCCGTGTTATATGAAGGGTTGGTTCATCGCCCAGCCAGGTGCAATTGAACGCCTTAAAACAAGGCATATTATATCCACACCAGGGGCTAGTACCCAGCCCCACATTTCAAACTCCTACGACTAAGTGAAAGCAATAACGCCGCATAGTCTGATTGCCTGGTTCGCTCTGCGTACACCTCCTATACGGACCAAGACGTTGGATAAAGAGTGTATTTGCATATGACCGAACACCTCAGTACTATGTACCTGGGGGCTAAAGCCGACGACTGGAAACTTTCAGATTTAAGATAAACAATCACACATGAGGTAAAAGACGCTGATATTATAATAGCACAAAAGTTATAAACATTGGATTCATAATCCTAGTCTTTACATCCAGATACAACTCGATGACGTACCCGAAGTACTTCTCCGGCTTGCGGTGCTCCTTGCCTGCGGGTAGGCCAGCAGTGGCTATATGCACTGCGTTCATCTTCGCCCAGTGCACCTTGACGCGAGCGAACGCCATCCGAGCACCTTCTATACAGGCCAAACGCGTTAGTGCGTCGACCGGCGGACTCGCCTCGACGAGCCGCTTCACCAATCTGAAGTAACTACTTGGGATTGGCTCAGCGGGCCATAGCCGGACTATTAAGTCCTTCATGGCCGAACCCGCCATGTTGTGCAGCGCGACCAGCTGCTTCATCTGGTCGTTAAGGGGAACTGAATGTTGTGGCGCATAGAACTGCGACCAGAACAATTTCTCTATGTCGTTCCCCCTGGGCGCGGAAGTATTGAGCGGCGTCTGCGCTGCTCCTCGGAAAATCAGCAAACATGCCTGGAGAACTCCACAATCGTGTCAGCCTAATATACTTCCGCCCTCCGAAGATGCTCTGTAAGAGAAATGTCTTACCAGATGCTATCTGTCGTGCCTGCTTGATTTCCTCACAAGCGCTGCGTGCCTCGCCTCGCGCGTCCTGGGCAGACTTTACAGCCGTAGACAGCTCGGATGCTTGCACCGAAGTCTTCTTCTCCAACGCCTAACACTTCAGGATGGCGTCGTTAAGTTCAATCTCGACTTCAGACACCCGAGATTTTTGCTTCTCGCACTCGGCCTTTTCGGCCTCCAATTCGGCAGCCGCTTTGTCAGCGGCTACCTGATAACCCACAAGTGTAGGGGATCGCAACAGTTTTCGAGGGTAAAGTATTAAACCCAAATTTGTTGATTCGACACAAGGGGAGCCAAAGAATACTCTTAAGTATTAGTAATTGAGTTGTCAATTCAGCCACACCTGGAAACTTAGTATCTGCAGCAAGATAGTTTAGTAGCACAGTAATATGATAGTGGTGGTAGCAGCGGTAAAAGTAAAGATAATGTTTTTTTAGTTTTTGTGATAATAGCAACGGAAAAGTAAATAAGCGGCAAGCAATATAGGTAAAGCTCCTAGGCATTGGATCGGTGATGGGAAATTACATCGGATGCAATTCATCATGTAGAAGTTATAACCTAGGGTGACACAGAACTAGCTCCAGTTCATCAATGCAATGTAGGCATGTATTCCGAATATAGTCATACGTGCTTATGGAAAAGAACTTGCATGACATCTTTTGTCCTACCCTCCCGTGGCAGCGGGGTCCTATTGGAAACTAAGAGATATTAAGGCCTCCTTTTAATAGAGTACCGAACCAAAACATTAACACATAGTGAATACATGAACTCCTCAAACTATGGTCATCACCGGGAGTGGTCCCGATTATTGTCACTTCGGGGTTGCCGGATCATAACACATAGTAGGTGACTATAGACTTGCAAGATAGGATCAAGAACACACATATATTCATGGAAACAAAGTATGTTTAGAACTGAAATCATGGCACGGGCCCTAGTGACAAGCATTAAGCATAGCAAAGTCATAGCAACATCAATCTCAGAACATAGTGGATACTAGGGATCAAACCCTAACAAAACTAACTTGATTACATGATAGATCCCATCCAACCCATCACCGTCCAGCAAGCCAATGATGGAATTACTCACGCACGGCGGTGAGCATCATGGAATTGGTGATGGAGGAAGGTTGACGATGGCGATGACGACAATCTCCACTCTCCGGAGCCCCGAACGGACTCCACATCAGCCCTCCCGAGAGAGATTAGGGCTTGGCGGCGGCTCCGTCTCGTAAAACACGATAATTCTTTCTCCTTGATTTTTTCTCCGCGAAACGGAATATATAGGACCTGGGCATACGTCGGTGGGGCACCGGGCTGCCCTCGAGGCAGGGGGCGCGCCCTGGGAAGGGGGGCGTGCCCCCACCCTCGAGGACGGCCCGTGGGCCCCCAGGTGTGGATCTTCTTGCCAGTATTTTTTATATTTTCTGAAATAAATCTCCGTTGATTTTCAGGCGATTCCGAGAACTTTTTATTTCTGCACAAAAACAACATCATGGCAGTTCTGCTGAAAACAGCGTCAGTCCGGGTTAGTTCCATTCAAATCATGCAAGTTAGAGTCCAAAACAAGGGCAAAAGTGTTTGGAAAAGTAGATACGTTGGAGACGTATCAACTCCCCCAAGCTTAAACCTTTGCTTGTCCTCAAGCAATTCAGTTGATAAACTGAAAGTGATAAAGAAAAACTTTGACAAACTCTGTTTGCTCTTGTTGTTGTAAATAAGTAAGCTAGCATTCAGGTTTTCAAGAAGATCATGAACTAACCACATTCACAATAACTTTCAGGTCTCAAGACTACTCACATCAATGGCATAATCAACTAGCGAGCAATAATAATAAACCTCGGATGACAACACTTCTCAAAACAATCATGATATGATATAACAGGATGGTATCTCGCGAGCCCTTTCTGAGACCGCAAAACATAAATGCAGAGCACCTTTAAATATCAAGGACTGACTAGACATTGTAATTCATGGTAAAAGAGATCGAGTCATGATCATACTCAATACAAATTAATAGTAATACATGCAACGACAGAGGTGCTCTCCTACTGGTGCTCTTTGATAAGAGGATGATGACTCTGCATAAAAGTAAATAGATAGGCCCTTCGCAGAGGGAATCAGGGATTTGTAGAGGTGCCAGAGCTCGATTTTTAAATAGAGATTGAATAATATTTTGAGCGGTATACTTTCATTGTCAACATAACAACCAAGAATCTCGATATCTCCCATGCTACGCACATTATAGGCGGAGAATGGTAAAGTTTATACTCCCCCAACCACCAACAAGCACACTCCATGGCCAGCCGAATCCACGGGTTACCGTCCAAACAAGCAACAGCCATGGGGGAGTTTTGTTTAATTATTATGATTTAGAGCATGGGACTGGGCATCCCGATTACCAGCCATTTTCTCGTGAATGATGAGCGGAGTCCACTCATCATGAGAATAACCCGCCTAGCATGGAAGATATAGACATCCCTAGTTGATACATGAGCTGTTCGAGCATACAAAACATAATTTCATTTGAAGGTTTAGAGTTTGGCACATACAAATTTACTTGGAACGGCAGGTAAATACCGCATATAGGAAGGTATGGTGGACTCATATGTAATAACTTTGGGGTTTATGGAAGTGGATGCACAAGCAGTATTCCCGCTTAGTACAGGTGAAGGCTAGAAAGAGACTGGGAAGCGACCAGCTAGAGAGCAACAACGGTCATGAACATGCATTAAAATTAATCAACAATGAATGCAAGCATGAGTAGGATATAAATCACCATGAACATAAATATCGTGAAAGCTATGTTGATTTGTTTCAACTACATGCGTGAACATGTGCCAAGTCAAGTCACTTAAATCGTTCAAAGGAGGATACCGCCCATCATACCACATCAGAACCATTTTAATATCATGTTGGCACGCAAGATAGACCATTATAAACTCTCAGCTAATTAAGCAGGGCATAAGCAGCTATGATCTCTAATTGTCATTGCAAATATGTTTCATTCATAACAAGCTGAATCAGGAACGACGAGCAATCATATTTACAAAAATAAGAGAGGTGGAGTTCATACCAGCTTTTCTCATCTCAATTAGTTCATCATATATCATCCTTATTGCCTTTCACTCGCACGACCGAATGGTGTGGATAATAACAATAGTGCACGTGCGTTGGACTAAGCTGGAATCTGCAGGCATATAATACAAGAGAGAAGACAAGGTAATATGGCTCAAGGTTAAATCTACAACAAAGCATATGAGATCCACTAAGCATTTTAATCATGGTCTTCTACTCTTAACCCCTAAAGAAAAGAAAAGAAACTATTTACACGGGAGAGCTCCCAACAAGAAAAAGAAGAACGGGAAATCTTTTTGGGTTTTCATTTTTAGTTACTACTACAAGCAAAGAAAATAAACTAGCTAGAAGCTAAAACTAATATATTTTTTGTTTTTCTGGGTTTTTCTAGCACACAAGAAAAAGACTAAGAAAAAGAAATTTAAACTAAGCATGGATGGTACAGTGAAAGAGTGTGAGCACCGACAACTAGACTAAGTGTGTGAACATGAATGTAAGTCGGTGAGAAACACGTACTCCCCCAAGCTTAGGCTTTTGGCCTAAGTTGGTCTATGGCCACGGATCGAAGCCACTCCCTCAAGTGTACTAAGATGTGTCTTCTGGATGCCACTGGTTGGCGAGCTCGTCCAGATCCCACCTATAAACAGATTGACGAGAAGGATCGCACGGTGGTTCTAGCTCAGGCTCTGAAGCTTGTGCCTGGCTTTGGTACTGGTAGAAGGCATCTGATGTAATGAGGTACTTGCCTGTGGACAGATCAAACAGAGATGGTGCAGGCAAGGTAACAATTTCACAGTATATTTCATCAAACCTCAATTTATAAAGTAGCTGCATATTTTTGTCTTTAACAACAAACTCATGAGCTACCATGCTCTTGTAGTCTAGATAAACAGGGGCAAGCAATTTTTCTTCCTTCTCATGATGCCTAATAGGTATATTAAAATGTTCAGCAAGGCGAGAAGCACAGATGCCTCCAAAGACGGGCCCCTTTGAGCGGTTCAGACTCAATCGTTTGGCAACGACGGCGCCCAAGCTAGAAGTTGTGTCACGAAACAAAGCATGGCGTAAAATGATAATATCAGGGGCACTGAGATTCCCACTGTTCCCGCGACCAATTAAACACCTACTAGCAAATAAAGCAAAGTAGCGCAGAACAGGGAAGTGTATACTAGTGATTCTTGCCGCTGAAACTTGTCTAATTTCACCTACGGCTATCATATCAATAAACCCTTTGACGTCTTCATGACGTGGTTCATAAAGTCTACCTTCAAAGGGTACTTTGCATATTTCACAAAAATCTAACAGTGATATCTCCTTAACCACATCATATAAGCGAAACTCCACCGTAGGTGGTGTTTTCCTAGAATGAAAATGAAAGCTTTGCGTAAAAATATTGGAGAGTAAGAGATACTGTTCTTTTTGGTCATTGATGAAGTCGGCGAGGCCTGCATTATTAGCCATCCAATAAAAGTATTCGTAAATACCGGCGGACGTCATGAAATTATTACAAGGCCATTCGCACGGTCGAACTTCTGCCATGCGAGGAAGATGATATTTGGGCTTCTTGTTTTCTTCTTTCTTCTTCTCCTCTGAGCTCTTGCTGGAAGAGCCCCTCAATATTCTTTTTAACATTTTCCTTTTCTGAAAATTTCTGAAATTTTTAGTAACTCACAATAAAAGTTAACCAAACTCAACAAGAATGATAGCAACAACTCCTACAAGTGCCTAGAGGCTATATCATGCATTAGAACTACTTGGGACCAAGAAAATTTGTCATGCAAGCTCAAGAACAAGGTCACCACAGCAGCACAAATTTGCAACAAATAAAGCACTAGAACAAAACCTAATTGGACCAATGGAGGAGTCACATACCAAGGAACAATCTCCCCAAACAGTTTGGTGAATGGTGCTTTGAGCAAGGAGATTGAAAATGGCAGCAAAATGAGCTAGAACTCAGGTTTGAGCTGGTTGGGGATTTTTTGGGAGGAAGAAGAAGGGAATGGGTGGAAGGATAAGTGGAGGGGGCCACGTGGGGCCCTCGAGGCAGGGGGCACGCCCTGTGAAGGGGGGCGCGCCCTATGCCCTCGAGACCACATGTTGGCTCCCCTCGCTGTGTGTTCAATGCCATATTTTCTTAAATATTCTAGAAAAAATCATATTTCATTTTCATGGCATTTGGAGAACTTTTATTTTCAGGATATTTTTTTATTGCAAGGATAAGTGTGGAAACAGACAGATAATGCTATTTTTATTTTATTTAGCCTAATTAACAGAAAGTAAAAGAAGGGTACAGAAGGTTTGTGCTATCTAGATTCACCCATCCTGTCGGTGTACTAAAGTAGGGGTACCCTTAGTATCCCGAACTTGTGCACGGGCAGTCGCAGCGTCCCGTGGCAAGGCTTGCCGGGTGACCACCAAGGTCCTCCGTAGTTCCCTTGGACCATTCAAGAACAAAGTATCCAAGCCAAGGAGACAAGTCCCCGGCAAGAGGAGCTTGCCGGGAAGGCCGCTCAAGGCACAAGACCACTCAAGATGCAAGACCCTGGCAAGAGGAGCTTGCCGGGAAGGCCAACCAAGGCGTCTCAAGAAACTTGCCGCGACGCGCCACGCGTCCCGGCAAGGCCCGGTGAGCGACAAGCTCCCGGAAGCGACAAGATAGCGACCACGGCAAGGCGCTTGCCGCGGCAAGCTTCCACTCAGTACCAACGCTCCAGCGCATCCACCCACGTGTTGCTCTGGGATCCTTCCAGGCATACGTGGCGGGAGGCTGTGCAGCCAGGGGTACGCGGTGGCAAGCGGCGCTGACAAGGTTGCCATCATGGCGAACGGTAGCGCCCCTGACGGCCCCTTTTTGCACTGTTTGGGCGACGTCGATGGGCATTTAATGCCCTTGTCCCCTGCCGTCAGGGTTAGGTATGGAACACTGTACAAGTAGGTGTACCAACTACACCACTTTTCCCTTTTTACCCTCAACTGCGTTGCCACCTATCGGTGACCCCCTGAGCATATAAAAGGAGGTCCATGCGCAACGTAGGGGGGGTTAGACATTCGAACACTCTCACGCTCGGTCTCGTTAGCTGCTGAAGTGTACTGTAGCTCTCAGCGCTCCCGAGCAAGAACTCAATACAAACCAAGCCAAGACTAGGGTTTTACGCATCCGTGCGGCCCGAACCTGGGTAAACTGCTCATGTGCTTCGCCTCGATCTGCTCTTCGTGCGATCTCCGCCCCCTGCCATACCGAAAAGGGGCTTCGTCCCCATAGGTGTTCGTGGGTGGACCAGTTTCCTCAACATCTTTGGCGCGCCAGGTAGGGGTGCGTCGAGGTTGTGTGAACCTGATCCGGCGTCCACACGAGCTAGATCTTCATTATCTTCATCAACATGCCGCCGAAGAAGAAGGCTTCGGAGGCAGCTGGTCCGTCCGCGTCGATCCCACCACCGCCGGAGCCAACAGCTGGTGGGGTAGACACCGGCGGAAGAACGGACGTCAACGAGGGAACTCACGGTGCTGCCAGGTCCAAGGACAAGGCTGCGCTGCCCATCGGCGGCGTAGCCGGCTCCCACGACGACCGGGTGCACTCCAAGACCTTGGCGTCCGTGCATGCACCGCGCCCATCTCAGGAGGCGCGGGACCGGCAGCGTCATGGTACTCACAGTACCATACGCTTGCTGGGCCAAGGTCAAGCTGGTGGGTCCCGGAACACCCAAGACCCGCATGCACGCCAACATGCTGGCACGAGCAAGGCACGGTCGCCTGGACGGGATACTGCTCCTTCTAACGTAGTTAGAAGTCCGAGCATATCCCGCTCCTCGCACCGCTCGCCACCGCTACCCGCCACTCCAGCAGAAGCTCTGGCACGAGCTCAACTGCTTCTAGACTTCCCTCCAGCGGCAGACAAGGCCGACGACTGGAGGGCCACCATTCAGAGTCTCATCGCCTTCTCCAACGGCGACACTCCGCGGCGACTGAGCACATCACAGCCGCGGCAAGTCAGCCAGGCCCGGGCCGATGGCGACAAGACCGGTGGGGGTGCAACCACCGTGCACTCTCCGCCTCGGAGGCCAAGATCGCCGACTCGCCGGATCAACATCGACGACGACTCCACTGCGTCACCGGATCCACGAGCTCGTCGCGATCAGCGCCAAGTTCTTCACGAACGACATCAAGAGGACGCTCGTACTCGCATCGAGCGCCGAAGAGAAGCGCGGCGTCAATCGGACCAGGGCGCTGGGCCCGCTGTCGACATGCATGCGCCAGGGGGACCAGGCGACTTGCCGTAC
This sequence comes from Secale cereale, assembly GCA_902687465.1. Taxonomy (NCBI): domain Eukaryota; kingdom Viridiplantae; phylum Streptophyta; class Magnoliopsida; order Poales; family Poaceae; genus Secale; species Secale cereale. Next base: position 819,953,060 of record LR738713.1, on the reverse strand, counting down.
GCGGTAGGTTGTCCTGTGTTTACTCGTGAGCTGCGACAAGTCTAGTGGCCCAGCATGAAGAATTTCAAACCAGACGTACCCGAGAAGTACGACGGCAAGACGCACCCGTCGGAGTTCCTCAGTATCTACACCATCGCGGTGCAAGCTGCCGGGGGGCGAGACGACAAGATCCTTGCCAACTACTTCCCGCTGGTACTCAAACCCAACGTCAGGTCCTGGCTCATGCACTTGCCGGACAACTCCATATCCTCCTGGGCAGACCTTTGCCATCAGTTTGTCGGCGCCTTTATAGGCGGCCACAAACCTCATGGCCAAGAGAGTGACCTACACCTGCTCGCCTAGAAGGAAGGAGAACCCATGCGCAAGTATATCCAGAGATTCAGTCGTGTACAGCACAACATCCCAGACGTCCACCCTGCCGCGGACATCGGCGCGTTCCATCAGAACGTGCGTAACCGCAGGATGAGGGAGGAGATGGCGATGTGCAAGATCAGGGACGTCAGTGAGCTGTACGCCCTGGCCGACAAGTGTGCACGCGCTGAGGAAGGGAGGAAACTGTTGGAAATATGCCCTAGAGGCAATAATAAAAGTATTATTATTATATTTCCTTGTTCATGATAATCGTCTGTTATTCATGCTTGAATTGTATTGTACGGAAACAGCGATACATGTGTGAATGTATAGACCACAATGAGTCCCTGGTAGGCCTCTAGTTACCAGCTCGTTGATCAACAGATGGTCATGGTTTCCTGACCATGGACATAGGATGTCAGTGATAACGGGATCACATCATTAGGAGAATGATGTGATGGACAAGACCCAATCCTGAGCATAACACGAGATCGTATAGTTCGTAATGCATAAGCTTTTCGGTGTCAAGTATTTATTCCTTAAACCATGAGGTTGTACAACTCACGGATGCCGTAGGAATACTTTGGGTGTGCCAAACGTCACAACGTAACTGGGTGGCTATAAAGGTACGCATCGGGTATCTCCGAAAGTGTCTATTGAGTTGGTACGAACCGAGACTGGGATGTTGTCACTCCGTATGACGGAGAGGTACCTCTGGGCCCACTCGCTAAGACATCATCATAATGAGATCAAGGTGACTAAGGAGTTAGTCATGGGATGATGGATTACGGATCGAGTAAAGAGACTTGCCATGACGAGATTGAACAAGGTATCAGGAATATCGACGATCGAATCTCGAGCAAGTACCGTACCGATGGACAAAGGGAATAACTACGGGATTGAGTGAATCCTTGACACAGTGGTTCATCTGATGAAGATCATCAAGGAACACGTGGGAACCAACATGGGTATCCAAATCCCGCTGTTGGTTATTGACCGGAGAGTCGTCTCGGTCATGTCTACGTGTCTCCCGAACCCGTAGGGTCTACACAATTAAGGTTCGGTAACGCTAGGGTCATAGAGATACATGCACGTGGAAACCCAAAAGTTGTTTGGAGTCCCGGATGAGATCCCGGACGTGACGAGGAGTTCCAGAATGGTCCGGAGGTAAAGAATGATATATAAGAAGTCCAGTTTCGGCCATCGGGTGAACTTCGGGGGTCACCGGGAGTGTCCCGGGACCACCGGAGGGGTCCCGGGGGTCCATCGGGTGGGGCCACCCATCCCGGTGGGGCTCCTAGGCCGCAAGGGGAAGGGGGCCAGCCCCTGGTGGGCTGGCGCACCCTACTGGGCCCTCCCTCATGCGCCTAGGGTTGAAACCCTAGGGCAGGGAGGCACCCCCTGTGCCTTGGGGGGCAAGTCTCCCCCCTAGGCCGCCGCCCCCCCCTTGCAGATTGGATCTGCAGGGGCTGGCGCACCCCCTGGCCCCCTATATATATGTGGGGGGGAGAGGGCAGCCGCACCCAATCCTCTGGCGCCTCTCCCCCTCCCGTCACACCTTCCTCCTCCTCCGCAGGGCGCCGGCAAAGCCCTGCAGGATTTCCCGTTGTATCCACCATCACGCCGTCGTGCTGCTGGATCTCCGACGATCTCTCGTCCCCCTTGCTGGATCAATAAGGAGGTGATGTTGCTGTACCCGACGTGTGTTGAACGCGGAGGTGCCGTCCGTTCTGCGCTAGATCATCGGTGACGAAGAACGCGAAGAGTACGACTACTTCATCCACGCTTCTTCGAAAGCTTCCGCTCGCGATATACAAAAGGGTATGTAGATGCACTCTAATATGATCGTTGCTAGATGTCTCCTTAGATTGATATTGGTGAAAGCGTAGAAATTTTTTGAATTATGCTACGTTCCCCAACAGTGGCATCTGAGCTAGGTCTTATGTGTAGCATCTTGCACGAGTAGAACACAAAGCAGTTATGGGCGTTGAGTTTGCTCAATTTTCTTACCGTTACTAGTCTAATATTGATTCGGCGGTATTGTGGATTGAAGCGGCCCGGACCGACTTTACACGTACGCTTACGTGAGACTGGTTCCACCGACAGACATGCACTAGATGCATAAGGTGGCTGGCGGGTGTCTGTCTCTCCTACTTTAGTCGGATCGGATTCGATGAACAGGGTCCTTATGAAGGGTAAATAGAAATTGACAAATCACGTTGTGGTTTTGGCGTAGGTAAGAAACGTTCTTGCTAGAAAACCTATAGAAGCCACGTAAAACTTGCAATAACAATTAGAGGTCGTCTAACTTGTTTTTGCAGCATGTGCTATGTGATATGGTATGGCCAAGAAGATGTGATGAATGATATATGTGATGTATGAGATTGATCATGTTCTTGTAATAGGGAATCACGACTTGCATGTCGATGAATTTGACAACCGGCAGGAGCCATAGGAGTTGTCTTAATTATTGTATGACCTGCGTGTCACTGAATAACGCCATGTAATTACTTTACTTCATTGATAAACGTTAGCCATAGTAGTAGAAGTAATAGTTGGCGTGACGACTTCTTCAAGACACGATGATGGAGATCATGATGATGGAGATCATGGTGTCGAGCCGGTGACAAAGATGATCATGGTGCCCCGAAGATGGAGATCGAAGGAGCAAGATGATATTGGCCATATCATGTCACTTTAATTGATTGCATGTGATGTTTATCATGTTTATGCATCTTGTTTACTTAGAATGACGGTAGTAAATAAGATGATCTCTCACTAAAATTTCAAGAATTGTGTTCCCCCTAACTGTGCACCATTGCTAAGGATCGTTGTTCCGAAGCACCACGTGATGATCGGGTGTGATAGGTTCTAACGTTCGCATACGACGGGTGTAAGACAGATTTACACAAGCAATACACTTAGGGTTCACTTGACGAGCCTAGCATGTACAGACATGGCCTCGGAACACGGAAGACCGAAAGGTCGTACATGAGTCGTATAGAAGATACGATCAACATAAAGATGTTCACCGTTGATGACTAGTCCGTCTCACGTGATGATCGGACACGGGCTAGTCGATTCGCATCATGTATCACTTAGATGACTAGAGAGATGTCATTCTGAGTGGGAGTTCATTAAAATTTGATTAGATGAACTTAATTATCATGAACTTAGTCTAAAAATCTTTACAATATGTCTTGTAGATAAAATGGCCCACTCTCAAGTTTCCCTCAACTTCAACGCGTTCCTAGAGAAAACCAAGCTGAAAGACGATGGTAGCAACTACACGGACTGGGTCCGCAACCTGAGGATTATCCTCATAGCTGCCAAGAGATCATATGTCCTTGAAGCACCGCTAGGTGATGCACCTGTTCTCCCGGCGACCCAAGACGTTATGAACGCCTGGCAGTCGCGTTGTGATGATTACTCCCTGGTTCAGTGCGGCATGCTTTACAACTTAGAGTCGGGGCTCCAAAAGCATTTTGAGAACCACGGAGCATATGAGATGTTCCAAGAGCTGAAAATGGTTTTCCAAGCTCATGCCCGAGTCGAGAGATATGACGTCTCCGACGCATTCTACAGCTGTAAGATGGAGGAAAACAGTTCTTTCAGTGAGCACATCCTCAAGATTTCAGGATTGCACAACCGCTTGTCTCAGTTGGGAATGAATCTCCTAGATGAAGCGGTCATTGACAGAATCCTCCAGTCGCTCCCACCTAGCTTCAAGAGCTTTGTGTGAAACTTCAATATGCAGGGGATGGAGAGGTCCATTCCCGAGGTATATTCGACGCTGAAATCAGCGGAGGTGGATATCAAGAAAGAACATCAAGTGTTTATGGTCAATAAAACGACGAAGTTCAAGAAAGGCAAGGGTAACAAGAACTTCAAGAAGGACGGCAAAGGAGTTGTCGCGCCCGGTAAGCCAGTTGCCGGGAAGAAGCCAAAGAATGGACCCAAGCCTGAAACTGAGTGTTTTCATTGCAAGGGAACGGGGCACTGGAAGCGGAACTGCCCCAAATACTTAGCAGACAAGAAGGCAGGCAACGTCAAAGGTATATGTGATATACATGTTATTGATGTGTACCTTACCAGCGCTCGTAGTAGCTCCTGGGTATTTGATACCAGTGCAGTTGCTCATATTTGTAACTCTAAGCAGGAGCTGCGGAATAAGCGGAGACTGGCGAAGGATGAGGTGACGATGCGCGTCGGAAATGGTTCCAAGGTCGATGTGATCGCCATCGGCATGCTACCTCTACATCTACCCTCGGGATTAGTTTTAAACCTTAATAATTGTTATTTAGTACCAGCTTTGAGCATGAACATTGTATCTGGATCTCGTCTTATGCGAGATGGCTACTCATTTAAATCGGAGAATAATGGTTGTTCTATTTATTTGAGAGATATGTTTTATGGTCATGCCCCGCTGGTCAATGGTTTATTTTTGATGAATCTCGAACGTGATGATACACATATTCATAGTGTAGATGCCAAAAGATGTAAAGTTGATAATGATAGTCCCACATACTTGTGGCATTGCCGCCTTGGTCATATTGGTGTCAAACGTATGAAGAAGCTCCATTAAGATGGACTTCTAGAGTCTCTTGATTATGAATCATTTGACACGTGCGAACCATGCCTCTTGGGCAAGATGACCAAGACTCCGTTCTCCGAAACAATGGAGCGAGCAACCAACTTGTTGGAAATCATACATACCGATGTGTGCGGTCCAATGAGTGTTGAGGCTCGCGGAGGCTATCGTTATGTTCTCACCCTCACAGAAGACTTGAGTAGATATGGGTATATCTATTTGATGAAACACAAGTCTGAGACCTTTGAAAAGTTCAAGGAATTTCAGAATGAGGTTGAGAATCAACGTGACAGAAAAATAAATTTCTTACGATCGGATCGTGGGGGTGAATATTTAAGTCATGAATTTGGCACGCACCTTAGGAACTATGGAATTGTTTCAAAATTGACACCGCCCGGAACACCTCAACGTAACGGTGTGTCCGAACGTCGAAATCGTACTCTGTTGGACATGGTGCGATCTATGATGTCCCTCACCGATTTAACGCTATCTTTTTGGGGTTATGCTTTAGAGACTGCCGCATTCACTTTAAATAGGGCTCCGTCGTAATCCGTTGAGACGACACCGTATGAACTTTGGTTTGGCAAGAAACCGAAGCTGTCGTTTCTGAAAGTTTGGGGTTGCGATGCTTATGTCAAGAAACTTCAACCTGAAAAGCTCGAACCCAAATCGGAAAAATGCATCTTCATAGGATACCCAAAGGAAACTATTGGGTACACCTTCTACCACAGATCCGAAGGCAAAGTCTTTGTTGCCAAGAATGGATCCTTTCTGGAGAAAGAGTTTCTCTCGAAAGAAGTGAGTGGGAGGAAAGTAGAACTTGATGAGGTGACAGTCACCCCTCCTGAACCGGAAAGTAGCGCAGCGCAGGAAATTGTTCCTGAGGTGCCTGCACCGACAAGGGAGGAAGTTGATGATAATGATCATGAAGAAACGGATCAAGTTACTTCTGAACTTCGAAGGTCCACAAGGGCACGTTCCGCACCAGAGTGGTACGGCAACCCTGTCATGGAAATCATGTTGTTGGACAACGGTGAACCTTCGAACTATGAAGAAGCGATGGCGGGCCCGGATTCCAATAAATGGCTTGGAGCCATGAAATCCGAGATAGAATCCATGTATGAAAACAAAGTATGGACTTTGGTGGACTTGCCTGATGATAGGAACGCCATAGAAAATAAATGGATATTTAAGAAGAAGACAGACGCGGATGGTAATGTGACCATCTATAAGGCTCGGCTTGTCGCTAAGGGTTATCGACAAGTTCAAGGGATTGACTACGACGAGACTTTCTCTCCCGTAGCGATGCTGAAGTCAGTCAGAATCATGTTAGCTATTGCCGCATTCTATGATTATGAGATATGGCAAATGGACGTCAAAACGGCATTCCTTAATGGTTTCCTCAAGGAAGAGTTGTATATGATGCAGCCGGAAGGTTTTGTCGATCCAGAGAATGCTAACAAGGTGTGCAAGCTCCATCGCTCGATTTACGGGCTGGTGCAAGCATCTCGGAGTTGGAATATTCGCTTTAATGATGTGATCAAAGTGTTTGGCTTTATACAGACTTATGGAGAAGCCTGTATCTACAAGAAAGTGAGTGGGAGCTCTGTGGCATTTCTCATATTATATGTGGATGACATATTGCTGATGGGAAATGATATAGATTTCTTGGAAAATGTAAAGGCCTACTTGAATAAGATTTTTTCAATGAAGGACCTTGGAGAAGCAGCTTACATATTAGGCATCAAAATCTATAGAGATAGATCAAGACGCCTCATTGGTCTTTCACAAAGCACATACCTTGACAAGATATTGAAAAAGTTCAATATGGATCAGTCCAAGAAGGGGTTCTTGCCTGTTTTGCAAGGTATGAGATTGAGCAAGGCTCAGTCGCCGACCACGGCAGAAGATAGAGAAAATATGAGTGGCATTCCCTATGCCTCGGCCATAGGTTCTATCATGTATGCCATGCTGTGTACCAGACCTGATGTGAACCTTGCCATAAGTTTGGTAGGGAGGTACCAAAGTGATCCCGGTATGGAGCACTGGACAGTGGTCAAGAACATCCTGAAGTACCTGAAAAGGACTAAGGATATGTTTCTCGTTTATGGAGGTGACGAAGAGCCCGTCGTAAAGGGTTACGTCGATGCTAGCTTCGACACAGATCTGGATGACTCGAAGTCACAAACCGGATACGTGTATATTTTGAATGGAGGGGCAGTCAGCTGGTGCAGTTGCCAGCAAAGCGTCGTGGCGGCATCTACATGTGAAGCGGAGTACATAGCTGCTTCCGAAGCAGCGCAGGAAGGAGTCTGGATGAAGGAGTTCATCACCGACCTAGGAGTCATTCCAAGCGCGTCAAGCCCGATGACTCTCTTCTGTGACAACACTGGTGCTATTGCCATTACCAAAGAGCCCAGGTTTCACAAGAAGACCAAGCACATCAAGTGTCGTTTCAACTCCATCCGGAATTATGTTCAAGATGGAGACATAGATATTTGTAAAGTGCATACGGATCTGAATGTCGCGGACCCGTTGACTAAACCCCTTCCACGGGCAAAACATGATCAACACCAGAACTCTATGGGTGTTTGATTCATCACAATGTAACTAGATTATTGACTCTAGTGCAAGTGGGAGACTGTTGGAAATATGCCCTAGAGGCAACAATAAAACTATTATTATTATATTTCCTTGTTCATGATAATCGTCTGTTATTCATGCTTGAATTGTATTGTACGAAAACAGCGATACATGTGTGAATGTATAGACCACAATGAGTCCCTGGTAGGCCTCTAGTTACCAGCTCGTTGATCAACAGATGGTCACGGTTTCCTGACCATGGACATAGGATGTCAGTGATAACGGGATCACATCATTAGGAGAATGATGTGATGGACAAGACCCAATCCTGAGCATAGCACGAGATCGTATAGTTCGTAATGCATAAGCTTTTCGGTGTCAAGTATTTATTCCTTAGACCATGAGGTTGTACAACTCACGGATGCCGTAGGAATACTTTGGGTGTGCCAAACGTCACAACGTAACTGGGTGGCTATAAAGGTACGCATCGGGTATCTCCGAAAGTGTCTGTTGAGTTGGTACGAACCGAGACTGGGATGTTGTCGCTCCGTATGACGGAGAGGTACCTCTGGGCCCACTCGGTAAGACATCATCATAATGAGCTCAAGGTGACTAAGGAGTTAGTCACGGGATGATGGATTACGGATCGAGTAAAGAGACTTGCCATGACGAGATTGAACAAGGTATCGGGAATATCGACGATCGAATCTCGGGCAAGTACCGCACCGATGGACAAAGGGAATAACTACGGGATTGAGTGAATCCTTGACATAGTGGTTCATCCGATGAAGATCATCGAGGAACACGTGGGAACCAACATGGGTATCTAGATCCCGTTGTTGGTTATTGACCGGAGAGTCGTCTCGGTCATGTCTACGTGTCTCCCGAACTCGTAGGGTCTACACACTTAAGGTTCGGTAACGCTAGGGTCACAGAGATACATGCACGTGGAAACCCGAAAGTTGTTCGGAGTCCCGGATGAGATCCCGGACGTGACGAGGAGTTCTGGAATGGTCCGGAGGTAAAGAATGATATATAAGAAGTCTAGTTTCGGCCATCGGGTGAACTTCGGGGGTCACCGGGAGTGTCCCGGGACCACCGGAGGGGTCCCCGGGGTCCACCGGGTGGGGCCACCCATCCCGGTGGGGCCCCAAGGCCACAAGGGGAAGGGGGCCATCCCCTGGTGGGCTGGCGCACCCTACTGGGCCCTCCCTCATGCGCCTAGGGTTGAAACCCTAGGGGAGGGAGGCGCCCCCTGTGCCTTGGGGGGCAAGTCTCCCCCCTAGGCCGCCGCCCCCCTTGCAGATTGGATCTGCAGGGGCTGGCGCACCCCCCTGGGCCCCTATATATATGTGGGGGGGAGAGGGCAGCTGCACCCAATCCTCTGGCCCCTCTCCCCCTCCCGTCACACCTTCCTCCTCCTCCGCAGGGCGCCGGCAAAGCCCTGCAGGATTTCCCGCTGCATCCACCACCACGCCGTCATGCTGCTGGATCTCCGACAACCTCTCCTCCCCCCTTGCTGGATCAAGAAGGAGGTGACGTTGATGTACCGGACGTGTGTTGAACACGGAGGTGCCGTCCGTTCGGCGCTAGATCATCGGTGACGAAGAACGCGAAGAGTACGACTACTTCATCCACGCTTTTTCGAAAGCTTCCGCTCGCGATCTACAAAAGGGTATGTAGATGCACTCTAATATGCTCGTTGCTAGATGTCTCCTTAGATTGATCTTGGTGAAAGCGTAGAATTTTTTTGAATTATGCTACGTTCCCCAACAGAAACTCCCCGGAGAGGATACAGGAGCAGGAGGATCTGACAGTGAGGATGCTGCCCCGGCAAAGAAGAACCGGCGGCGCAACAACAGGAAGAAGAAAAACAAAGAGGTGCTAGTCGTTGAGCAGTCCAGCAACGAAGGTGGCCCCAAGAAAGCCCAAGTCTGTAGCTCTGGCAAGGAGACTGCCGCATGCACCAACTGCTAGGCTGTGGCGGCCGCCGACAAGCAGGACGGCACCGACAAGCAGTATTGCAAGATCCACCGCACCAAGGGTCATGACCTCCAGAACTGTAAGAGGGTCGAACAGCTCGTCGAGCAGCAGAAAGCTGAGTACGAGCGACGCGACAAGGAGAAGGCCCAAGGAGGTGGTGGAGGATCTGGCACAAAGCATCCGGGCCGGGGAGGACGCCGCGGCAAGGCCAAGCAGCGGCAAGGAGATAGACCTCCCCACGGCCGCGACAAGGATGAAGATGACGACGACGATGAAGACATGGACGATGTTGAGACCAGTGAGCAGGAGTTCCAGAAAGCCACAGAGGTTTTGTGCGTTGACGGCAGTGCTTCTCTGCATACTTCACACCGTCAACTCAAGCAGTGGGTGCGGGAAGTTAATGCAGCAGAACCACCTATCGAATCGCGCAAGCTTCTGAAGTGGTCCAGCACGCCTATCATCTTTGATATTGAGGACCACCCTGATCGCACAACTGCGGTCGGGTGCTTGCCGATGTTGGTTTCACCAACTATCCGCAACCTCAACGTCACAAAGATGTTAGTTGACGGCGGGTCCGGCTTGAACTTGATCTCCTCCGCTGTACTCCAGAAACTCCAGATCCCTGACAGCGAGCTCGAAGAGACTGGCACATTCTAAGGAATCAGCCCGGGAAGGAGCAAGCCCAAGGGGAAGATCACGCTGCCAGTAACATTTGGCGGCGAGCTGAACTTCAGGACTGAGAGGGTCACTTTTGACGTTGCCGATTTTCCATTGCCTTACAATGGGATACTTGGCCGTCCAGCACTCGCTAAGTTCATGGCGGCCTCTCACTACGCATATAACATGCTGAAGATGCCAGGCCCGATGAGCGTCATCTCTGTCCCTGGCGACAAGAAGGATGCTCTTATCTGCGCCGACAAGATCTACCGGGAAGCAGCAGCCGCAATAGATCGCAAGACACTTGCCGCTGAAGCTCCCGGGGGGAAGAAGAAGACCAAGTCCGGCAAGAGCTCTGATGCCCACTCCGGCAAGCGCACCTCTTCGGAGTGCTGCGCTACCGTCGAGGACGCACCATCGAGCTCCACCGGCAAGTGTAAGAAGGCAATGGCAGCTCCGCCAGAGACCAAGAAGGTGTCCGCCAAGGAGGACGGCACTGGCGGTATCTTCACCATCAGTGCCATGCTTGACCCTAAATAGGAAAGCGCGCTCAATGCTTTCCTGCGGGCGAACGTCGACGTGTTTGCATGGCAACCGTCTGACATCCCCGGTGTTCCCAGGAAAGTAATTGAGCACCACCTTGCCGTCTGTCCTCATGCGCGGCCCGTCAAGCAGAAAGTCAGGAAGCAAGCAGTGGAGCGCCAAGAATTTATCGTAGAAGAAATCAAGAAGTTGGAAGCAGCAGGCCTTGTCAGAGGAGTGCTCCATCCTACGTGGTTGGCCAATCCTGTAGTCGTGCGCAAGGCAAACGGGAAATGGAGGCTTTGTATTGATTTCACTGATGTGAATAAAGCTTGTCCCAAAGACCCATTTCCCTTGCCGCGCATTGACCAGATTGTTGACTCCACGACCGGATGTGATTTGCTTTCATTTCTTGACGCATACTCAGGATACCACCAGATCTTCATGGCAGAAGAGGATGAGGAGAAGACCGCATTCATTACTCCATGTGGCACGTACTGTTTCATACGGATGCCTTTTGGTTTGAAGAATGCTGGTTCAACATTCGCAAGGGTAGTCCATACCGCTTTTGAGCCGCAAATACACAAAAATGTGGAAGCCTACATGGATGATATAGTGGTCAAGAGCAAGGACAGGGCAACCCTGATTCAAGATTTAGACGAGACCTTTGCAAATCTGCGCAAGATCTAGCTCAAGCTCAACCCCGAGAAGTGTGTGTTTGGAGTCCCTTCCGGCAAGCTTCTCGGGTTCTTCGTGTCTCAGGGGAATTGAAGCCAATCCCGACAAGATCAGGGCCATTGAGTAGATTGAAGCACCGAAGCGCGTCAAGGATGTACGAAGACTTGCCGGTTGCGTGGCTGCTCTCAGCAGGTTTATCTCTAAGTCTGCTGAGCGCGCCCTGTCGTTTTTCAAAATTTTGAAAAAGGCAGGTCCAATGAAATGGACTCCGGAAGCGGAGGCTGCGCTGCAAGACTGGAAGAGATACCTGTCCTCCACTCCAATACTTGTCGCACCTAAGCCACAAGAGAAGTTGCTGCTGTATCTAGCGGCAACCAATCAAGTGGTTAGTGCGGCGTTAGTAGCGGAGAGGGAGGCAGATGATGAGCCAGCAACCGCGGCAAGCACGTCCAGCGACAAGCGGGGGGCTTCCCCGACAAGCTCTGGTCCCGACAAAGATGGATCTGCGCAGGAGATACGGAAGAAAATGGTGCAGCGCCCAGTTTACTTGGTCAGTTCCCTTCTGCAGGAGGCTAGGTCAAGGTATTCTGGTGTGCAGAAGTTGCTTTTCGGCCTTCTCATGGCCTCGAGAAAGCTGCGCCATTACTTCCAAGCACATGAGATCATAGTTGTCACTCGCTTTCCGCTGAAAAGGATACTGCAGAATCCAGAAGCAACAGGCAGGATTGTTGAGTGGGCACTGGAACTGTCAAGCTTTGGCCTCAAGTTTGAAAGCACTTCAACTATCCAAAGCAGAACATTGGCAGAGTTCATAGCAGAGTGGACGCCAACACCAGATGAAGAGATTCCAGAAACGAGCATCCCCGTCAAGGAAGCAAGCAAAGAGTGGCTGATGTACTTTGATGGTGCCTTCTCGCTGCAAGGCGCCGGTGCTGGCGTGCTGCTTGTCGCACCCACCGGAGAGCACCTCAAGTACGTAGTCCAGATGCACTTTCCCAAGGAGCAAGCGACAAACAATACTGTAGAGTATGAAGGTTTGCTTGTCGGTCTCAGGATCGCGACAGACCTTGGGATTAAGAAGCTGATTGTCAGGGGTGACTCGCAGCTTGTCGTCCGCCAAGTGAACAAGAATTATCAGAATCCGTTGATGGAAGCCTACGTCGATGAAGTGAGGACGCTAGAAGAGCACTTTGACGGACTGCAGATGGAGCATGTACCAAGAGCTCAGAACGACATCGCCGATAGCCTGTCAAAGTGTGCCGTACTTAAGTTACCTGTGGAACCAGGGATCTTTGTGCTCAAGCTGACTCAACCATCCGTAACACCATCAACTGGACAAAGCAAAAAGAGGAAGTTGATTTCTGGTGACTATCTTCCGGCAGAGCTTCCCGAAGCCGCCGCCAAGAAGGTCCCCAAGATCAACACTAAGAGTGCTGAGGAGCAGTCTGCTCCGGCAAGCCCTAGGGTTTGTTCCATTGAAGCAAACGCTCCCAACAAGTTTTGCTCCGGCAAGCTTGCCGGGGAACATCAAGCTCCGGCTGAGCCGCAGGTGCTCGCCGTAGAAGCGGATGTTCCCACAGCAGCAGATGTGCCTTTGGTCCTTGTTGTCGAGCCACAAGCTCCAGCATGGGCGCAGCAGATTGTCCGTTTCCTTCAGACATGAGAACTTCCCGAAGAGCAAGAAGAAGCGGAAAGAGTAGCCCGGCAGTCAAGTATGTACCAGTTTATTGACGACACACTGTATAGAAGAAGACTCAATGGTGTGAAATTGAAGTGTATTCCCCGGGAAGATGGACAAAAGCTGTTGGCAGAGATACATGGAGGCATATGTGGTCACCACATTGGCGCAAGAGCACTTGCCGGCAAAGCATTCCGGCAAGGTTTCTTTTGGCCGACAACCCTCCAGGATGCAACTGCACAAGTAACCAAGTGTGAAGCGTGCCAGTTCCATTCCAAGCAGATACACCAGCCAGCTCAATCTCTCCAGACGATCCCTTTATCCTGGCCATTTTCGGTCTGGGGGCTCGACATCCTCGGCCCCTTCCCCCGCGCAGCCGGGGGCTTTGAGTACTTGTACGTTGCAATCGACAAGTTCACAAAGTGGCCAGAAGTGGAACCAGTGAGGAAGGTGACCGCACAGTCAGAAGTCAAGTTCTTCAGGTCGATTGTTTGCCACTTCGGGATCCCTAGCAGGATCATCACCGACAACGGTACGCAATTCACGAGCCGCACCTTCATGCAGTACGTCCAAGATCTTGGCGCCAAGGTCTGCTTCGCTTCTGTTGCTCACCCGAGGAGCAACGGTCAAGCGGAGACGGAAAATGCTGAAGTGTTGCGTGGACTCAAGACCAGAACTTTCGACAGGCTGCACAAGTGCGGAGGAAACTGGATCGAGGAGCTGCCAGTGGTTCTTTGGTCGATCAGGACGACGCCAAATCGAGCCACTGGATAGACACCTTTTGCTCTAGACTATGGAGCAGAGGCAGTTCTCCCCACGGAACTCGTATACGGGTCACCTCGAGTGCTCGCTTATGATGAGCTCGAGCAAGAGTAGCTGCGACAAGATGACGCGCTGCTCCTTGAGGAAGACCGTCTTCAGGCTGCTGTACGAGCTGCTCGCTACCAGCAAGCTTTGCGCCGCTACCATAGCCGCAAAGTTAATGCCAGAAGTCTCGAGGAAGGCGACCTTGTTCTTTGGCGCGTTCTGTCCGCCAAGAATTCCAACAAGTTGACACCGAAGTGGGAAGGCCCTTACCGGGTGAAACGAGTCACTAGGCATGGCGATGTCCGCCTTGAGACCGAAGATGGCTTTCCGGTGAGCAACTCCTGGAACATCGAGCATCTTCGTAAGTTTTACCCGTAAGGCGCGGTTGCTGGAACTCGTTCCGGCAACCACCTTTTGTACAAGTCTTGCCGCTGTTGCATGTAATCCTTTGTACAAAGCCGGGCGCAGACCCCGTGCATAACTAAAGCTAATGTGCCCCACACATCTTGTCAATTTTATGCTTTCTATATTTTGCATGTGTTATTTGACACTTTGTGCAGCACCTACCCCCGGTAAGCAATAACGAGCCCAAAGGCTCCATATCTGTATTTTCTCTTCTTTCTTTTTTCTCAAGGAAAGGAAGGTTCCCTCGCGCACAAGTTTGCAAGGGGGGGGGAAGAGAAGATAGTGGTATGGACCAAGCGCCGTTCAAGAGAGTTTCGCCTTGCCGGGGAGCAAACAACACAAAAGCTAAGTTGCCAAAGTTTGCGCAATCAAATTTTTAAATTTTTAAGTTATCTTCCTTGAACGACCGCACTTTGTATGGAAAACCTGTGCGCGGAGGAACCAACTCGTAGCTAGTTGCGCCCTTACTTTATTTCGAGCCCGCTCAACGACTTAAGTGTGCTGCGACTAGTGTCGCGCCCTTACTTTGTTTTCGAGCACGCTCAACAACTTAAGTTTGCTGCAACTAGTTGCGACAAGGTTTCTTGTCGGTAGCGCCACCGCCAGCAGGCTGCTGACGTCCCGCACTCAGCGCTCGCAGCTAAGGTGCCTGCGCCGGCAAGTTCCCTAAAAGCGTAGGGCAAAAACATACAAAGCAAAGGAATCAAGTAAAGGAAATAACGTTGCAATCACTACCCAAAATAGAGTTATATTACAAGATAGCTTGTCGCAGCTCTAACAGATTGTCCTCCTAACATGATAAGCAGCGACAAGGAAAGAAGAAAATGGGCGAGCCTAGTCCGCGCGATCGCCCTCGACCCTCTTGATCCCGCTCACCTTGTCCACAATGGGTGCGACAAGGGCCTTGAGCGCCTCCTGGTCAGCGTCCGGCGGCAGAGACTTGAGGACGTTGGTGAGGTTGAGGCCCGGATTGCGGAAGGCCACCTTCACCAACACCTTTTGCAGGGCTCCCGCACAGAGCTTGCGCGACTCATCGGCCAGCTGCTTTGGGATTCTCTCCCAGAGCTGCTGGAGGGCCGTCGCCACGCCTTTGAAGAATAGGGTGAGCTTGGCACTCGGGTGGAGATTCTCGTCGGAGGAATACCCGATATACTCCGCCCCCAGCTGCGTCAGCTCCCTGTCGATATCTGCGGCAGCATTGACGAGACCCTCCGTCCAATGCTCCACAGTCTCCCTAAAGACGTTCTGAGTGACAGCAGCACTCGCCAGCAATGCCTTCTCGGCCCTGACCTCTTCCTGCAAGGCCGCCTCCCGCTCCTTGGCGCCGTCCAGCGTCTTGGTCAAAGTGGTCAGCTTCAACTCAAGATCCGCATTGGAGTCCTTGGCGGCGGCAAGCTCTTTGCCCTTCTCGGCGAGACGAACCTGCAGCTCTGAGTGGCTGTGGGCGTCCTTCTCCCACTCAAGCTTGAGCGCGGCGATCTCTTCACCTCTCGCCTTGAGGTCGGCCTCCAGCTGCGCCACCTTCGCCTCCAGTTCCTTCTTGGCGGTCTCGGCAGCTGCGGCAGCATCCTTTGCTTCCTGGAGGGCCCCGCCAAGTGATTGCTCGCGCGCGGCAAGCTCTTCCTCGTGGCTGTCGAGGTTGACCTTCCGCTGCGCCAGCTCGCCTTCTCACGTGGATAGCTTCTCGGCGGCAAGCCGCTGCTGCTCTTCGACTTCGGCCTTCTCGAGGAAGAAGGCCGTCTGCTCTTCGGCAAGTTGCTCCCGCTCCTCTGCCAAGGACCGGAGAGCTGCTTGGTGAAGACCCCGGAGCTCCTCTGCGCGCTTCTCCATATCAGCTCCCGCTCTCGCGGCAAGCGCCTCTCGGGACTCCAGCTTGGCCTGCCGGGCGCGGTAGAGCGACAACAGCTTCCGCAGCAGCCGCTCCTCCTCAGACTCGCCGCTGCTGCTGCTTGGCGCGTCCACGAGCGTCAGCCTGGCGGAGGCAAGCACCTCTCCGTCAAAGACTTCTCCCTCGACCGGCGCCCTGGAGCTCGACGCCCAGGGAAGCTTGATGAAGACGCCGTCGCCGGCCTTCAAGTAGGCACCTGGCTCGGGCTCTTCGGAGCCTGGCGCGGCGGAGGGGTCGGCGGTCGGCGTAGCGCCTGGCGCTCCTGCGGCCTCAGGGCCGTCAGTGCGATCGCCGGACCCCTCGCCAGCTGCTGCGGCGGCAGCCTTGGCGGCCTCGTCGCCGGCGGGCTCGTCAGCACCGGTCGCTCCTTCGGTGGCAGCGGCGTCGCCGGTGTTGCCGCGCGCGTTCTCTTCATCAGCAACCTCCGTCTCCATTGGCTCCACAGCAGATGGATCTGACGGCCGGAAAGGGGAGAAAAAGTCAAGCAAATATCCAAAAAAAGAAGGATCAAAAGAAGAAAAGCCCAAGGAGAGTTTTCGAAGCAAGAAGATTACCTGCACGAGCTGGCTCCTCGGCAGTGTCCCTTGCCGGGGAACTCTCCCTTGGCAGCGTAGTCGTGGTCTCCGCCGGCGGAGGGCCGCTGGTGTTGTCCCTCACCGGAGAACTCGCCCTTGGTGGAGAACTCTCCCTTGCCGGGGAGGCCCTTGCCGGGGAACTTTCCGTTGGCGGCGTAGTGGATGCAGATGGCACGTCGGGGGCGGTCTCTGGACGCCCCTGGTCTGGCTGCTCTGCTCCTACACAAACCAACCAACAAGACGTCAGCAAAGATAGAACACCCACGCGCGCGTAACAGCGGAAAGTAAACCATACACTTACGCTGGGGGCTGCTCTGAAGATCAGTTGCCGGGTCCGACAAGTTTGTCTCAGGCGCACCCCCTGCTGGCACGATGGGCTCGTCCTCGATGACAATCACCGGGGCCTTGGCTCTCTTTGCCGCCCTCTGGGCCAGAGTTCTGAAAAAAAGGAACAGGTTCAGAGTGAAGCAAAAGAGGTACAAGACAAAACAACAGAAAATCAAAGAGATACAAGAACAACAAAATCTTAATCTTCTTCTTCCTCGTCGGAGCTGAGCGCGGAGATGTCGAAGTCTGGCTCACGCGTCCCGGCGCGAGGAGGCGGAGGAGTAGGCTCCCTTGGCCGCTTGGCGGGAGCAGTGGCGGTGGTCTGAGACGGCCCCGCTCTGGCTGCCGCCGAGGCGTGAGGAGCGGCAGGAGCAGAACCAGTGGTCCGAGAAGATCCCGCTCCAGTTGCCGCAGAAGCGCGAGGTGCTCCCGCGGCAGCCTTGCTTGCCGCGGTGGAGCGTGTCGCGCGGCGCGGCGGCTGTTGACCCGTCTACCGCTCCGTTACGTCCCCGGCCTTGCGGAGACGCCTTCTTGGTGGAGCTGGAGGCTCTGCTGGTGGCGAGCTGCCTGAAGATGAGGAGCAAGAGGAGTCAATCTCCAGCGAGCCGCTCGTATCCTCGGCGGGCTCGCTCGACTCGTCGCCCTGCTCGGTGGGCTCGCTCGACCCGACACCCTGCCCCGCGGGCTCGCTTGACTCAGCGTCTTGCCCGGCAGGCTCTCCCTCGCCGACAAACTCCCCTCCCTCGGCAAGGCTTGCCGCCTTTGCTGCATCTGCCTCCTTCGGGGTGAAACCGAACTCACCCGCGGCTGCGGCTGCCGCCGCCTCTTCCAGTCTGGTGGCGATGTACGCCATCTCCTTATCGGTGGTGTCGCGGGTGAGGCCCTTCTTCTCGTCGGAGCGGATCGGCACTTCTTCCAAGCTGTCGAAGAATGCCTGCACGGCGTCGTCGGCAGGCTATTGCCAAGTTGGGTCGATCCTGTGCGAGTCGCACAGCGGCATCATTGCGCGGATGCGGCTGAGAGCAGAGTTGTTGCACAGTGGGACGACCCCCCTCGGCAACCTGAACACCTTGTGATGATCGGGGTCGTACTTGAACAGCTCCTGGAGCATCGCGTTGAGCTCCAAGACAGTGAAGTTGTAATTGAGGCCCAGGCGCAGCCTCATGATATCCGCCGCATTCTCGAACTCCCAGGCGGGCCTCTTCCTCTCCTGCAAGGGGGCGATGCGGCGGCGAAGGAAATCTGCGCCAACTGCGCCTACAGTGAGCCCGGCAAGCCTGAGGCGTTGGATCCAAGCGATGGCAATCTTCAGTCTACCGTCTTCCGGGGCCAGGTCGCTCCAATCGTTGTCGCGCACTACTGGGGCTTGGCGCCGGGCGGTAAATGGTTGCGGGTTCTCCTCTACAAGCCAACACCAATTGGCCCTCCATTCCTCCCATTTGCTGCGGAGCTCTCCCTCCAGATAAGCTTCCTTCTTGTGGACC
The DNA here is from genome assembly GCA_902687465.1 of Secale cereale. Lineage (NCBI taxonomy): Eukaryota > Viridiplantae > Streptophyta > Magnoliopsida > Poales > Poaceae > Secale > Secale cereale. Next base: position 819,934,531 of record LR738713.1, on the reverse strand, counting down.
CTCGAGATCCAGGAGACTCCGCCGGATAAAGGCTCTCCTCTCTCAACTCGGGGCGTAAAGAAGTGGCGGAAAAGGGCTACGTTTGGGTGGACCCCGACAAAGTTCTCGCAGAGGTGTGCGAAAACGGCCATGGTCAGAACGGCGTTGGGGGTGAAATCAAGGAGGTGGAACCTGTAGGTATTCATGAGGTCGCAGAAGAATTCAGAGAAAGGCGGGCAGAGCCCGCAGTAGAAGAACAAGGCGAAGAACGCATATCTATTCGGAGCCATTTGACAAGCAACGGCTGGGAGTACCTTGGTGCGCGGATGCGCCCGCGTCTCCCCCGACCAGAAGAGGTAGTAGTTCTCCCTCAGCTTCCTCGCGGCAAGGTTGGGGGGGGGGGAAGACAGCCCGCTCCCTTCGCAGCCTCGCGAGCCACTGCGCCTCGGCCGACTTCGCAGCCTTCCCCTTATCGCCTTTCGAAGCCATGGCGGGAGCGGTAAGGGAGGTCGACGGCGCTGGTGGTGCTGATGGCGATGGGGGGCGGAGCGCTGCTCTCTTTCAAGCTTTCTGAGGAAGGGGAGCGGCGGAGGTTGTCAAGGTTGAAGCAGCAACGGGCGGATGGATGAACTGCCCCTGTTTCCCCTGCTTATAAGGAGGGAGGGGGCGGACGTTCCACATTTCCGAATAAAGAAACTGCCCACGATCTCTCCCACGACGCCGCATTAAACGCGTGTCGTTAAGGGAGGGCGCGGTGGATACGGAGAAAGATACGGCATAAACCAGGCCGCGCGTGCCCGTGCACTGTTTTGGGCCTGGCCCAACAGCGCTCGGCACCGTGTATGGCCCAGGCCCGGGGGCTCCTTTCGGTGTACTAAAGTAGGGGTACCCTTAGTATCCCGAACTTGTGCACGGGCAGTCGCAGCTTCCCGCGGCAAGGCTTGCCGGGTGACCGCCAAGGTCCTCCGTAGTTCCCTTGGAGCCATTCAAGAACAAAGTATCCAAGCCAAGGAGACAAGGCCCCGGCAAGAGGAGCTTGCCGGGAAGGCCGCTCAAGGCACAAGACCACTCAAGGCGCAAGACCCTGGCAAGAGGAGCTTGCCGGGAAGGCCAACCAAGGCGTCTCAAGAAACTTGCCGCGACGCGCCACGCGTCCCGGCAAGGCCCGGTGAGCGACAAGATAACGACCGCGGCAAGGCGCTTGCCGCGGCAAGCTTCCACTCAGTACCAACGCTCCAGCGCATCCACCCACATGTCGCTCTGGGATCCTTCCAGGCATACGTGGCGGGAGGCTGTGCAGCCAGGGGTACGCGGTGGCAAGCGGCGCTGACAAGGTTCCCATCGTGGCGAACGGTAGCGCCCCTGACGGCCCCTTTTTGCACTGTTTGGGCGACGTCGATGGGCATTTAATGCCCTTGTCCCCTGCCGTCAGGGTTAGGTATGGAAACACTGTACAAGTAGGTGTACCAACTACACCACTTTTCCCTTTTTACCCTCAACTGCGTTGCCACCTGTCGGTGACCCCTTGAGCATATAAAAGGAGGTCCATGCGCAACGTAGGGGGGGTTAGACATTCGAACACTCTCACGCTCGGTCTCGTTTGCTGCTAAAGTGTACTGTAGCTCTCAGCGCTCCCGAGCAAGAACTCAATACAAACCAAGGCAGGAGTAGGGTTTTACGCATTCGTGCGGCCCGAACCTGGGTAAACTGCTCGTGTGCTTCGCCTCGATCTGCTCTTCATGCCATCTCTGCCCCCTGCCGTACCGAAAAGGGGCTTCATCCCCATAGGTGTTCGTGGGTGGATCAGTTTCCTCGACACATCCCATGTTCATCTAAAGGAATCCATTAACAAGGTTGATCAGGTCTTGTTAATAAACTCTTTCCGAGTAACATGAAACCGGAGAATTTTCGAATAACACTATGTTACCTCAATGGGGATATGTATGTCCCCAACAATAAGTATGTCATATGCCTTCTTGATAGTAGGAATAGGAAACTCAAAACCTCCAATAGTAATAGTTGAAGTTTTTCCAATATAGTTGATACTATGGACCTGAGGTAGTTTCCTCGGAAAGTGTACCGTATGCTCATTACCATTGACATGAAAAGTGACATTGCCTTTGTTGCAATCAATAACAGCCCCTGCAGTATTCAAAAAAGGTCTTCCAAGAATAATAGACATACTATCGTCCACGGGAATATCAAGTATAACAAAGTATGTTAGAATAGTAACATTTGCAACTACTACAGGCACATCCTCACAGATACCGACAGGTATAGCAGTTGATTTATCGGCCATTTGCAAGGATATTTTGTTAGGTGTCAACTTACTCAAGTTAAGTCTACGATATAAAGAGAGAGGCATAACACTAACACCAGCTCCAAGATCACACAAAGCAGTTTTAACATAGTTTCTCTTAATGGAGCAAGGTATAGTAGGTACTCCTGGGTCTCCTAATTTTTTAGGCATTCCACCCTCGAAAGTGTAATTGGCAAGCATGGTGGAGATTTCTACATCAGGTATTTTTCTTTTGTTGGTGATAATGTCTTTCATATACTTGGCATAAGGATTTGTTTTAAGCACATCAGTCAAACGCATACGCAAAAAGATAGGTCTAATCATTTCAGCAAAGCGCTCAAAATATTCATCATCCTTTTTCTTGGATGGTTTCGGAGGAAAAGGCATGAGTTTCTGAACCCAGGGTTCTCTTTCCCTTCCGTGTTTCCTAGCAACAAAGTCTCTCTTATCATAACGTTGATTCTTTGATTGTGGGTTATCAAGATCAACAACAGGTTCAATCTCTACATCATTATCATTGCTAGGTTGAGCATCAACATTAATATTATCACTAGGTTCATGTTCATTACCAGATTGTGTCTCAGCATCAGAAACAGATATATCATTGGGATTCTCAGGTGAGTGAGCTACAGGTTCACTAGAAGCATGCAAATTTCTATCATTTTTCTTTTTCTTCTTCTTAGAAGAACTAGGTGCGTCTAAATTAGCTCTCTGAGAATCTTGCTCAATTCTCTTAGGGTGGCCTTCAGGATACAGAGGTTCTTGGGTCATTTTACCACCTCTAGTTGCAACTCTAACAACATAGTCATTATTCTTACTATTTAATTCATTGAGCAAATCATTCTGAGCCTTAAGTACTTGTTCTACTTGAGTGGTGACCATGGAAGCATGTTTACTAATGAGTTTCAGTTCATCTTTAGCACTAGACAGATAATCACTCAAGCGTTCAATCATATGAGCATTGTGTTGTAATTGTCTACCAACATAAGCATTGAAGTTTTCTTGTTTCACAATGAAATTGTCAAACTCATCTAAGCATTGGCTAGCAGACTTATAACGAGGAATATCACTTTCATCAAATCTATAAAGAGAATTTACCTTTACTACATATGTCGGGTTATCAAGACCATGTATTTCCTCAATAGGCGGTAAATTCTTAACATCTTCAGCTTTATTACCTTTTTCTTTCATAGATTTCTTTGCCTCTTGCATGTCTTCAGGACTGAGAAATAGAACACCTCTCTTCTTCGGAGTTGGCTTAGGGGCTGGTTCAGGAAGTGTCCAATTATTTTCATTGGCCAGCATATTATTCAATAGTAATTCAGCTTGTTCAACTGTTCTTTCCCTGAAAACACAACCAACACAACTATCCAGGTGGTCTCTGGAAGCATCGGTTAGTCCATTATAAAAGAGATCAAGTATATCATGCATCTGAAGAGGATGATCGGGCAAAGCATTAAGTAACTGGGGAAGCCTCCCCCAAGCTTGTGGGAGACTCTCTTCTTCAGTTTGAGCAAAGTTGTATATTTCCCGTAAGGTAGCTGGTTTCTTATTAGCGGGAAAATATTTAGCAGAGAAGTAATACATCATATCCTGGGGACTACGCACACAACCAGGATCAAGAGAATTAAACCAAGTCTTAGCATCTCCCTTTAAAGAGAACGGAAACAACTTAAGGATATAGTAGTAGTGAATATTTTCATCATTGGTAAACAGGGTGGCTATATCATTCAACCTGGTAAGATGTGCCACAACAGTTTCAGACTCAGAGCCATGGAAAGGATCAGATTCAACCAAAGTAATTAATTCAGGATCAACAGAGAATTCATAATCCTTATCAGTGACACATATAGGTGAAGTAGCAAAAGCAAGGTCATGTTTCATTCTAGCATTCAAGGACTTTTCTTTCAACTTAGCTAATAACTTCTTAAGATCATATCTATCATTGCAAGCAAGAAAGTCTCTAGTAGTTTTTTCATCCATAACATAACCTTCAGGCACAACAGGCAATTCATATCTATTGGGAGTAGTTTCATCATCACTTTCATAAATATCATCAACATTTGCACTCTCCCTAACCTTAGCAATTTGTTCATCTAGAAATTCACCTAGTGGCACATTATCAGGCATAGAGGTAGTTTCATCATACATAGAAGAAGTAGCATCATCAAGAACATACGACATATCAGATTCAATAGCAGGAGTAGGTGTCGCAAGTTTACTCACAACAGAAGGAGAATCAAGTGCAGAGCTAGATGGCAGTTCCTTACCTCCCCTCGTAGTTGAGGGTAAGATCTTGGTTTTTGAGTCCATCAAATTCTTCATAGTGATAAGCAGATATAAATCCCAAGTGACTTAAAGAATAGAGCTATGCTCCCCGCCAACGGCGCCAGAAAATAGTCTTGATAACCCACAAGTGTAGGGGATCGCAACAGTTTTCGAGGGTAAAGTATTAAACCCAAATTTGTTGATTCGACACAATTGGAGCCAAAGAATACTCTTAAGTATTAGCAACTGAGTTGTCAATTCAGCCACACCTGGAAACTTAGTATCTGCAGCAAGATAGTTTAGTAGCACAGTAATATGATAGTGGTGGTAGCAGCGGTAAAAGTAAAGATAATGTTTTTGTAGTTTTTGTGATAATAGCAACGGAAAAGTAAATAAGCGGCAAGCAATATAGGTAAAGCTCGTAGGCATTGGATCGGTGATGGGAAATTACGTCGGATGCAATTCATCATGTAGAAGTTATAACCTAGGGTGACACAGAACTAGCTCCAGTTCATCAATGCAATGTAGGCATGTATTCCGAATATAGTCATATGTGCTTATGGAAAAGAACTTGCATGACATCTTTTGTCCTACCCTCCCGTGGCAGCGGGGTCCTATTGGAAACTAAGGGATATTAAGGCCTCCTTTTAATAGAGTACCGGACCAAAGCATTAACACATAGTGAATACATGAACTCCTCAAACTATGGTCATCACCGGGAGTGGTCCTGATTATTGTCACTTCGGGGTTGCCGGATCATAACACATAGTAGGTGACTATAGACTTGCAAGATAGGATCAAGAACACACATATATTCATGGAAACATAATAGGTTCAGATCTGAAATCATGGCACTCGGGCCCTAGTGACAAGCATTAAGCATAGCAAGGTCATAGCAACATCAATCTCAGAATACAGTGGATACTAGGGATCAAACCCTAACAAAACTAACTCGATTACATGATAGATGCCATCAAACCCATCACCGTCCAGCAAGCCTACGATGGAATTACGCACGCACGGCGGTGAGCATCATGGAATTGGTGATGGAGGAAGGTTGATTATGACGATGGCGATGATCTCCACTCTCCGGAGCCCCGAACGGACTCCAGATCAGCCCTCCCGAGAGAGATTAGGGCTTCGTGGCGGCTCCGTCTCGTAAAACGTGATAATTCTTTATCCTTGATTTTTTTCTCCGCGAAACGGAATATATAGGACCTGGACATACGTCGGTGGGGCACCGGGCTGCCCTCGAGGCAGGGGGCGCCCCCCACCCTCGAGGATGGCCCGTGGGCCCCCGGGTGTGGATCTTCTTGCCAGTATTTTTTATATTTTCTGAAATAAATCTCCATTGATTTTCAGGCGATTCCGAGAACTTTTTATTTCTGCACAAAAACAACACCATGGCAGTTCTGCTGAAAACAGCGTTAGTCCGGGTTCGTTCTATTCAAATAATGCAAGTTAAAGTCCAAAACAAGGGAAAAAGTGTTTGGAAAAGTAGATACGTTGGAGACGTATCACTACCTTGTTCGCCTCGGCCTCCTTCTTGGCCTTGCCAGCCTCGCCCTTGAGGGCCTCGAGCTTAGCGGCGCCAACTGTGTAATACAGAATACAATATTAGGCACATCAGAATACCATGTTGGATATCGAGGCTGAGATCAAGTTGGCTTTTGACTCCAGAAGGCATTCTTCTGCCTCTGCTTCTGTTACTCAAGAAATGAAAGAGTTAGTTAGTCGAGGTATTCTAGTATTTCCCTGTTACTTTCTCATGTTTGTAGATAAGAATACACACATGAAATATTTGATTTGTGCAATTTATTTATTCATAGGGCCAAACTCTATGATTGGCAAGACACTTATGTGTTCACAAAGGCCATGGGCGAGATGGTCATCAACTACATGCGAGGAGAGATACCGGTGGTAACAATCAGGCCACGACCCTGGGCTATTGGGGAAAGTAAACATGCGAGTAATTGTGATGCGGCGCCCTTTGTGCGTGAATTTCATACGACGATGATGCCAATGTACCCACCTCGGGCTATGGTCTTGTTCGCACACGAACACGTCATGTGTACCCTCGACGCCGGGGGTGATGCACCGCAGCTCACGTCGAAGAAGACCCGACCGATAGCGCGATACGCAGGACAGTCGGCGGGCGCTTTTGCGGACCCGAAATCCCACACGCCCGTGAGGAACCCCGTCAGGGCGCGCGGCGGCTATGGGCTGCCCTAGGTCGATTCGCTCGCCCCTAGAGCCTCGTGGATCGCTGCCCTCCAACGCGAATAACGAATGAAGAACGAGAAAGAAAGATACAAGGGTAGGGGATAAAGATAGATGAACACAAAAGTGTAATAGATTGATTGGTTCGATTGGTGTTGTTCAATCGGACGTCACCCCCAACATATATAAGAGGCGGCTGGATTTCCCGTACAAGTAAAGGATTCATCTAGGCTTGCCTTACCAGAAAATTACATCAATTCACGTCCTAGAGTCCTACTTTTACTCCAACTCGGATTCAGCCCGAATCTGGTCCAAACTTCTATCCTGCTTCTTGCGCGGGCAGTGGAATTTGCATATAACCTCCGATTGATAAGATCTAAATACCAAATTTGTGCACCTCGACGTGAAGAACAATTCTTATGTTGAACATTTTTTCAAATAAAGCCATCTTGAGTACTCTACGAAGCCATCTTTAATCTTCAGTCGGACTCTGTCATGTAACGGACTGGATTGTCCGAGTCTCGTAGTGAACTTGCAGGCCGTATACTATCTCAGATGATAATGACTCCAAAAATGAAAGTTCACCGTTTTGCCGATGCGCACAACTTCCGTGTTGATCACTTTTCCATCCGAGGTCATATGGATTACCTTTCGGGCACATCTTCAGTTTCACTCGGATCCGAGCTCATCCACTCGGATATTAGAGTCTTTCACTCGGATCGTCTGACTGGACTTTTTCACTCAGACGTAAGAGTCTTTCACTCGGAAGACAATCTTTCACTCGGATGACTACTTTCACTCGGAAGATAATCTTTCACTCGGATGACTATATTTCACTCGGAAGGCAATATCTTACTCGAACGGCAAGCTTTCATTCCGATGGAAATCTTTTCACTCGGAATAATTTCACTCGGATTACTATATTTTCATTCGGAAGCCAATATTTTACTCGATCAATAAGTTTTCGACCTTTTACTCGATCGGTAGGTTTTCACTCGACCTTTTATTCGATCGGTATGTTTTCACTCGGATTTCCCGACTGAAAACACAGCCTGATCTTGATTGGCCTCTCCAGGTTGCATAGTACATCGGATTGAGACAGACTTTATATTAAAAACGATCGGCTCGACGAGACAAAACTTTTTCGTGTTGAAGGTTTTTCGATTCAAGGCCGTCCAGAAGGCCGAATTTCTCACGCATTGTATCTTACACTCATCAACATGTGTCTGGTGTCGGGCGTAATATTTTGGTCTTTGGTTGGGCTGGTCCGTATCGACTGTAACTTTTGCATAAGAACTCGGATTGAGATGATTTATATATCAAAATTGATTGCCTCGACGGTACGAAGACAATTCCTTTAGAGTGCTCCTTCATCCGAGATAGTCTTGAAGGCGTGAATGAGCAAAAAACCACTCGGCACATTGAATTATGTCACTCGGAGTATAGTTTCGGTCCCTAAAATAAGGTCGAATGATGATAACCGAAACACCAAAGTTGTTCCACTCGGAGACGTGAATCTTTTCATGCTGAAAACCCTTTCACTCAGGACATCTTCATTGCTTTATGTATCTTGCCAAAATCAGGTGTCAACACATGCCCCCCTGTTTTCTGGCAGAGCTTGCGTGCCAGAAAATACCTTGCCTATGGTAATGTTTAAGCTATGTGTCAACACTCCATCGTCTGTGCATGCTGAGTACGATAATTTTAATCATCCATATGGTCAGGTTTGTTGCTTCTTCGGTAGAGCCTCTTGGGTAATAGTTGTCTGAGAACAACAATTGGATGTCACAAAGGCTTCCACGTAAGTTCCTTATGTCAATCCGGACCTTCCATTTGTCTAGGTACTCCATGGGAATATTAGAACCCTTCAGCGAAGACGGTTGCCGAACGATTATGATCATGCACCTCAAAGGAATACCGTCAATTGTTCGGCGACTCAACTCATTATCAAAGTACACCATCAAGCCTCCGCAGAACAACGTATGTCTCCTGACTTGGACCCTGCAAATAAATAACATTTGGAGTCGGAGCTCTTTTATGCACTAGACCCTTGATTGGTGGTCGAATCAATAATTAAGTCAGCCTTGCCAGTATTGGCAAACACTGAGCATCGGCTATAGGAGTAGGAAATCAACCATGGTGAACACCGTTAGCTAGATGGCGGGTTTGCCAACACAATAAATTCCAAGGGCGATATGCAAATATCGGCCATGCGTTCTTATCTCAAAAGTGCTCGGGAGTCCGTCCACCAAAGTGTGAATAGCCGAAATAAGTTAGATGTTTTGGCTGAGGATAAATTCCATAGCGTTGATTTTGATGGTACGATTGAAGAATGTGGATGACACGCTTCTGGAGTCTCCTATAGTGAGATGAAAATTGTCATCCTCACCTACAGCCTTTATGTTTGTACTCCCTTATTTTTGTTGGCTTCGCAACAGGAGATGTGATGCCGCTCTTAACTCGAGGATTTCCCTTAGGAACCCAGGCCATGTTCCTCTTCTCCAGCTCCTTGGCCCTAAGCCGATTCAACTTATTCTGTTGCGAATACGGTAAGCCGAGTGGGTGTCTTGGCTGGGACTTTGGTGTATGCACTGGCAAGTTCTTCCTGGCTTTGGGCATCTCCGGTTTGGCCTATCCAAACTCAACGATTGGATCCTTGAAAGTTACTTTCTTCACTTTCTTGTCCTTAGCAGCCAACACAGACTGGGCTGGCTTTTTGTCATTGGGAGTCGGATCTAAAATAGCACACCTGCGTCCATCCTTTTCTTTCTTCATTTTTGTAACACTTGTTGCAATACAAGGTCGGACATCATTATTATTTTGACAGCTTCTCTTGGGAACCCATGCCATATTCTTCTTTCTCAACTCATGTGCACTAAGTTTTTGTAATTCCTTCTTTTGCCAATGCGATAAGCCGAGTGGGCACCTCGGCTGTGATTCTGTTTTAACCAATGCCAACTCTTTTTTGGCTTTGTGCACTCTCAACTTCTTCCCTTCAGATTTGGCACTTGATTGACTTGCCTTGTTGCCTTATGTAGCCAATGTTAATACTTTAACTGGCTCTTTGTTATTTGAGAACAAATCTGAAGTAGCACACGACCATCTTTCTTGACCTGATACACTTGCTTGACCACCTCTTTCTTGTTCCTTGAGCTCTGGACCGATTCCTTATGATTGAAACGGTCTTTGACGTGTGATTGTTCATCAAATGTTGATCCTTTTGGAGTTGCATAATGTTGGCGAGATGATCTAAAATAAGATGGGTAATGTGCCCTTGTATCATACCTGCCCCATGATGGATATGGATTTACATGAGCGTAGGGAGGCATCCACGACATTGGTATTGGCGGCCCAAAAGGAGGATATGAAGTCTGCTTGCTCAACGTCTTCCTTTGCCAATCCCAGTCTTCAGATTTATGCCTTGGGGGTGACTTCGATGTTTTTTCTTCACTCGGCTGATAAGCATTCTTCTCCTCATGTATCTTCTGATATTTTTCCAATAACTGCGGGAAAGTGACTTTCGTCTTTTTGCATTTGTGCTTACCGCGGCCTTTGCTTTCTTTGGTTTTATGTGCATCGGTCTTTGAATTTTCTTGTTGCCCCTAGTACTAGATGTGACAGTCGTAACTTTGATGGAATTCATGTCTTCAATATTATTGCTGATGCACTTTTGAATGATTACCTCGCTTGAAGATTTGATCACATCATCATTAGCGTATACCTGTCTGTCAGGGGTATTGCTAGCAGGTATAAACCGGCCAGGAAGATTCGGATTACACTAGTCTGGTTGTATCATTACAAAGCCCGGTAGAATATGTACAAAGGTTACAACCCATAAAGGTTAAGGGCCCGTGTGTAAAGCCTACGGTTTGTAAACCATCATATCATGTAACTTGGGATGTAAGATAGAAAGAGAAGAGACCGAGGCGGACACGTTTATGAGCCGGCCTCGGGACTCTGTAAACCAGACCGGGCGTCGCCTCTTATATAAAGGGACGATCCGGCGACGGTTCAGGGACAAGCAACAACAACTCGAGACACAGGCAAGCGATCCGCTCCCTGTTCATCGACGCACAAGCAATACCACACCAAACTAGACGTAGGCTTTTACCTTCATCGAAGGGGCCGAACTAGTATAAACCTTCTGTGTCCTTTGTGTGCTTTTAACCCCTTCAAGCTAACCCGCGCGATGGCCTCACACCTAAGTCCTCTAAACCGGACATCTGTCGTGCTAATTCCACGACAGTTAGCGCCCACTGTGGGGCTATCGCACGATGGTTTCGAGTTCTTGAAGGGCAGCTTTGAAGGACTCAAGGGCTACACGGTTGGCCGGATGACCAAGAGTCGCCGCGGCCGGATCTACATCGACGACGCAGGCTGGGGCCCCGAGGCCGATTCAATCGAATACGGGTACCGGGTCCCCTTCGGTGGCATCCACGTTTTCATTGGCAAGATTGGTGAACCGGGACCTGGGCCGGACATCTTCCCCAACATCATCGAGCCGGCTCAGCGTGCGAGATCGGCCCGGATTTAGCCCGCCATGAAGCGTGTCTTCGTTGGAGCAATACATGGAGTCCAAGCCGAGGGCGGATCGGATTCTGGTGGCGAGACAGTTGTCTATTCCGACGATGAATCTTCAACCGGAGAGACCGAATCTTTGTATCTGTTGCAGGACGGCCGATCTGAGGGTATATCCGATGGCAATAGTATTCCGGACCCCTTTGATTCGCCAAACCGGGTGGCTGTTTTCATGGCCGGTTCACAGTCCATGCAGCAGCCCTCGACGACCGGGGCGTTCACCTCAGAGGTAGTTGGTGCTGGAGCAAGCAACCAAGCCCCGTCGCCCTCTGATGCCCTATCCACCTTGGTTGGAGAATTGACGGCACTTGCAACAGCAGAAGTGGCCCCTGCCAACAAGACGCAGCATGATGCGGAGATCCTTCAACTGAAGGGCCGGATTGAGCAGGCTAAACGGGATCTAGACGCAGAGAAAGCCATGATAGCTACGAGGCAAGCAGAGCTAGACTCCTAAGCTTTCCGGCTCAGGGTGGATCAGACTTCTGCACATGAGGTAATGTACAAAAGACAGCAAACTCGTCTACCGTCGGTTTACGAGGCGAGGAATCTCTTTGGCACACCAGGGGCGGGAACCAGTAACCGCCCAGAGGTAAACCGGGGAGGAGCCCCAGGGACTGGCGCGTCGGTTCAGCCGCTGGCTGCAGAGCGAAATCGTCAAGTTGTGCCCACGCCGCACATCCCCACCCCTCCCGGCCATTATTCTAACTCGTTGGACAACATTGTCGCCGCCGCTTCACGACTGGCCGCTTTACCCATTGAGGGGACATCCCCCGTGGCGATGGAAGCGCGCCGGGCTAAGGAATTGCTGGACACGGCGCTGAAACAGCAGCAGGCGTACTCTTACAGCAGGGAGAGGATTCATTCAACCCCCCTCCAAAGCCAGAGTTACACTAGGCATTGGGATGAACCGGCCGTGTCTAGCAGCGAGCGGAGACGTCATCACCACACGCAGGATGATCCGGCAGGAGCAGAAGCACACGCCCAAGAGGCGGTAAACCGGGCCAGACATACCGCCCGCGAGGACACCCGTCAAATGACGCCGGTTCACCCAACCACAGCAGAAACGGGAATCACGGCGAGTTCCTTTGGAGTACAGTGTGTCGTCCCCGCTTTATGAAGCGTAAAGTTACCCAAAGACTTCAAAGGTCCACGCAAGGTGCCCAACTATACGGCAGACCTGGCTCCAGAGGCGTGGGTTGAGAGCTATGAGATGGCTATGGAGATGCTAGATGTGGATGAAGCGGCATGCGCCAAGTACTTCACCATGATGCTGGAGGGTACAGCCCGGACATGGTTAAAGGGCCTACCACCTAACTCCATCGGATCATGGGGTGAGCTGCGTCGCCAGTTTATCAAAAATTTCAAAGACACGTGCAAGCAACCGATGTCAGTGGTAGATTTAGCAGCATGTGTTCAAGGAGAGCAGGAACCCACGAGCACCTGGGTGCGACGAGTATCAGAAATCCTGCATTCTTCCAATAGCATCAATCCTAGTACGACGATAGTGACATTGGAAAACAATTGCCGGTTTGAGTCTCTGAAGCTGAAGTTAGGACGGCTCAAGCGGGATTGTAATGACATGGGGACACTCATGAGCGCTCTAGTGAAATATGGGGATTCTGATAATACTAAGTACCCAGATGCAGATGGAGACAAGTCCGGGAAAGCAAACAAGGCCGGTAAACCGGCGCAAGCTAATCCGGTAGGAACATGTTACAATGGTAAGAGAAAGGCAGAGGGCGGCTCTGATTTTGTGGCCAATACCAATGTTCAAGGAAACTTTCAGCACCGCAAGGGTAGGCCGCCTCCCCGTAGCGATGGGGGATCCTTCAATCTAGATCAACAGTTAAATGAGCCTTGCCCTAAACATAGTACGGAGGGACACCCGTCTAAGCATTTATGGAAGGACTGCAAGATCATGTTAGAGGCCATGAAGCAAGCCAGATACAACCACGGACCTCCCGGCGGCGGATCGGGTTCCGGTTTTCAGGGTCCGGGTTACCAGGGTAATGGTTCCGGATCAGGATATCATGGCGGTTACAACAACCAAGGCAATCAGCAGCACGGTCAGGGTGGCTACAACAACCAAGGCAACCAGCAGCATGGTCAGGGTGGTTACAATAACCAAGGCAATCAACAGCGCCAGCCGCAGCAGCAATCCGGATATCAGAGTAATCCGAAGGAGCTAAGTAGTGGACAGTACCATGTTTTTACCACGAGTTTGTGCAAACGAGATCAAAAGGTCCTGAAGCGGGCAATACACGCAGTTGAACCGGCAACGCCACGTTTTCTACGTTGGTCAGAACAACCTATTGTGTGGAGCAGAGAAGATCACCCGCCACGGGTTGATAATCCGGGCCAGTTGGACCTAGTGGTAGCACCACAGGTGGGTGGCTACAAGTTCACTAAGGTACTCATGGACGGCGCCAGCAGTATCAACATCTTGTACTATGAGACTTTCCGGCGTATGGGATTGACAGACAAGAAGTTGAGACAGTCCAACACAGTATTCCATGGAGTGGTGCCAGGGAAATCGGCTTACCCAATTGGGAAAATTGATCAGGAGGTCACCTTTGGGGATGAGCAGGATTCTAGGTCAGAGATAGTGACCTTTGAGGTTGTAAATATTAGGAGCCCGTATCATGCTCTATTTGGGAGGACGGTTTACGCCAAGTTCATGGCTAGACCGTGTTATGTTTATCTACAGCTCAAGATGTCGGGTCATAAGGGAACCATCACGGTTCACGAAAGTCGCAAGATCGCATTGGAAAGCGAGGAAGGAGACGCAGTTTATGCAGAGGCAGTGTGTGCTACGGAGGAGTTGAAGTTCTACAAAGACAACGTTGATCCGGCAGATATGTCCCCATTAAAAAAGCCAACTACAGAGCATGATCCGGCGTTGAAGTTTAAATCGGCAGAGGAAACCAAGCAAGTTGACTTTGTACCAGGTGATTCATCCAAGCAGTTCACTATCAGCGCTAACCTAGACCCCAAATAGGAAAGCGCGCTCATCGATTTCATCCGTGAGAATCGGGATATCTTTGCATGGAAACCATCTAACATGCCAGGTATACCGAGGGAACTCGTTGAGCATAGTCTTAACATTGATCCGAAGTTTAAACCGGTCAAGCAGTACCTGCGCCGCTTCAATGAGGAGAGGCGCAAGGCTATAGGTGAGGAAGTGGCCAGGCTTTTGGCCGCAGGGTTCATAGTGGAAGTGTTCCATCCGGACTGGTTGGCTAATCTGGTACTGGTGTTAAAGAAAAATGGAACATGGAGGATGTGTGTGGATTACACAGACCTAAACAAGGCTTGACCAACTGATCCTTTTGCTCTCCCCCGTATTGATCAGATTATTGATGCTACGGCAGGATGTGAGCGGCTAAGTTTTTTGGATGCATATTCAAGGTATCATCAAATCAAGATGGCAGTTAAGGACCAGGAGAAGACAGCTTTCATAACTCCCTTTGGAGCCTTCTGCTATGTATCTATGCCCTTTGGGCTCAAGAGTGCCCAAGCAACTTACCAGCGTTGCGTACAGAACTGCCTCAAAGGGCAGATCGGAAAAAATGTCCATGCCTATGTTGATGACATTGTGGTGAAGTCAAGGAAGGAGGAGACGCTGATAGAAGACCTAAAAGAAACCTTTGACAACCTCCGGGTTTATAAGATGATGCTTAATCCGGAGAAGTGCGTTTTTGGTGTTCCGGCAGGCAAGCTCCTTGGATTCTTAGTATCAAACACAGGAATAGAGGCCAATCCAGAGAAGATCAAGGCGATCACATCCTTGACTAAACCGGCTTGTATCAATGATGTCCAGCGCATAGCAGGCCGGATTACAGCATTGAGCTGATTCATCAGCCGTTTGGGAGAGAAGGCAATTCCCCTTTATCAGATGCTGAAAAAGACAGATCGGTTTATATGGAGCGATGCCGCAAATGCTGCGTTCGAGGATTTGAAGCGGCAATTAGCAGAACCGCCAGTTCTTGCTGCCCCTGTTGACAACGAGCCGCTGCTGTTATACGTGGCCGCCAATGCCCGTGCAGTTAGCGTGGCGATTGTGGTGGAACGCAAGGAAGCAGGCAAGGAATATCCGGTTCAGCGCCCGGTTTACTACGTCAGTGAGGTTCTAATTGAGTCAAAGCAAAGGTATCCACACTGGCAGAAGCTGGTATATGGCGTGTTCATGGCAAACCGGAAGCTGAAGCACTATTTCCAGGGCCACCCAATTACTGTTGTCAGCTCAGCTCCATTGGGGGATATAATCCAGAACAGAGAAGCTACTGGCAGAGTAGCAAAGTGGGCCATTGAGCTTAGCCCACACGGATTGAAGTATGTACCCCGTACTGCTATTAAATCCCAAGCATTGGTAGATTTTATCAATGATTGGACATAATTGCAAGCACCAGAGGAGAAGCCGGATCATACATACTGGACTATCCACTTTGACGGTTCAAGGTAGTTAGAAGGCTCGGGGGCTGGAGTCGTGTTAACTTCCCCACGAGGTGGCAAGTTTTGTTATGTCCTCCGATTAATGTTCCCTTGCACTAACAATGCTGCTGAATATGAAGCCCTCCTTCACGGCCTACTGATGTCTATGGATATGAACTTGAGCCGGGTCAAGTGTTTTGGTGATTCGGATCTAGTGGCGCAACAAGTGTCTGGCAAGTGGGACTCTAAAGATCCGCTCATGGCAGCTTACAGGCGAGAAGTTGAAGCGGTTGCAGGATATTTCAAGGGATATCAGGTGGATCACATAGACCGGCGGAAAAATGAAGTGGCCGATGCTCTAAGCCGGCTGGGCTCTCAGCGTAAACCAGTTCCACCAAATACTTTCTTGGATGAATTACATAGTCCATCAGTTCAGGTACCATCGGAGGAAGATTTGGCTGTTCCTGATCCGGAAGCACAGCTAGTTGCAGCACTTCATGTTATTCCGGATTGGACACTCCCTTACTTGGCGTACCTGAGCCGAGGAGAGTTGCCGGATGATGAGGTTGAAGCTAGGCAGATAATCCGGCGATCCAAATCTATGACCATTGTTAACGGAGAACTTCATCACCGCAGCGTTTCTGGGGCATTCCAGCGTTGTGTATCGTCGGAAGAAGGCAGTAATATTCTTCGAGAGATACACGAAGGAGATTGTGGTCATCACGCCGGTTCAAAATCATTGGTAGCCAAGGCTTTTCGTCACGGGTTCTATTGGTTAACGGCCCATGCTGATGCGGAGGATCTAGTCCGGAGATGCGACGCTTGTCAGAAATTTTCACGGCGTGCTCTTGTTCCGGCGCAGGAGCTACGGATGATTCCAATTACTTGGCCGTTTGCAACTTGGGGGCTTGATTTGGTTGGACCTTTTAAACGATCCCAAGATCAGAAAACCCACATGTTGGTGGCAGGGGACAAGTTTACAAAGTGGATTGAGGCAGAGCATGTCAGTAAGTGTGATGCGGCAACAGCGGTTAAATTCATCAAAAAGGTAATTTTCTGGTTCGGCTTTCCACACAGCATCATTACTGATAATGGCACCAATCTATCTAAAGGAGAGATGGAAGAGTTTTGCCAAAGGGAACATATTCGCCTGGATGTGTCTTCAGTAGCTCACCCTCAATCCAATGGTCAAGCTGAAAGGGCTAACCAAGAGATCTTGCGAGGCATCAAGCCCCGGCTTATGACTCCCTTGCAAAGAACACCAGGGTGCTGGGTTGAGGAGTTACCTTCTGTCCTCTGGAGCATCAACACTACGCCTAACAGGTCTACAGGCTATACGCCCTTCTTCATGGTATATGGTGCTGAAGCAGTTCTCCCTAGTGATATTCGGCACAACTTACCACGGGTGGCAGCTTATGTTGAAGCGGCCAATGAGCAAGCAAGACAAGACAGGTTAGACCGGCTGGATGAGGAACGGGACACGGCAGCGGCACGATCCGCAATTTATCAGCAAGACCTGCGGCGATATCACAGCCGCCGGGTTAAGACCAGGACGTTCCAGGAGGGGGGCCTGGTGCTCCGGCTCATCCAAGACCAGACAGATATGCACAAATTATCCCCACCTTGGGAAGGACCCTTTGTGGTCAGCAAGAACCTACACAACGGTTCATACTACCTGGTGGACGTTCGAGAACATAAAGACTGGCGGACAGCAGAGGAAGAGACAAAGAGGCCGTGGAACATTGCTCTTCTGCGGCCTTAATACACTTGAGCCATGGGCTCCGCTTCATGTATCCTGTATATATTATGATTAATAAATAAACCGGCACCCCCGGTAAACCGGGGGATCAGCCATCCTCTTCAGATATAAGTGTCTTATGGGAATTCACTAAGGTGATATCCATCTAAAGCTTATTTCTCTTGATATATATCATTTTCATCAAGAAAACAATATGCTTTGATCCATCTATTTTGATATGCAGGACAATTATCGAAGGGACCAAAGAGGGTTTGCCACACAAGCGCAACTCCCATATAGGTACCCTGCCTCTATGGCCACTAGGGGGCTTCCTGTTCAAACATAGGTCGTATTCGAACCAAAGAGAACATAACCAAACTCACTTGGGGGCTTCTTGATCGTATTCGAATCATAGCTTAACCCCTTTTGGGTCCGATTTGGATCGTATACGAATCCACTGATCTGTGCAATTTCAAGACCTCTGGGGGCTACATGATCGTATTCGAATCCTAGCTTAACCCCTTTGGTCCGGTTTACTGATCGTATTCGAATCAGAAGCCTTATAAAAACTTCTCAAGGCCACTGGGGGCTACATGATCGTATTCGAATCCTAGCTTAACCCCTTTGGTCCGGTTTACTGATCGTATTCAAATCAGAAGCCTTATAATAACTTCTCAAGGCCACTGGGGGCTACATGATCGTATTCGAATCCTAACTTAACCCCTTTGGTCCGGTTTACTGATCGTATTCGAATCAGAAACCTCAAATATGGAGCCTGGCAGCTCGTGAAAAGCCAAGAGCTTAAAGGCCGCTCTTAAAAAATGCCTAGAGCTTAAAGGCCGCTCACAAAAAGCCTGGAGCCTGGCAGCTTGCAAAAAGCCTCAAATTTGGAGCCTGGCAGCTCGTAAAAAGCCTCGACTACATGGTTTTCTTTGCCAAAAATGCTTTGTTTTTGCAAGTTTTTGCTGTTAACCAAGTCTATTGATCCGGGATTGGGCAACTTCAAAGTTGACCATATATCTGCAAAGTTAAAAGTCTGGGTAATGAATACCAGCATGAGTTTAAAGTCTGGGTCATGAACACCAGCATGATTTAAACCGGCGTTTATTATAACCCGGAACAGTCATCAGGCACATGCCAAGAGAGCCAAGAGCCTCATCAGCTGTAATGCCCAGGATGGGACTATACCTCCTACGTGTCGAGGCACGACTTAAAGGTATATGCCCATTCTGGGATGATCGCAATTTCGGTATCTTTGCACATCTCATGTAAAAAATGGGGATGAAAGGAAAAGAGATAGTTGGCTTACACTCGCCACGTCACACAATTCATTACATAGCAAAACATCATTCAAATAACATCACAACCCGTCTACGGGTGAAGATCCAAATGAGGAGCGGTTTTCGGCCACGAGATCACAATTGAACGGCCGAGATGATGGGAAGGGTTTGAGCTGGGTTGTTGGGCTGTTGGAGGGGGGTTCTTGGGCCTCAAAGAGGAGGTACTTTTAGCCCACGAGGATACCCGTTGGAGTACCAAACGAACTCGAAACGCGACGCAACTTGATAGGCGGGTCACACGTATCAAAACAACATCGCACGACAAGTCTCACGCCATTCCGGAAACGTTACATGGCCAAACACGAAAGAAGGACTTGGGGATGCCACGGGCACGTGTGAGAGCGTCGGAACTCGAAACAGACAACGGGAAGAGACTAGTGGGACCGGATGCAAAGGACAACACCATGCAATGCAATGCACATGACAACATGACATGGATGAATGCACACACGCACATGACAAAACGACGAAAACCCGAAAAGACGAAGAACCCGGAATGGAACTGATGAAGCCAAAGTTATATATATTGCCAAAAGGGGAAAGTATTACATCCGGGGCATTACAAACTCTCCTCTACTACGAAAAGATCTCGTCCCGAGATCTAGGACTGGAAGAAGGAAGGGTACTCGGAACGAAGGTGATCTTCTCTTTCCCACGTAGCTTCTCGGTCGGTATGGTGTGACAACTTGACTTTCAAGAACTTGATTGACTTGTTGCGGGTCTTGCGCTCGGTTCCTTCGAGAATAGCAACGGGATGCTCTCGGTAAGACAAGTCTTGTTGAAGATCAATCTCCTCAAACGGAATGGTGCCTTTAGGTGTCTTGAAGCACTTGCGGAGTTGAGACACATGAAACACATCATGAACATTAGCGAAGTTGGAAGGGAGCTCAAGTTGATAGGCTAGATCGCCTCTTTTGCCAAGGATCTTGAAAGGGCCCACGTATCTAGGAGCAAGCTTTCCTTTGATACCGAATATTTGGGTGCCTTTCATAGGAGAAACACGGAGATAGACATGATCCCCAATGTTGAAGGCCAAATCATGATGCTTGCCGTCATAGTAGCTCTTTTGACGCGACTGAGCGGCCTTGAGATTCTCACGTATGACTTTGCACATTTCTTCAGCTTCTGAGATCAAGTCATTGCCAAGAAGTTGACGTTCACCAGTCTCGGACCAGTTGAGAGGGGTACGGCACTTTCTGCCATAGAGGATTTCAAACGGAGCTTTGCCTGCACTTGCTTGGAAACTATTGTTGTAAGAGAACTCGGCAAACAGAAGGCAGTCTTCCCACTTCATGCCAAAAGAGATGACACAAGCTCTGAGCATGTCTTCTAGAATCTGATTCACTCTCTCGACTTGACCACTAGTCTGAGGGTGAAATGCAGTGATGAAACGGATCTTAGTGCCCATGGCGGACTGAAAGGAGTCCCAGAACTTGGATGTGAACAAACTTCCACGGTCTGAGGAGATAACTTGAGGAATGCCATGTAAGGACACAATTCTGGAAGTGTACAACTCTGCCAGTTGAGCTGCATTGATGGATTCTTTGACTGGAAGGAAGTGAGCGACTTTGGTAAGCTTGTCAATCACCACAAAGATAGAATCATTCCCTCTCTTGGACTTGGGAAAGCCAGTGACAAAATCCATTTCAATGTGGTCGAACTCCCACTCGGGGATAGGAAGAGGTTGGAGAAGACCGGCTGGACGTTGATGCTCTGCCTTCACTCTTCTGCAGACATCACATTCATTCACGAATTGGGCAATCTGCCTTTTCATGCGAGTCCACCAGTAAGATTGCTTGAGGTCTTGGTACATCTTGGAACTTCCAAGATGAATCGACAGGAGGGAGTCATGTGCTTCGTTCATTATGAGCTTCCTGAGATCACCCTTGGGAACCACAAGTCTGTCCTCAAAGAACAAGGTATCTCCCTCATCAACGTGATAGCACTTGTATTTGGGAGTACCCTTTGCAATACCATGTTTCACTTTCTGCACCATTGCATCACTGAGCTGGGCCTCACGGATCTGATCTTCCAAGGTAGGAGCAACTTGAAGATTTGCAAGAAAGCCTTGCGGAACAACTTGGAGGTTGAGCTTCCTGAATGCTTCACAAAGCTCAGGCTGAAACGGCTTGATAAGGAGACTGTTGCAATATGCCTTTCTGCTCAAAGCATCTGCAATGACATTGGCCTTGCCAGGTGTGTATTCGATGCTTGGATCATACTCTTGGATCATTTCAACCCAACGAGTCTGGCGGAGGTTCAGGTTCGGTTGTGTGAAGATGTACTTCAAGCTCTTGTGATCGGTGAAGATATCGACTTTTCTGCCCAACAGAAGGTGTCTCCACGTAATCAAAGCGTGTACCACAGCTGCTAGCTCGAGATCATGTGTGGGTAGTTCTTCTCACTTGGCTTCAATTGACGAGAAGTGTATGCCACAATTTTCTTGTCCTGCATTAGCACACCACCAAGTCCTTGAAGAGAAGCATCACAGAATACTTCGTAGGGCTTGGACTCATCTGGAGGGGTAAGAACTGGAGCAGAGATGAGCTTTTCTTTGAGAGTTTTGAATGCCACATCACAATCCGGAGACCAGTTGTACTTGACATTCTTCTGCAGCAAGTTTGAGAGAGGCTTGGCAATCTTGGAGAAGTTCTCAACGAACCTTCTGCAATAGCTAGCAAGACCAAGGAAGCTTCGGAGTTGCTTGACGTTCTGAGGAGGTTCCCAGTTGACAATCGCTTCAACTTTCTCGGGGTACACAGCAATACCGTCAGCGGAGATGATATGACCCAGATACAAGACCTTATCGAGCCAGAATTCGCACTTGGAGAACTTGGCATAGAACTTATGTTCACGGAGTCTGTCGAGAACCAGACGGAGGTGCTTTTCGTGATCCTCTTCATTCTTGGAGAATACCAAGATGTCATCCAGATACACAAGCACAAACTCGTTGCTGTAGGGGTTGAAAATGTAGTGCATCATTCTCGAGAAGGTAGGTGGAGCATTAGCGAGGCCAAAGGACATGACTGTATATTCATAGGAGCCGTAGCTCGTTCTGAACGCAGTCTTGTGGATATCTTCTTCACGAATGCGAATTTGGTGATAACCCATTCGGAGATCGAGCTTTGAGAACACTTTAGCTCCTTTGAGCTGCTCGAACAGTTCATTGATGTTGGGGAGCGGATACTTGTTCTTTATTGTCTTCTTGTTCAATGGCCGGTAATCAACGGAAAGGCGCTCCGTGCCATCCTTTTTCTTGACCAATAAGACACCACAGCCCCAAGGGGACGTACTAGGCCTGATCAGACCCATACACTCTTGTTCATCAAGCTGTTTCTTCAACTCCTTCAACTCTTCAGGGGAGAGCTTGTACGGACGCCGGCATGCTGGCTCAGTACCTGGCTCGAGTTCAATGACAAATTCAACTTGACGATGCGAAGGCATGCCTGGAAGCTCTTCGGGAAAAACGTCTTCGTATTCGTTAACCACCGGAATTTGAGAGATGGCATTAATCTCGCCCTTGTCATTGAGAGAGAATAGCCTGATTGTGTTATTCCGAGAGGCGAAGATAATCACGTCTTCATCGGAATGAGTAAGCTTGACTTCCTTATTTGCACAATCAATGAGAGCATCATGCTGAGAAAGCCAATCCATCCCGAGAATAAGGTCAATGTCGGAGTTGCCGAGAACAACCGGTTTAGCCAGAAAGCGGTAATCACCCATGCGGATAGATACATCCGGAGCATACACACTAGAAGTCATTATCCTGCCCGGAGAAACAACTTGCAACTTCTTGGGTAGATTCTTGGTGATAACATTGTGTTTGGATGCAAATGGATATGACATGAAAGAACATGATGCACCTGAATCAAACAACACTTTTGCAGGAAAAGAGTTAACTGTGAGGTTACCAAGTATCACATCTGAAGAATTCTCTGCTTGAGCTGCATTCATCAGATTCACTCTTGCTGCCTTGGGATTATGCTTGACAATAGCAGTGCTGACAGGTGGAGGAGGCGGAAGGCGCCTTGGGTTGGGGCACTTGTTAGCATAGTGACCCTTCTGAGTGCACTTGTTGCAAACCACTTCTGAGAGAGGACGGTAGTGAGGAGCACTTGACTTGGAAGCTTGAAACTGATTCTTTGACTGGTTGCTTGGGTTGGGTGGGTGGGAGAAAGCACGGCCACCAGAGTTCTTGTTGTTGTTGTAGGGAGCTCGGATCACTGGAGGAGGTGGAAGCCAAAACTTCTGTTGCTTCGCGACCACTTGAGAAGAAGAGGAGGAGTGAACGGCATCTCTGATCCTCTTTTTGGAAGCTTCCATCTTGAGCTGGGCTGTCTCTTGCTTAAGCGCCATATTATAGAATTTGTCAAACTCATCAGGCTCGAACAAGGTGAGAGCAAGTTGGAGTTCATCCTTCAGACCACCACGGAACTGATAGATCTTGCTCTTGGCATCTGGGATGTCTTGCTTAGCATAGCGGGCAAGGTTCTGGAACTTGACATTATATTGGTAGACAGTCATTGAGCCTTGCTTCAGGTTGTGGAATTGCTCACGCATACCCTCGATGACACTTGTTGGAATGTGGTGAGAACGAAAGTCCTTGCAGAAGTCATCCCAGGAGATTTCGCGCCCTGCTCTGGAGTCTTTGTACTGCTGCCACCAATTAGCTGCTTGGTCCTTGAGTTGGAAGGATGCAAACTTCACATAGTCCTCGGGCCTGACGTTACTGCACTCGAAATGCTTCTTGATATCTGTTATCCAGTCTTCAGCATCGAGAGGGTCCACGCAGTAACTGAATGCCTTTGGTTGATTTGCCAGGAACTGGTTGAGCGTAGCAAAGTGCGGTTGGTTGAACAAATTGCCTTGGTTCCCATGAGCACCCTGATTCGCTTGATTTGCTTGAATTTGCTGCATCATCTGCATAAGCAACTGGGTGTTCTGGTTCGTAGTTTGCATAATTGCTCTCCAGGCCTCAGACGGAGGAGGAGGTGAAGGAGGACGATTAGGAACCTCTTCACCCTCTGGGTTAGCGTTGGGAACCCTTTTAAGAGCCATCCTGAAAGAGATGACCACTATTAGCCATTTGATTGAAAGAATATATAGCTGAATCAACGGCTAGAATTGCAACATAGTCTTCAAAAGAATCATTCGAACGAATGAAATTCACAGTTTAATGATAACAACAATCTTCACGAGAAGCCACATGGGAGACAAAAGGTAAATAAAAAACAACAAGGTGCAGATAGAACAAATACAAGATAGGAGCTTCGTTCGACATATTCGTGCTGAAAGCTTATGGAACGTGTTACGAAAGGGTTTTGCAATCCCCGGATCAGCATAGCCAATGACCCTTTAAGATGCAACTCCCGTTCGGAACAACGGCCATAAAACTACTTCACTCAATGTAGAACCCCGAACTCCATATCCTGCATTCCTTGGAAGAATGCCTACGAGCAACTAGATGAACCCACCTATTAATTGCCGAAAGTTTCCAGTTATGCAATCAGGTGTTGGGGATACAGGGGAAGCATCGCGCACTCAACTCTAATCCTACATCCAGCTGTATCCATCCTTCAACACATAACCAGTTATTTCCGAAAACCGTCTACCTCGGACCTTCGAAACGCATCTACTATACAAGCTATGGCAATACTCCCGAACTACCTCCCCAGTACTGGGTGATGTCGGGGTTATCTTGCCACTAACCGCATAGGAGAGTTTTCGATGTCGGCCGTCTTAAGTATTCTAGAACTGTCGCGATATGTTTGTGACGACAACACCTCGGAGCTCAACTCCCCGGGACACTGCCACAACCCCTAATGACAGGAGGCATCGAGAACAATGTTCTCGTCACAAAGACATCGGAACAATCCAAACAATACTCGCGAGATTCCTAAAAAAAACTGGTGCAATTTTGAGAGTAGAAGAGGTAAGAGTAATCGTCAGGAGTCCTCACCAGAGTGAAAAGAGATGAGGAGCAAAAGAAATCCTACTCTCCGATATATATATATATATATATATAGGACTCAAAACATTTTAAGTGTGTGCCTAGACTCAACCGTCAACGATTCGATCAATCAGTGGGGGCTTCTAGGTCGGAGAAGGCTCTGAATACCAACTTGTAATGCCCAGGATGGGACTATACCTCCTACGTGTCGAGGCACGACTTAAAGGTATAAGCCCATTCTGGAATGATCGCAAGTTCGGTATCTTTGCACATCTCATGTAAAAAATGGGGATGAAAGGAAAAGAGATAGTTGGCTTACACTCGCCACGTCACACAATTCATTACATAGCAAAACATCATTCAAATAACATCACAACCTGTCTACGGGTGAAGATCCAAATGAGGAGCGGTTTTCGGCCACGAGATCACAATTGAACGGCCGAGATGATGGGAAGGGTTTGAGCTGGGTTGTTGGGCTGTTGGAGGGGGGTTCTTGGGCCTCAAAGAGGAGGTACTTTTAGCCCACGACGATACCCGTTGGAGTACCAAACGAACTCCAAACGCGACGCAACTTGACAGGCGGGTCACACGTATCAGAAAAACATTGCACGACAAGTCTCACGCCATTCCGGAAACGTTACACGGCCAAACACGAAAGAAGGACTCGGGGATGCCACGGGCACGTGTGAGAGCGTCGGAACTCGAAACGGACAACGGGAAGAGACTAGTGGGACCGGATGCAAACGACAACACCATGCAATGCAATGCACATGACAACATGACATGGATGAATGCACACACGCACACGACAAAACAACGAAAAACCCGAAAAGACGAAGAACCCGGAATGGAACTGATGAAGCCAAAGTTATATATATTGCCAAAAGGGGAAAGTATTACATCCGGGGCATTACATCAGCATCTACATTTTCAATTATGCCTACCGGATTAAGGACGTCAGGCACATTTAATCAGAGGTATGAGGTATCTTTTGGGTATAAAACAGATACTTTTTCAATATATATATCTATGGGAGCAATGTAATAGGTCCGGTGGTAAACCGCCAGGACATCTTTTTAGCATTATTTATGCAGATGCAGATAACATAGACGGATCAACCATAGCAAACAAGAGATTAAATTGGCAGACGCCGAGTCAAGCTATGACATCCGCATTGGGACAAAGATAATGTTTCCACTATCCTATTACAAGGCACCTGCAGGCCCGATTGGATTAAAGTTTTTGCAAAAGTGTTCAGCAGCTATGAATTAAACCGAACGGTTTACAACTCCTCTTCACGCTGTGAAGGCTGAGGATCGATGTGTTCCGGGTCTTCTTCATCTTCAGGTAGTGGCTGGAAATCGGGAATGCGCCAATCAATCTTGGAGAGGGCACGGAAGTACATTTCCTCATTAATTAATAAGATCTGACGGATCAACATCTGGAGCGAAAGTATGGCCACGAACCGGTGGGATCAGATTCTTAGTATCGTAAACCGGCCGCTCCACCCGTTCATTTTCTAAGTCATAGGCCGGATGATACCTTGTCAGATTAGCTTCATCGGCAAGTTTGCTGGCGAGTGGGCGCATCTCTTTGGTTAAGGCACGGAGGTCTTCGGCGGAGAAGGTGGATCCATCCTCTTTATTGCTGGGATATCCATTCATAGCCTCTTCCGGATCAAAATCCGGAACCCATGCCTTGGCTCGGGTCAGTGCTATAAGGGAGCCAGCCCGTGCAGCAGATTTCTTCACTTCCACCAGGCGGACAGGCAGCACAGATAGCTTCTCCAAAGTACCTTGGATGGTAGTTGGGGCCGGTTTCTGATGGGACATTGCACTTATAACCCTTTGAGCGCCGGAATACAGCTGCTCCACCAGGGTATAAGAGGCCTTGAGCTTCTTCCGGACATCATCTCCAAGATGAGTTATGTGTCGCCCTAAATATGTTTGTCAAAATTAAACCGGAGCGGAACAAGGATTGCAAAGATGAAAAGCATATACAGTTGAGTGCTCACCAAAGATAGCAGAAGTCATAAGTTCTATTTGCTGCCTTAAACCGGTCAATTCCTGCGTAACCGGATTAAGAGCAGCCTCAGCATCCTTTGCTTTTTTTCAAGAGCATTCCTCTGCACCTCCCAGGCGGACCGCTCCGTTTCAAAGTCCTTTTTCAATTTTTCTATGTTGGTTAAATTCAGCACAAGCTCTTCCTTGGCTTTGGCAGAAGCGGTTTCAGTAACAGCCAATCTGTTCCGGAGTTCACTTACCTCTGCAGCCCTCCGGGTCAAGTCAGCCTACAAGGAAATCAAACGAATTAGAAAGAAAGGTCAATCAAGTCTCAAGCATATAAACAAGTTATCCACTTGACACTTGGGGGCTAATGTGCAGTTGAAGTACCAAAAGAAAATTTCAGACAAGTCCCAAGCGCATAAAACAAGTTATCCACTTGACACTTGGGGGCTAATGTGCAGTTGAAGTACCAAAAGAAAATTTCAGACAAGTCCCAAGCGCATAAAACAAGTTATACCCCTGGCACTTGGGGGCTAATGTAAGTTCATTTTCGGATACACTGGAAGTCCCGGTTCATCTACAACGAAGCTAAACCAACACTTGGGGGCTACTATGGCCCAAAGACAGGATTGCAAGAGCACAAAGCACAGACAAGTAAAGGAAAGGAAATTACCTCGTATTTATCCTTCATCATGTTGACCAACCCGGCTTCATATTCGCGGCTGGCAAAGAGCCGGTTCAGATACCCGGAATGAAGTTCCTGGGCACTCAACTCGGCATAACTGGATAAATCCGTGCTCCATTTACCTTTCCCTTGTTGAAGTTTTTCATCCTTGGCAGTATGCTTGGCCAAGATGGCAGGCTCAGTGGGGGAAGTAAAACCTAACCCGGTTACTTCAACGTCCGGGGATGAAGTGGCAGTAGGCTAGAGAGGGGCAGCAGTAGGCGCTGGGCTGACAGGAGCCGGACTAGCTCGAGGAGGGCTAACCCAGATAGGGCTCACCAGATCAGCCGTAGGTGTCACCTCCTGGAGCAGGGGCATCATCACGATCCATAGGGAGAGGATCATCAAACTGAGCTTCAGGAATGTCTTCTGGAAGGATGGCCTCTTCCGGATCACCGGCCGGTTCAACGGTAGTGGTTTCAGCAGCCGCTTTGGTTGCTTTCGCCTTCTTGCTAGGCTTTGGTTTGCTGGTAAAAGGCAAAGGGAATAATGAGAATCACGAAGTGAAAAACATGAAGATAAACCGGATGTTTGACAAAAAACTTACCCAGGCACGGTCTTCAGCACGGGGACCTGTGCAGCAGTTGATTCGCCGGAAGAGGACAAAGGAGCCTCATGATAGTTAGGATCAGACGGTTTAAGCGGTTTACGTATGAGCCCGACTTTTGGATGAAGGAGAGTTGGAGAAAGTAAAACCTCAGAGCGGCGCCTGCGAGCTGGAGTGAGAGGTATTCCGGATGACTCCACTACATGGCCACTATGGAGCGTGGTCCGGCGCGCTTCATGCTGCTGCTTCTTCAAAAGAAAGTTGGGATCCAATTGAGCATAAGGATGAGAAAAGGGATATTTCCGGGACACCCGGCGGATTTTGGGGGGCAGCGGTTCTGAGTCAGAAGAGAGAGAAATTACCTCAACTCCCCCGCTTTACTTCCTTCCGCCAGATCCTGTGGAAAGGCATTGTTAACATAAATTTGGATAAAGGGAGATTAAGACATTTAAGGTTTAATTCAGACCTCCGAATCCGGATCATCTTCCTCAGGATGTGAACCGGAGGCAGCAGCAGCCTTCTTCTTCTTAATAGCATAAGTTTTCCAGCGCGGTTGCTTGGCCGGTTTATCGTGAGTTTTCCTTTTCCAGAAGGGGTCGTCAGCCTGTTCAGAAGAAAAGAAATGAATACAAGACAATTGATATGGCCGGATTAAAATAAAACAGGGAAAAGCGGGAAGAACTTACGCTGGCGGTTTATTGGTTTCACAGAATGGAGCTAAACCGGTCCGGCTGCACTCCTCCAAAGTGATGTTCAACATCTTCTTTGCGGACTCAGTAACTTCTTTTTCAGGAAGTATTATATCAATATGGCGCTGAGGATCATCCGGTTTACCAGTATATTCACACATCAGGCCGGAGCGCGGACTCAGTGAAAGAATGCTCCAGGCGAGCCAGCAGCGAACAAAGTCTACTCCGGTTATGCCATTGGCTACAAAGGACCGGAGTTTAGGGAGTTGAGGGGCAAACCGGGCACGATCTGGAGCGCTGAGGCGCTGCGGCAAAGGGTGATTCGTTGGCAGACGGTAGGCACGGTAACCCGGAAGTGGGTTTTCTCCTTCAGGAGAAGTATCTTTACAATAGAACCATGTTTGGTTCCAGTCCTTGGGGTGGCTGTGAAGGGTAGCGTGAGGGAAGCTCACATCCTTTCTCTTTTGGATGCTGACGCCACCCAATTCTTGATGCGGCCCATCAGTAAACTCCGTTCGCCGGTTCAGATGAAAAAAATCTCGAAACAGATCCACTGATGGTGCTTCTTGAAGATATGCCTCTGAAAAGACTTGAAAATTGCAGATATTTGACATAGAATTGGGACCTACGTCTTGAGGATGGAGTTGAAAAGCAGCTAGCACATCCCGGAAGAATTTTGAACCGGGAGGGCTAAAACCCTGGGCCAGGTGATCAAAGAAAACAATGACCTCTCCTTCCTTAGGAGTAGGTGGACACTCATCTCCTGGGGCCCGCCAGTTCAGAACCTCCTTAGGGCCCAGAATACCAATTGAAGCGGCATTCATTAAATCATCCTCAATAATGCGGGAAGGAGCCCAGTTGCAAGCAACGAACTGCTTGGCAGTCATCTTGAATAAGGAAACGCTGAAAAATACAATGCACAATCCGGTTTACCAATTGCTAAAGTATAAGCCGGAGCATTGTGTAAAGTTATGAACTCAATCGACGGTTTAGACAAGGGACTAATGGCATTGGCAATCCAGAAACAGATGCGAGGCGAACAGTTACCGGTTTATCATAATAGAGAAAGAGGAAGCTAAACCGTCAATTACATATAGGGGCTTACTTCTAACCCGTCAAAGAAAGCATATGATTGATTAAACCGGAGAAGATAGGCTATAGATCTATAGTGTGAAGAAACAGTTTCCACAGAAGGCTGAAGTAAAAATGGATCTGAGGCATAAGAAAAAGATGAAATAAATGCAAATCATATACAGGAAGAACAGCGGAGGTTTTCTACAGATCAAATCTAAGCTGGTAAACTAGAGGAACTAAAGACGTGAGCGCGGAGTAGGAGCGCATTCAGGACGAATCTAAATAAGGTTCGAATCTACAGCAAGGTTAAACCTACAGGGATGAACAACAAAGCTTCAAGGTTTTTCATGGCGGAGCTACGGACAAAACCCTAGATCGAGATCTGCGGGGAAAAGGAAAGAGTACCTGACGAAGCAGACGACGACGGTGAAGTGTTCTGGTCACATTCAGGGTGATGCAGCGGCCTTAGCTCGAGGACGACGAGGAGCTCGAAGAGCGGCGGTGGAGCTTCGAGCGACGGAGATAGAGGAAGACGAAGGCAGAAGGGGAAAAAGAGGCAGACCCCAGCGGTATTTATAAACCGAAGAGGTGAAACGGTAAGTGCGGGAATCGAGGAGGTCAGAGATTGGATAAAGATTGCGCTGTCGCCTCGATTTTCGGTATGGCATTTAACAAAGGTAACAGACAGAGGTGAGCAATAAATGCGGAGGTGATGTCACGACGGATTAAAGCAATTCCAGGAGATGACGTCATAGCCGGTTTATGAAGCAGATAAATTGCAGATAAGAGATTTATGCAAGACTTAGAAGACTGACATGAACAAGTTCAAATCAATCTGGGGCCTAATATCAGGGATATTGCTAGCAGGTATAAACCGGCCAGGAAGATCCGGATTACACTAGTCTGGTTGTATCATTACAAAGCCCGGTAGAATATGTACAAGGGTTACAGCCCATAAAGGTTTAGGGCCCGTGTGTAAAGCCTACGGTTTGTAAAACGTCATATCATGTAACTTGGGATGTAAGATAGAAAGAGAAGAGACCGAGGCGGACATGTTTATGAGCCGGTCTCGGAACTCTGTAAACCGGACCGGGCGTCGCCTCTTATATAAAGGGACGATCCGGCGACGGTTCGGGGACAAGCAACAACAACTCGAGACACAGGCAAGCGATCCGCTCCCTGTTCATCGACGCACAAGCAATACCACACCAAACTAGACGTAGGCTTTTACCTTCATCGAAGGGGCCGAACTAGTATAAACCTTCTGTGTCCTTTGTGTGCTTTTAACCCCTTCAAGCTAACCCGCGCGATGGCCTCACACCTAAGTCCTCTAAACCGGACATCTGCCGTGCTAATTCCATGACATTGTCCGTCTTTGGATGAGTCGGGTTGAGGTAGCCGAGTCAATGCTTGATCTCCATCAAGACCAATCTGAGTCGACTGGCCGTATGCTTGTGCCTCAACGAGCACCAATCGTCCCGTGTAAGCTGATTGTGTGGCTTGATGAATCACATTGTTGTCTTTGACATTCTGTTCAAATGAACATTGCATTTGTTATTGTCTTGATAGCTTTACATCGTGATCAATTATAATAATAGGATTAGTTGATGATGTACCGATGATGTGATCATCTATGCCCAGATTGAAGGTACGCTGCTCATCCATTAACCGATATTGTGATACCGGCTCTGGAACAAAACAACCGAGTGGTGCCGGTTTAACGCTATCTGACTCGGCTATGCATTGATTTTCGTCCTCCTTCTCCGATGCTCTTGAATCGGCTATCTCGGAGGACTTTGGACCTGGCTTTATGTTTCTGCAACCAAAGTAACTACAGAATATACGTCTCATTTGATACCAAATGTTAGCCAAGCATGAAACAATCAAAGCTGCCCATATGAACATAATTCTCAGTCGGCATAATGGGAAAAGCTTTGGTTGCGATAATCTATCACTAGCAGTCTCTATGAATGGTATAATATGTTGACTAGCATAATTAGTGACGAGACTATTTCTAACAAACAAGTTACTCATCTCGATTGGTCTTTCCAAGTTAATTATGAACTTGCTAATGGATGCATCAATGATATATTTTTGACAGAATCATAAAGCGAGTAAATTATCTGCTAGACGTACCTTTGCGACAAGGTTGGTGGAATATGATGATCGTATATGTGGAATAATGTCTTGCTTCATCCCAAGATGATCCTCCAACGCCTCATCTTCTTCTTCTGGATTTCGTGCCTCGTCACTCGAATTGCCTGAGTAGATTTCAGTCGGATTGCCCGAGTAGGTTTCACTCGGATTGCCCGAGTATATTCCATTCGGCCGCTCTTCATCAGCTAAATTTTGTTCAGCTACACGCTCTGTTTCTTGATCTTCATCACTAGCCAAACTTTGTTTGGCCACATAAATTTGCTTTTGATGCTCATCAATTTCTTTGGCACGAAACTCATAGGGCAGCATGTAAGCTCCCTCACATCCAGAAAAATCAAGCATGGCCAATTTTTTGCATTTATCGTTCCTTTGCTCGGTGAAGCTTGCATCTTCTATTTTTGTACACGCAAAAATAATTGGCTTGATGCACTCGGCTTTAGCCGGTGATGCACTTGTATGGAACGACGCACTCGGCTGGCATGACGTACTCGGCTGGCACGATGCACTCGGCTGGCTCGATGCAACGCACTCGACCTTAAACGTCTCGGTGGTCAATTCGGTTTCAATTGAATCCAGCATTGTATTGTCACTAAAGGAACCGTTCAACTCGGCTGTAAAAGTCTTAGTCATATTTGACTCGGTTTCAACCGAATCAGCCGTATTAGCCGAGTGAACCCTTTCTTGATTATTTTCCTGCAAATCTTCTTTTTTATCTTGCCTCAAAAGTGCAAAGGAGCCAACATGGTTGCTACATGGAGGAAGGCACTTGACATATTCTTGCAAATATCCCACTCCACGCTTCTTCTTGAGTGCTTCATAAGCATGTCGATATTCTGCTGGTAATCCTCAAGAGTTGGCGTAGTAAATTCGTTGACGCTATTTCCTGTGAGCTTTGGCTTGATCTTGTCCACTTGGGCCACATATTTTTCTTTAAATTCAGCCCTGCTTGGATCAGCTTGCCCCCCAATACTTTTATGATCTTTCGGCAATGAATTGATGTTGCCGAAATTTTGCGATTGTATAGGGGGTGTATAACATGCTACAATGATAGATGAAGACATGTGCACTATTGCTGAATATTTTCTCATGCCAATTTGATCAATCGGCAACACTTTGTATTCTTTCAAAACCCTAGCTTTTATTGCCTCATAATCAAGAACCAAGCCTTTATCATGTTGCTCAAGGCAAAGAGCGGTAATCTTCTTATTTTATGCTAAGCTTTTTAACGCAGCCAAAGTCACCTCATCTCCTGTAATATTAGACACATACGCTCCTGTAGAATCTCCATTCACTCGGCCATAAAAGTGAGCTGAGTCATGAATACTTTTAGTTGCATATGATGCTGAACAATTAATATCATGAGGTGTATTATATGATGACTGAGGATAATCGGCCAAATAGCTAATGGAAGCATGGCCAATTGCCTCATCCATCGGAATGTTTGGGGATAAACCCGCATATTGCGAGTTGACTGCCGATGGATAAAACTGTGAGACGCCCTCCTGCACATGAGGTGTTATTCATCGGCATATTGAAAGGTGTTGCCGATGCACGAAAGTTCAGATTCATAAGTTGCATGTCGCGGTTCTGTAAATTCCAAGTTTCTCCAATGGAATAACTAGTCGGCCTTTGCTCGTTAGGGCTAGCCGACATGACATGCCCATTGAAAGATCTAGCAACATCAACATAATGGCTATTTGCATCTACATAAGGAGATTGATGATACATGTTACCGTTGTAGATTGCAGCCGCTCTATGACGCTCTCCTCTTAGCAAGAACAGGCTGAAGACTGTTCAAAGCTTCGTCCCCAGCGGAGTCGCCAAAAAGTGTGTTCGCACACGAACACGTCACGTGTACCCTCGACGCCGGGGGTGATGCACCGCAGCTCACGTCGAAGGAGACCTGACCGACAGCACGATACGCAGGACAGTCGGCGGTCGCTTTTGCGGACCCGAAACCCC
This sequence comes from Secale cereale, assembly GCA_902687465.1. NCBI lineage: Eukaryota > Viridiplantae > Streptophyta > Magnoliopsida > Poales > Poaceae > Secale > Secale cereale. The sequence goes on along the minus strand of LR738713.1, from coordinate 819,900,569 downwards.
ACACGCTCGGGAGGGACCCCGTCAGGGCGCGCGGCGGCTATGGGCTGCCCTAGGTCGATTCACTCGCCCCTAGAGCCTCGTGGATCGCTGCCCTCCAACGCGAAGAACGAACGAAGAACGAGAAAGAATGATACAAGGGTAGGGGATAAAGATAGATGAACACAAAAGTGTAATAGATTGATTGGTTCGATTGGTGTTGTTCAATCAGCCGTCACCCCCAACATATATAAGAGGCGGCTGGACTTCCCGCACAATTAAAGGATTCATCTAGGCTTTCCTTACAAGAAAATTACATCAATTCACGTCCTAGAGTCCTACTTTTACTCCAACTCGGATTCAGCCTGAATCTGGTCCGAACTTCTGTCCTGCTTCTTGCGCGGACCGTGGAATTTTCATATGACCTCAGATTGAGAAGATCTTAATACCAAATTTGTGCGCCTCGACGTGACGAATAATTCTTATGTTGAACGTTTTTCCAAATAAAGCCATCTTGAATACTCTACGAAGCCATATTTAATCTTCAGTCGGACTCGATCATGTAACGGACTGGATTGTCCGAGTCTCGTAGTGACCTTGCAGGCTGTATACTATCTCAGATGATAATGACTCCAAAACCAAAGTTCACCGTTTTGACGATGCACACAACTTCCGTGTTGATCACTTTTCCATCCGAGGTCATATGGATTACCTTTCGGGCACATCTTCAGTTTCACTCGGATCCGAGCTCATCCACTCGGATATTAGAGTCTTTCACTCGGATCGTCTGACTGGACTTTTTCACTCGGACGTAAGAGTCTCTCTCTCGGAATACAATCTTTCACTCGGATGACTATTTTCACTCGGAAGATAATCTTTCACTCGGATGACTCTATTTCACTCGGAAGGCAATATCTTACTCGAACGGCAAGCTTTCATTCCGATGGTAATCTTTTCACTCGGAATAATTTCACTCGGATGATAATTTCACTCGGATTACTATATTTTCACTCGGAAGCCAATCTTTTACTCGATCGATAAGTTTTCGACCTTTTACTCGATCGGTAGGTTTTCACTCGACCTTTTATTCGATCGATAGGTTTTACCTCGGATTTCCCGACTGAAAACACAGCCTGATCTTGATTTTCCTCTCCAGCCTGATCTTGATTTTCCTCTCCAGGTTGCATACTATCACGGATTGAGACAAACTTTATATGAAAAACGATCGGCTCGACGAGACGAAACTTTTTCTTGTTGAAGGTTTTTCGATTCAAGGCCGTCCAGAAGGCCGAATTTATCACGCTGGACGAATTGCTCACGCATTGTATCAGACACTCATCAACGTGTGTCTGGTGTCGAGCGTAATATTTTGGTCTTTGGTAGGGCTGGTCCGTATCGACTGTAACTTGTGCATACGAACTCGGATTGAAATGATTTATATATCAAAATTGATTGCCTCGACGAGACAAAGACAATTCCTTTAGAGTGCTCCTTCTTCCGAGGTCGTCTTGAAGGCGTGAATGGGCAAAAAACCACTCGGCACATTGAATTATGTCACTCGGAGTATAGTTTCGGTCCCTAAAATAAGGTCGAATGATGATAACCGAAACACCAAAGTTGTTCCACTCGGAAACGTGAATCTTTTCATGCTGAAAACCCTTTCACTCGGGACCATCTTCATTGCTTTATGTATCTTGCCAAAATCAGGTGTCAACAGGTCTTCGAACCGCTCTTGCCCTCCCCTTTCACTTCCATAGTGGTCTTCTTTGGTCGGCCCACTCATTTCACTCTCAAGCTCTCTGAGAAGAGAGAATCCGATTCAAGATGTTTCGAATTCAGCCTTTCCTTCATGTTTGTGCTTTAAGTCAGTTCGTACTTTTCAGTATATAAGAGAATGATTGAACTCGCGTTGAAAGCTACTAAACAACGGCTGACAGAGACTCATAAGAGGGAGAGCGGTAGCAAAAATGACATCCTGCAAAGTAAATGGAAGTTTCTAGCGTTTTGCTCGCTTTATTTTTATTTTATTTTTTTGCTGCGAACATAGGTCGGTTTTACGCATTCGAGAAGGCACACCGGCTGGATCAGAATTCTATCGGTCGCGGAGTCAGGCAGTTTAAGACGACTCTGCTCCAACGCATAAGGCCACTAGCCATCTAGTGTTCGATTAGGGAGATGATCGTAAAAACTACAGACCTGAAATTTTCCTTTCTTAAGACCCCGTTGAACATATTTTCAAAATGTTCAGGTGTGGGTCAAGTTCCCTCATTATTGATTGACTTCCCCTTTGGGGCACGAAAAGATGGACTAGGGTTTGTAAACATACTCAATCAATTAGGTCTTATTGACATTTAAAAAAAATTGCATACCTTGCGTTTCATCAAAATGCTGGTTGATGCGGTCGAGGTCCGTGTTGGCACCTCGAGCTTCCGATTTAGTTCGGCAACCTCTGCGTCTCGTGCAATCGCCATAACTAAGGAAGCATGCACAATAGTTCAGCTATGTAAGTATGCTATTCTATGGATACTTCGTCTGATTCTTTTCAGAATCACACAAAGCATTAGGGTCTACTAGTTATATATGCGTATTAAAATAAATAAAATTTCTTAAAAGCTTTACATTGCTTACCTCAAAGCCTGTTAAAAGGCTGTTGAAGGCTTCATTCAGTCCGCCCTTGACGGACTGAATCTTCTTCATCACCGCACCCATCATGGTGCGGTGTTCTTCAATGACGAGAGCACTTTGCAATGCTCCCTCCATAGAATCCGGCGCCTCCGGATTAACTCCGGGTGCCGCCATATCCTCCTCCGCTTGAGGAATCGGGTCTTCGAACCCCGGAGTCGCGCTAGGCTCCGGGATGATATTCGGTGGGCCCCGGATTGATTGGGCCCCATGTCTTCGGTCTCCATGTGGGCCGTCTCTCCATGGTTAGCGGACGCCGAGGTATTACCCCCGACCGCCTTGTTTCCTACCCTGCCCTCATCTCCTTGGGCGGAAAGCACCCGCTGGGACGACACTTCGGTGTCCCAGCCGATTACGGGCGATGGAGCCCGGACTAGCGGGTCACTCTCCGTCTCTCCAGGCGCCAGAGAGTTCCCCTCCGATGAGGTAACATCGGGGTTTACACCGGAAGGGCTGTAGGTCAATAGGAGAAAAATATTAAGTAAAATACCAGAAAACTGAATAAACAAAGGTGTAGCACTTGAGTCCGGACTAACTTACGTCTCGGGCAGGGGTTTTTCCCTGGGCTTCATCACATAGCTATGTTCGGATGAACTCGAATTAGCTCCGAGGTTTAGTTTCCTTCGGGGCGCGGCCGTACCCGCGTCAGCGACGGCCCCCCTCTTCCTCTCCCTGCCTTGCGCAGGGGGCATTTCTTCTTCCTCCTCTTCCTCCTCATCATCTTCCTCCGCCTCGTCAGAGGAGAGGATGTGGAGGTCCTCGGGCTTCTTGCCCACAGGACGGGGGCTGTCTCCGGCCCCCTTACCCTTTGTCTTCTTGGGCTTATTGGTTGGCGCCTTGTACGGCGCCGGAACCAGCATCGCCGTCAGTAGAGGCATTGCTGGCTCTTCGGGCAAAGGCGCCGGACACTTAATCCGGGTCTCCTTCTTCGTCCAGCCCTGTATATCAGGTAAAAATTCCAACTCCTATTATCATTAAATAAGGGAAAGGGTAAGTGTTCGGCAAGGATTATTATTACCTCTGGGCGGAAACTTCGGTGCTGAAGCCCGCATCCTCGGCCTCTTTGGGCCATTCCTTCTGGCTCTTGAAGAAGTGCTTCCAGATCTCTTTGTGCGTAGAGCCGAAGAGATGATTCAGCGGCTTGTCTCCTGCTGGATCGAACTCCCATAGGGAGGAATCCCGGCTTTGGCAAGGGAGAACAAGTCGGGTCAGCATCACCAGGATTACGGAGGAGAGCAGGTGCCCCTTGGAGATCACACCGAACACACGACTCACCAGAGTCGTCACCTCAGTATGCGACCCCCAGTCCAGACCCTTCTTGGTCCAGGAGGTCAATCTAATTGGGGGTTCGGATCTCAAAGCAGGTTCCGCCGCCCACTTGGTGTCGCGAGGTTCGGTGATGTAGAACCATTCTTGCTGCCAGACCTTGTTCGTCTCCACGAACGAGCCCTTGGGCCAAGTTGGGAGCTTGCTAATCATGGCGCCTCTGCACTCCGCGTGTTCCCCATCAACCACCTTCAGCTTCACGTTGAAGGTCTTAAGCCACAAGCCGAAGTGTGGGGGGACGCGGAGAAAGGCTTCACACATCACTATGAAAGCGGATATGTGAAGAAATGAGTTCGGGGCTAGATCATGGAAATCTAGCCCGTAGAAGAACAAAAGACCCCGAACAAACGGGTGAAGTGGAAACCCTAGCCCCTGACAATGTGAGAGGTAAAAACTACCCTCTCGCCTGCCTTAGGAACGGGAATCACTTGGCCCTTAGGGGGGATTCGGTGTACGATGTCGCCGGCGAGGTACCCCGCGCTCCGTAGATCCTCCACGGTCTTTTCAGTGACCGTGGAAGCCTCCCACCTGCCTCTGGCACCGGATCCAGCCATTGCTGGGAAGAGGAGTAGTGGTTGAGGAACGAGGAGTGGTGGGCGCAGGAGATGAGAATGCGGGGGCAAGGAAGATTGGAGAGCTCAAGCTTGAGGATGGCATGGGGCTGATGAAAGGGATTGGTGTCCTTTTATAACGCTGCGAATACAGAGCGTCCCCCACTTTAGCCATAAAATTCGCTGGTTCCCAAAGCGGTCGTGCGTAATGCGCGGCGTGGGTGCTCACGTCACACTGATAAGGATCGCACAATAAGCGGGCACGATCTCTATTCTGATGGGACGTGCCAATGAGGATATACCTCGAAACGCGAAAGTAGGACCAAATAAAATGGTTCGATATGTTAGTGGGTTGGACGCGATGCTTCACCCAAAAGTTGTCAGTAGAGACACACTATTCATTTTCTTTTTGAGAGCCTTGCCTTCGAGGCTAAGGGTTGTACTAATCTTGCAGAGCCGAACACAATCCATCTGTTTGCAGAAGATATACTCGGGTGGAGGAACCCACCTTGCAATGTCGAATACAATACGGAAGCCGAACTCATCGTCATCGAAGATATGTTCAGGGGCTACTGAGGGTGTCCTGGATCGGGGGGTCCTCATGTGGCCGGACAAACTCCTGGTGGGCCGGACTGGTGGGCCGTGAAGATTATTATAGAAGATCATCTCTCGTATCCAGATAGGACTCTTGTATTCTTGTAATGGCAAGTTTTAGGTTCGGGTGTACATTTTCCTTCCTGTGCAAGATGATATGTACAAACCCTAGGCCTCTCCGGTATATATAAACCGGAGGGCTTAGTCCATAGAGGCTAGAGAAGAATCACAATATCTTCATATGCTAGACCTAGGGTTTAGCCATTACAATCTCGAGGTAGATCAACTCTTGTATACATATTCATCCATACTAATATAGCAGGAAGTAGAGTTTTACCTCGATCGAGAGGGCATGAACCTGGGTAAACATCGTGTCCCCAGCCTCCTGTTACCATCGATCCTCAGACGCATAGTTCGGGACCCCCTATCTGAGATCCGCCGGTTATGACACCGACACACATATGAACTAGAAGAGAACATATGTAGAACAGAGGCTAGAACCAGAAATGATAGAGCAAGAAACCGAGGTAAGATATTAAACAGAGAGAACACGAAGACATACGGAACAGTGGCACAAGCACTGGTCTTGGGGTTGGTGTCCTCGCCAGCCATGCCGTCGAAGAGGTTGTCGACGTTGGGGAAGAAGTCATCGTCGGCGTCCGGATCGGCCATGATGAACCAACGAGTAGTCACGCTGAGCGCTCCCCAAAAAGCTTATCACCCTTCTCCAGTATATGACTCAAAGTGGTGGAGTTTAGGAGGCCTAGACTCTAGTGTGTCCGTTTGGATTCAGTTTCCACTACAGAAAAACGTTTCTGCTCCCGTGTGTCGTGGCGTGGCGTGGCGAGGCGGGCGGCGAAGGAGGAGCGCGTGTGGATGTTCCTCTTGTTCTCATGCTCATACATGTGGGGAAAGAACCTCCCTTATAAAGATGTTCAACTCCCATCAAACTAGCAATGTGGGACTAAACTTTAGTTCCATCTCTTGCCTTGCACGAATGGGCTGCGTGGGCCTTTAGGATTTATTAGGAATTTCTAAAACTCCTATTGGGTTGGCTCATAAATAAACAAAATTCCAGCAGATATGTATAAGGTTGGTGCGACCGTGGTTACTGCTCCAGCCATCGAACCAGGAATCGGAATCATATTGGAGGGGCGGTGACAGTAGGCGAGGGAGCAGGCGCTTGATGCAGACACGGTAGTCAGGTGAGGGTGACGGTGGGAGGTGTGTGCGTGCGTGCGTGCGTGTGTGAGAGAGAGAGACCGATTTTGACTGGTTCCATGCTTCGGTAAGTTGTGGGACCCACCAAGGTGACATTGCCGTCCGTGTGGCATCAAATCCGGGTTCGAGCTGCCTAGGGTTGGAATCAATCTGTTTCAGAATTTCATGCCATCAATTTGTCTGGCATTAGAGTTCAGAGTTATAACTCGGTCTTTTGGATAAGTTCAAGAACAGTATGCACTTTGCTCTTACTCAAATAAAAACCAAAGTTTTGAGTTGCACAGAGCGAACATACATTTTTGACAATGTTTCTCTATACTCGGCCTGGAGGTCTAAGCAAAATGGAACAAACCTTACTTCTAAAGCTTGTGAACATTATGGAATGACCAAAGATGTTCTCAATCACATTTGGGATTATATTCCTCCCAATAAGCTTCATTTGTTTATTGGCTGCAGGTAAGGCAACGCGAGTTCTCTTGTCTTTGATCGTATTGAGTGTGGTTCCCAATCTCAGGGATCAGTGTTGTGTAGTTTGCCATCTTGGCACTATATCAGACATACGGGGTTGTACTGGCCACTTGGCATTTCTTCTATGAATGGTGATACACGTCTCCATGGTGTATTCTAGAAAAATAAGCTATTTATTTGTCAGTCTTGGCCAAAACTTTTGGCAACAAATTTCTTTGGCACACTATTTGTTGTTTGCCGCACACTATTTGTTGTTATATTGAACGGCCCCCGCGTCGCTCTCCCTGGCGACTCGGGGGGCGAAATCATTGCGCCGCCGGTCGTTCCCCCAATCCCTCCCCTCGTCTTGCCGCCTCCAGAGCAACCAGCCAGCAAAGCTCGGCAGGCTCCAGTGACGGCGGCGGTGGGGCATTTTCTTCCGCTGGTGCTAGGAGGTTGGGACAGCCAGATCTCGTTCATGCCGGAGCGGCGCTCAGGTTCCTGGCCTGCAGCGCAAAGGCAGCGGCGTGGCACTCGGGTTCTGGCAGGCGCGGCGACAACGCTGGGTGATTTCAGTGGCTTCGGGCGACTGCTCCAACGGGATCTCCCCGAGTTGTGGCGCTCCCTTGGCTGGCAACCAGCAACAATTCTACGGCTGTGGATTCTGGAGGCCTTGGCTGAATGGCCCGATAGCCAGGTCTGGAAAAACCAGATCGGCAACGGGACGCGCCCGTCCTCACCAAGCCATCCTCTGATCACCCGCGGGATGACCGGCGACGCTAAAGTCCATGGCTTGGTGGTGGTGTTTCAGATATGATCGGCCTAATGGAGATGCGTGCAAACTATGCTGTTGCGGCCTCCTATGGTTCCACGACGGCGGAGGTCACCAAAAGATCTTCGGGAGTCTTCATCTCAAGATCCACTGGTTGACTTCGACGGTGAGATACAAATTACAGACGGCAACTTGACACAAAGGGATGGTTGTGGAGCGGCAGCGGCGGCCGCCGCATCGCACGTAGCTGCTGGGATGTGGAAAAGTGGTGGCGACAACACTTGATGACTTCGATGGTGCTACCCAAGCATCAGGTCGCGAGCTCCGGGGTGAAAGCCTTGGTCTGACCCAAGCTGGTTGTACCTGGCAATGGCGATGGATTTACATCGTTACCTTGTTGAAGGCATTGCTCGGATATGCTCAGATCGACTCTTCAGGGTGAAAACCTAGATCCTAGCCTTGGTGGTTGGATCCGGTGATGGTGACGCTTGAGTGTCACTTCCTTCTTGAAGGCGTTGCCGTTGTAGAGCTCCGTCGTCTGTGTGGTGTCATGAGATGGATGGTGTGGATATGGTCATTGTTGTAATTTGCTGAACATGGATCTGGTCACTTTGGACTTTTTTATTTTTCCCCGCCTACGCATAGCTTTGGTCTAATATGACTTTGCTGTTGCCGGCGTGTTTTTGTGTGCGTGTGTTGATGTTGGCTGTGTGTATCCTAGCTATGCAGAGGCCGGGTATGCACTCTTAGGGTATGTATTCTCTTGATGCTTCTTTTGAGTAAATAAAATCCACCCTTTATCGAAAAAGCTGTGGATATATCCAGTGCCGTAGCTAGGATTAGCCAACGCCCCGGGCAAGCCCTTATGGCTACAGTAATATAGTAGCTACAGTGCACTACTTTTGCTACCGTCTCCAAAGAGTTTCATTGCCACACGCTAGTAGTCTACACTTGTATGGGCCATGAGCACATACAAACAACCTATGCAGCTTCATAGTTGCTGGTGGTGGTGGAGGGAATTTCCTAATTAACACTCATTGCGTCCAGTTGTCAACGAAACAAGTGAGGGAGCACTCATTGCGTCGGCCCATTTAGCAGCCTTACCGTATGTTTTTGGTTTCTACCCTTATTTTTTGGGAACCTTCTAGAAGGTTTTTGAAAGTTTTTTGTTGTTTTTTCTTTTCTTCTTTTCTTGTTTATTTTTTAATTCTTTTTCTTCTCTTTTTTCATAAATTCCAGAATCTCAAATTTGTGCACATCTTCATAAAAATGTTTGGAATTTCTATTTTTGTGCAAATTTTTAGTTAAATGCTTAAACATTCAAAAAATGTTCGGAATTTCATATTTTTATTCATGTTTAAATTTTGTTTTCTATTAGAAAAAAATCAATTTCTAAAATATATTCAGATGTTAGAAAAAGTTTTTGTTATTCAAAAACAATAATTGTAAATTTAGAAAAATGTACACGTCATCAAATTTTTTTCGAAGTTTCAATAAATATTCCTGTTTTTGAAAGTTGTTCAAATATCGAAAAAATGTTAGTCTTTTGTAAAAAAATTAGGGCTTAAAAATTCTTCTAATTTTCAAAAAAATAAGGTTTCTGAAAATTTGTTCAAAATTTCAATAAAGTTCCCATTTGAAAAATTGCACGTTTTAGAAAATTTGGTTCGAATTTTCAAAAAATGTTTAAATCGGTCGTGGATTATAGTTCTTATACACTGTGTTGCTTATTCAGACATTGAAGCTTAATCAATTACAGTGGCTGCGATGACCATTCATTCTCAGGAGGTCCCTAGTTTGACCCCTCATACTATCCGCATGTTCTTTATTCTGGAATTTTTCACTATTTGTGCGCTGTTGGGCTGGCACAGTTGCGAGAGCCCTTGTGCGGCGGGTCTGTCCTTTCTTTTATTGTAAATTTTGTGATTGTTTGCGTGCTGCTGGGCCGGCACAGTTGGGAGAGCACGTGTGCGACGCGTGTCTGTTGGACGCAGTATGTGTCATATAGGAGTTCCCGTGGTGGAGCATACAGCCAAATTAGCATTGCCATCACAAGCAGCAATAGGCAGGCGTCCAATATACGCTAGAAAAAAAAAAGGATGAGACAAGTCAACGCAGGCCTCCAATTATGAACGACAAGTAAGCCTCACCATCAGGCGCCTCGCACGCCATCCCTAACATTCAACGGTGGGGATAAAGTGCAGGAGAGTGATACCACGAGAGTGATGCGACTGACCCACCCCCACGTACCACATGTACATGACATATCCTTGGCGCCCAGCAAATCATACACACAACTTGCTCGCACCTGTGACCACCTTGTACCGATGATAAGTACGCCGGGAAGAGAAGAAAGATCGACGGAAGCTTCACACATCATGTTGGATTCAAGGAGCTCCACGAAATCCATGGCGGAGATAAGCTTAAGAGGACGACACGGGGGAAAGTGATTCCCGGGTCATAAACACTGACAAATATGCTTTGGCGCAGCAGAGACCACACATACATTGCAACTTGCGATATCTACGACTTTGTAGCACTAAACCTGAGCACGAAATAAGCTGCTGGTGAGAACATCCACGTCAACTTAAATTCTATAGCTAGTTATTATCGTATAATCAGTGTGCATTTTCTGGCCGGTCTCTACGGTACTACTACTTGTCAATAAGCAAAGACTTTCACTGCACCTGGTAGTATTTGGGTTCTCTAGAGACTACTCCCTCCGTTTCTAAATATAAGTCTTTTTAAAGATTTCAACAAGTAACTACATACGGAGCAAAATGAGTAATTTTACATTTTAAAACATGTCACTATTTCAAAATAAGTATTTCATCCGTATGTTGTAATACATTTGAAATGTCTAAAAAGATATATATTTAGGAACGGAGGGAGTACAATACTTGCCTACCTCGACCGATCGTTTCTTTATGCGTCACAATTATCAGAACCAACATATCCGGCCGTGAAGAACTTATCAAAGAGAAACACCCGGAAGGTGCATTCCGGCCGTGAAGAACTTATCAAAGAGAAACACCCGGAAGGTGCATGGTGTGCTGTCACTCTGAATAATTTTGAATATCTGCTTCGTAAATTAGTACTTGTTCCAGGTTATAACTGCCGGCCAATCAGCATCGGAGAGTTGACCATCTGTTTGTTTCGTTGAACCGGAAAACCTGTTCCAACCATCTAGAATTAGAGTATTTCTTGTTCTCGCTCTACCCTGATGCATATGAATTGTTCAGACTTCTCCGCTTCTGCAGGAACGTCAACGTGAGACCCTGACGGCTCAACAAGGGCAAGAGCAGGAAAAGAAAATGTACTCCGTAGTAACACAGAAAACGTGCTGGCCGACTTCCCCGCAACGGCATTCATGTCCCGGTCTGTGATCAATGCACCCTGTCGGTCTTGGATCATGCGTCCTGGTTGGCTTCACCTGGCCATTGCGGCCGCCGGCGTGGGGGCTGCTGTGTCGGTGCCCGTTTGGATCGACCGAGGCCCATCTGCGAGGACACCGCAACACATGTCCTCTTTGAGAAGTGACAATTTCAGAGCAAACGAGTGACTTCGTCAATCTACGTGCCTGCAGGTGTTGAACTGAAGATTTTTTTTTTACTCTGATATATATCACGTGGAACTGTAAGCATCAGCCAATTCACACAAAAGCTTAGCATGGTATCAGCCATCAGGACCTAAGATCTTGAGTTCAAGTCCTGCCATTCGCAAATTTTTTTAAATTGATGTTGCCCCTTTCTGTGTCCACGTAGACTTCTTAAGCCATACCTTTGAGTCTATTCACGTGTTCACTTCCCATGTCGCATATGAGAGGGCGTATTATCCGCGCATTGAGGTGTATATGTAGATTGCCTAGCCCTTTTCATCAGTTCGGACTGTCACAGACGTCATCCGCGCGTGTGCCCACCCGTCGCTATGCATCAGCCATCACCGCCCTACTCTGAACGGAACTCCTCCATCACCTCCCGCCTTCGCCGCATATGTACGACCACCACTGCACGACGCATCGTTCATTGCTCGGGCCTGGCTGCTCGGGTGCCACTGCAGCATTAGCCGCTCGTCTGTAGGCCGGTCGTTGTCGTCGGCTTAAGCTCGGACTCCGCCACCACCCGGCCTACACCGAGCGGTGTCATCAACCTCGCAGGCAATCAGATTGATCACCTGTTCACCCGTGATCCACCCCATCTGCGTCGTGCGACTCATAATCTGGCCGTCAGTTGTAGTGTCGCAAGATATGGTCCACGTCGCTACCCTGAGGTCGTCCCCATGGTTACACCGACCTGCTCGAGTCACATTCTTGAAGCAGTTGCATCACATGATCGTTGATTTTGGCACACTTTCTTTGGCATGCTCAAGTCTCACAATGGCATCAATGCGATGCAATGATCACCATTGTTTGCTAGGTTGACTGAAGGGAAAACTTCTCGCAATTATCAATGGGCATGAAAACAACATGGGCTACTATCTGGTCGACGGTATCTATCCTCTATGGGGCTACCTTTGTCGAGACAATCTCTGACTCAATTGGTCAGAAAAAGTCTCACTTTGCCTAAAGACAAGAAGCGGCTAGAAAGGATGTTCAAAGGACATTTGGAGTTTTGCAGGCCCGTTTTCCAATTATTCATGGACCTGCTAAACAATGGGGCCCGGAGACCTTGTGGGAGGTCATGAGACATTGTGTGATCATGCACAACATGGTCGTGGAGAATAAGGGTGAGGATGTTCTCGCAACTCTTGAATTTGAGAACACGGGTGACCCTATCGAACTTCAATAATAGAATCCGACCATATTTGATGAGTTTTCTCAAATGCATCAACAAACTCGGTATCGAACAACTCATGAACAACTGAAGAAATATTTGATTGAGCATCCATGGGTGGTTAAATGGGACAACTAGTAGATATGTGTTGGTTAAAATTCAAGTTTGAACTACTTAATTTAAACTTTGTTGGATTCTACAATATTTAAATTATAACCACAACTGCATTTGAACAAAAAAAACAGAAGTAGATATGCGACTATTTAGAGCGTGCGGACTTTAAAAAATAGATGCGCATGCATGTGGCTACGTTTGGATGGCCGGCTCCCGCATCAGTGTATGTGCACTGGTATCTCTAGGTCCGCAGAGAGATGCAGTGTCCAGTTTGAAGGTTACTGTCGGTGTCAAAACCGGCGGATCTCGGGTAGGGGGTCCCGAACTATGCGTCTGAGGATTGATGGTAACAAGAGACTGGGGACACGATGTTTACCCAGGTTCAGGCCCTCTCGATCGAGGTAATACCCTACTTCCCGCTATATTAGTATGGATGAATATGAATACAAGAGTTGATCTACCTCGAGATCGTAATGGCTAAACCCTGAAGTCTAGCCTATGAGGATTTGAGATTCTCCCTTAGCCTCTACGGACTAAACCCTCCGTTTTATATACACACCGGAGGGGCCTAGGGTTTGTACATGTCATCTTGCAGAGGAAGGAAAGATTACACCCGAACCTTAAACTTGCCATTACATGAATACTGGAGTCCTATCCGGATACGAGAGATGATCTTTGACTATGATCTTCACGGCCCACTAGTCTGGCACACCAAGAGTTATTCGGCCACATGAGGACCCCTCGATCCAGGACTCCCTCAGTAGCCCCTGAACCTGTCTTCGATGACGATGAGTTAGGCTTCCGTATTGTCTTCGGCATTGCAAGGCGGGTTCCTTCTTCCGAATATATCTTCTGCAAAAAGGTGTATTGTGTTTGGCTCTGCAAGGTTAGTACAGCCCTTAGCCTCGGAGGCAAGGCTCTTAAAAGAAAATGAATAGTGTGTCTCTACTGACAACTTTTGGGTGAAGCATCGCATCCGACCCACCAACATATCGAACCGTTTTATTTGGTCCTAGTTTCGCGTTTCGAGGTACATCCTCATTGACACGTCTCATCAAAATAGAAATCGTGCCCGCCTATTGTGGGATCCTTATCGATATGATGTGAGCACCCACGCCGCGCATTACGCACGACCGCTTTGGGAACTGGCGAGGTTTATGGCTAAAGTGGGGGTAGTTCTGTATTCGCAGCGTTATAAAAGGACACCAATCCCTTTCATCAGCTCCCACGCCTTCCTCAAGCTCAAGCTCTCCAATCTCCCTAGCCCTAGCGTTCTCATCTCCTGCGCCCATCGCTCCTCGTTCCTCAACCTCGACCCTCCTTCCCAGCTATGGCTGGATCCGGCTCCAGAGGCAAGTGGGAGGCTTCCACGGTCACAGAAAAGACCGTGGAGGATCTACGGAGCACGGGATATCTCGTCGCCAACATTGCACACCGAGTCCCTCCCAAGGGTCAGGTGATTCCCGCCGTAGAGGCGGGTGAGAGGGTAGTGTTTACCTCTCACTTTGTTAGGGGACTAGGGTTTCCACTTCACCCCTTTATTCTGGGCCTTTTGTTCTTCTACGGGCTAGATTTCCACGATCTAGCCCCGAACGCGATCCTTCACATATCCGCTTTTATAGTGGTATGTGAATCCTTTCTCCGCATCCCTCCATACTTCAGCCTATGGCTTAAGACCTTCAACGTGAAGCCGAAGGTGGTGGACGGGGAACACGCGGAGTGCGGGGGCGCCATGATCAGCAAACTCCCGAACGCAACTTGGCCCAAGGGCTCGTTCATGGAGACGAATAAGATCTAGCAGCAGGAATGGTTCTACATCACCGAACCCCGCGACGCTAAATGGGCGACGGAACCTACTTTCAGATCCGAACCCCCAGAGAGGCTGACCTCCTGGAACAAAAAGGGTGTGGACTGGGGGTCTACAACTGAAGTGACGACTCTTGTGAGTCGTGTGTCCGGCATGATCTCCAAGGGGCACCTACTCTCCTCCGTGGTCCAGGTGATGCTGACTCGGCTTGTTCTCCCTTGCCAAAGCCGGGACTCCTCCCTATGGGAGTTCGATCCGGCAGGAGACAAGTCACTGAAGCATCTCTTCGGCTTTACGCACAAGGAGATCTGGAAGCACCTCTTCAAGAGCCAGATGGAATGGCCTGAAGAGACTAAGGATGCGGGCTACAGCACTGTGGTCTCCGCCCCAGAGGTAATAAAAATCCTTGCTGAACACATACCCTTTCCCTTATTAATGATAATAGGAATTGGAATTTTTGCGTGACATATAGGGCTGGACGAAGAAGGCGTCCCGGATTAAGAGTCCGGCGCCTCTACCCGAAGACCCAGTATTGCCTCTACTGACGGCGATGTTGGTCCCGGCGTGTATTCCCACGAAGAGGAAAGGGAGATGCAGCATAGTAGCGTAAGTATTTCCCTCAGTTTTTGAGAACCAAGGTATCAATCCAGTAGGAGACCACGCGCGAGTCCCTCGCACCTGCACAAACAAATAAGAACTTCGCAGCCAGTGCTATAAGGGGTTGTCAATCCCTTTACGGTCACTTACGAAAGTGAGATATGATAGAGATGATAGTTTATATTTTTGGTATTTTTTGGTTTATAAGAACAGCAAATGAAAGCGGAAAAAAGTAAAGTAGATGTAGATTGATATGTTGAGAATAGACCCGCCGGCCATAGTGTTCTCTACTGGCTTCTCTCATGATAGCGATATTCTACGGCGGGTAAACAAATTACTGTCGACCAATTGATAGAAAAGCGAATAATTATGAGACTATCTAGGCATGATCATTGTATATAGGCATCACGCCCGAGACGAGTAGACAGAAACGATTCAACATCTACTACTATTACTCCACACATCGACCGCTATCCAGCATGCATCTAGTGTATTGAATTCATAAGAACAGAGTAACGCCTTAAGCAAGATGACATGATGTAGAGGGATAAAGTCAAGCAATATGATATAAACCCCATCTTTTTATCCTCGATGGCAACACTACAATACATGCCTTGCTGCCCCTACTGTCACTGGGAAAGGACACCGCAAGATTGAACCCAAAGCCAAGCACTTCTCCCATTGCAAGAACTATAGATCTAGTAGGCCAAACCAAACCGATAATTCAAAGAGACTTGCAAGGATATTATGAGCACATATAAAAAGTTCAGAGAAGAACCAAATATTTCTCATAGATAATCTTGATCATAAACTCACAATTCATCGAATCTCGACAAACACACCGCAAAAAGAGATTACATCGAATAGATCTCCTCGAAGACCGAGGAGAACTTTGTATTGAGATCCAGAGAGAGAGAAGAAGCCATCTAGATACTAGGTATGGACCCGAAGGTCTGTGGTAAACACTCACAACTCATGGTGAGGGCGATGATGATGATGATGAAGAACTCCGTGATGGACCCCCTCTGGTGGAGCTCCGAAACAGGCTCCAAGATGGGATCTCACGGGAATAGAAGGTTGCAGAGGTGGAATTAGGGTTTTCTCTCTGTTGTCGAAGGTTTCGGGGTACGTAGACTTATATAGGAAGAAGGAGGACACCGGGGGGGGGTGCTCGAGGGGCCCACGAGGCAGCGGGGGCGCGCCCTGGGTAGGCCCCCCCCCCACCCTCGTGGACACCCCGAGGCTCCCCTGACGTGGTTCTCAAGTCCCTTGTGCGTGATTTTCTCCAAAAATATCTCTCGCGAAGGTTTCATTCCGTTTGGACTCCGTTTGATATTCTTTTTTTTCAAAACCCTGAAACAGGCAAAAAACAACAATCTGGACTGGGCCTTTGGGTTAGCAGGTTAGTCCCAAAAATGATATAAAAGTGTATGATAAAGCCCATTAAACATCAAAGACTTCATAAATAATAGCATGGAACAATAAAAAAATTATATATACATTGGAGACGTATCAAGCATCCCCAAGTTTAATTCCTGCTCGTCCTCGGGTAGGTAAATGATAAAGATTTTTTTTTTGATGTGGAATGCTAACCAATATAGTTTCTCAATGTAATTCTCTTAATTGTGGCATGAATGTTCATATCTGAAAGATTCAAGATAAAAGTCTATATTGACATAAGAAATAACAATACTTCAAGCATACTAACAAAGCAATCATGTCTTCTCAAAATACTATGGCTAAAGAAAATTATCCCTACAAAGTCATATAGTCTAGCTATGCTCCCTCTTCATCACACAAAATATTCATATCATGCACAACCCCGATTCCAGCCAAGCACTTGTTTTCATACTCTATCTTTTCAAACCTTTCAACTTTCACGCAATACATGAGCGTGAGCCATGGACATAGCACTATGGGTGGAATAGAGGTGGTTGTGGAGAAGACAAAAAGGAGGGAGATAGTCTCACATCGACTAGGCATATCAACGGGCTATGGAGATGCCCATCAATAGATATCAATGTGATTGAGTAGGGATTGCCATGCAACGGATGCACTAGAGCTAAGTATGTATGAAAGCTCAACAAAAGAAACTAGTGGGTGTGCATCCAACTTGCTTGCTCATGAAGGCCTAGGGCATTTGAGGAAGCCCATCGTTGGAATATACAAGCCAAGTTCTATAACGAAAATTCCCACTAGTATATGAAAGTGACTAAACATGAGACTCTCTATCATGAAGAACATGGTGCTACTTTGATGCACAAGTGTGAAAAAAGATAGTAGCAATTGTCCCTTCTCTCTTTTCTCTCATTTTTTTGGAGGGGCTTTCTCCTTTTTTTATTAGCCCCTCTCTATTTTTTGGGCCATCTCTTTTTTTATTGGCCTTTCCTCACATGGGACAATGCTCTAATAATGCTGATCATCACACTTTTATTACAACTCGAAGTTACAACTCGATACTACAACAAGTATGACTCTACATGAATGCCTCCGCCGGTGTACCGGGATGTGCAATGAATAAAAAGTGACATGTATGAAAAATATGCATGGTGGCTTTGCCACAAATACGATGTCAACTACATGATCATGCATGGCGATATGAAAACATGATGCGTGTCATATGAATGGAACGGAGGAAAGTTGCATGGCAATATATCTCGGAATGGCTATGGAAATGCCATGATAGGTAGGTATGGTGGCTGTTTTGAGGAACAATATGGTGGCTGTTTTGAGGAAGGATATATATAGTGGGTTTATGGCACCGGAGAAAGTTGCGCGGTACAAGAGAGGCTAGCAATGGTGGAAGGGTGAGAGTGCGTATAATCCATGGACTCAACATTAGTCATAAGAACTCATATACTTATTGCAAAAATCTACGAGTCATCAAAACAAAACAATCAACGCATGCTCCTAGGGGGAGGTTTGTAGGAGTTAACCATCGCGCGCCCCCGACCTCCACAAAAAGGTTGGCACTTTACAAATACCTCATGCTCTAACTTCGTCACATAGCGGTTCACCATACGTGCATGATACGGAAATCACTAACCTTAACACAAGTATTTCTCAATTTCATAATAACTCCACTAGCATGACTCTAATATCTCTATCCTCATATCTCAAAACAATTATCAAGCGTCCAACATCTCATCATATTCAATGCACTTAGTGTGATTTTTTTTACTACATTGACATTGGATGTCTATCATGTGAACACTAGTTTCTTAGCCTAAACACATTGCCATGTTGTTTTAATAGACTCTCAAATAGATATAAGTGAAGCATGAGAGTTCAACAATTTCTACAAAATATAACCACCACCGTGCTCTAAAAGATATAAGTGAAGCACTAGAGCAAAAACTATTCAACTCAAAAGATATAAGTGAAGCACATAGAGGGTTCTAGCAATTCCTAGGCCATATTTAACTCTCTCAAATAGGTGTGTCCAGCAAGGATGATTGTTACAAACTAACTAGCAAAGACTCAAAATATACAAAACGCTCCAAGCAAAACACATATCATGTGGTGAATAAAAATATAGCTCCAAGTATAGTTACCGATGGATGAAGACGAAAGAGGGGATGCCTTCCCGGGGCATCCCCAAGCTTATGCTTTTGATTATCCTTGAATTTTACTTGGGGTGCCATGGTCATCCCCAAGCTTAGGCCTTTGCTACTCTTTGTTCCATAGTCCATCAAAGCAATACTCAAAACTTGAAAACTTCACAACACAAAACTTAGACAAAAATCTCGTGAGCTCCGTTAGTATAAGAAAGCAAACCACTACTCAAAGGTACTGCAATGAATTCATTCTTTGTTTATATTGGTGTTAAACCTACTTTATTCCAACTTCTCTATGGTTCATACCTCCAAATATTACTCATATATGCATTGAAATAAGCAAACAACACACGAGAAACAGAATCTGTCAAAAACAGAATAGTCTGTAGTAATCTGTAGGTTTCGCTTACTTATGGAACTCCAAAAACTTCAAACTAAATTTGTAAATTTGAGTAATTTGTCTATTAATAATCTGCAAAAAGAATCAACTAAATAGCAAGCTCCAGTAAAATCTGACGACCACTTTAGTGAGCGCTAACGATTCTGTTTTTCACGGCAAGATCACATAAACTTCACACAAGTCTTCCCAAAGGTTCTACTTGGCACAAACACTAAAAAAAACATGAAACCACATCTAATCAGAGGCTAGATGCAATATTTATTCACTAACAGCAACAAAAACAAAAAATGTAAAATTGGGTTGCCTCCCAACAAGCGCTATCGTTTTACGCCCCTAGCTAGGCACGATACAAGATAAATCTAGGTATTGCCATCTTTGGAAGGCAATTCTTTGATTAAGCACTTATGATTCTTAGGCACTTCTTTGTCCCTATTAATAATCAAACTCTTCAGCAAGAAATCAAGAAATTCTACAGTGTCAAAAGGGTCTCTTGCAAAAGTAAGAAAATTAGGGTGAACACTTATGGATTTGAGATCCGCAATTCTAGATGTTTCACCTTTGTCTTTAGGGACATACATGAACTTGGATAATTTAGTGGTAGAGGTATTTGGAGTAGTTTTTATAGCGGAAAGAGCAGAACCCACATTAGTGATAATATCCTCAAGCTTATTGATTCTAGTAGAATCCTGATCTAGCTTTTATTTAACTATGGGCTCCTTTTCCTTAAGATTTTTCAGAACAACTCCTACCTTAGATCCATATTGGGTGATTTCATTATGGATTTTTCTATCCAAGTTCTCTACCAATTCTACCGTAGCAACTTTGTTTTCAATTATTTCTAACCTTTGCATAACATGCTCCAAAGTTAAAACGGTCCCATTAACCATAAAGAGGTGGTGAGCCAAATAATTCAGTCATAGCATTATAAGAATCAAAGGTGTGGCTACCCAAGAAATTCCCTCCGGTAATGGTATCTAAGATAAATCTATTCCACGGAGTTATGCCAACATAAAAATTGCGAAGAAGCGCGGAAGTGGAAAGCTTTCTATTGGATCTATTTTGAGCATTGCAAATTCTATACCAGGCATCTTTTAAGTTTTCTTCCTCCCTTTGTTTAAAGTTGAGGACCTCACTCTCGGGAGTGTTGATAATGATAGGTGTACTAGACATGATGACAAGCAAGCAAGCAGCACACAAGCAAACAAGAAGCAAGCGAACGATAAACACACGGCGGAAGAAGGGCAAATAAAACGGCAAGGGTGAAGTGGGGGAGAGGAAAACGAGAGGCAAATAAATGTAATGCTAAGGATAAGGGTTTGTGATAGGTACTTGGTATATGACTTTTGCGTAAGCCTCCCCGGCAACGGCGCCAGAAATTCTTCTTGCTACTTCTCGAGCTTGCGTTGTATTCCCTCGAAGAGGAAAGGGAGATGCAGCACAGTAGCGTAAGTAGTTCCCTTAGTTTTTGAGAACCAAGGTATCAATCCAGTAGGAGACCACGCGCGAGTCCCTCGGACCTGCACAAACAAATAACAACTTTGCAGCCAACGCGATAAGGGGTTGTCAATCCCTTCACGGTCACTTACGAAAGTGAGATATGATAGAGATGATAGTTTATATTTTTGGTATTTTTGGTTAATAAGAACAGCAAATAAAAGCGAAAAAAGTAAAGTAGATGTACATTGATATGTTGATAATAGACCCAGGGACCATAGTGTTCTCTAGTGGCTTCTCTCATGATAGCAATATTCTACGGCGGGTAAACAAATTACTGTTGAGCAATTGATAGAAAGGCGAATAATTATGAGACTATCTAGGCATCACATCTAAGACGAGTAGACCGAAACGATTCTGCATCTACTACTATTACTCCGCACATCGACCATAGCATCTAGTGTATTGAGTTCATAAGAACAGAGTACCGCCTTAAGCAAGATGACATGATGTAGAGGGATACACTCAACCAATATGATATAAACCCCATATTTTTATCCTCGATAGCAACAATACAATACGTGCCTTGCTGCCCCTACTGTCACTGGGAAAGGACACCGCAAGATTGAACCCAAAGCCAAGCACTTCCCCCATTGCAAGAACTATAGATCTAGTAGGCCAAACCAAACCAATAATTCGAAGAGACTTGTAAGGATATTATGAGCACACATAAAAAGTTCAGAGAAGAACCAAATATTTCTCATAGATAATCTTGATCATAAACTCACAATTCATCGGATCTCGACAAACACACCACAAAAAGAGATTACATCAAATAGATCTCCTCGAAGACCAAGGAGAACTTTGTATTGAGATCCAGAGAGAGAGAAGAAGCCATCTAGATACTAGCTATGGACCCGAAGGTCTGTGGTAAACTACTCACAACTCATGGTGAGGGCGATGATGATGATGATGATGAACTCCGTGATGGATCCCCCTCCGGTGGAGCTCCGGAACAGGCTCCAAGATGGGATCTCACGGGAACAGAAGGTTGCGGCGATGGAATTAGGGTTTTCTCTCTGTTGTCGAAGGTTTCGGGGTACGTAGACTTATATAGGAAGAAGTAGGACACCGGGGGGTGCTCGAGGGGCCCACGAGGCAGGGGCGCGCCCTGGGCAGGAGGGTGCGCCCTCCACCCTAGTGGACACCCCGAGGCTCCCCTGACGTGGTTCTCAAGTCCCCTGTGCGTGATTTTCTCCAAAAATATCTCTCACGAAGGTTTCATTCCGTTTGGACTCCATTTGATATTCTTTTTCTGCAAAACCCTGAAACAGGCAAAAAAACATCAATCTGGACTGGGCCTTTGGGTTAGTAGGTTAGTCCCAAAAATGATATAAAAGTGTATGATAAAGCTCATTAAACATCCAACACTTCATAAATAATAGCATGGAACAATAAAAAATTATAGATACGTTGGAGACGTATCACGACGCCGTACAAGGCACCGACCAAGAAGCCCAAGAAGACGAAGGGCAAGGGGGCCGGAGATAGCCCCCATCCTACGGGCAAGAAGCCCGAGGACCTCCACATCCTCTCCTCTGACGAGGTGGAGGAAGATGATGAGGAGGAAGAGGAAGAAGAAGAAGAAGAAGAGCCCCATGCGCAAGGTAGGGGGGAAGAAGAGGGCGGCCGTTGCTGACGCGGGCACGGCCGGGCCCCGGAGGAAACTGAACATCATAGCTAGTTCGGAATCATCCGAACATAGCTTTGTGGTGAAGCCCAGGGTTAAACCCTTGCCCGAATCGTAAGTCAATCCGGTTTCAAGTGTTGCACCTTCGCTTATTTAATATTTTTTATGCTTACTTAGCATTCATTACCTGCAGACCTACAACCCTCCCGGAGGACACCCCTACGCTTCCTTATCGGAGGGGAACTCTCTCGCGCCTAGAGAGACGGAGAGTGATCCGCCAGTCCGGGCTCCATCGCCTGTGGTCGGCGGGGACACCGAAGTGTCATCCCAGCGGGTATCCTCCGGCCTAGGGGGCGAGGGCGGGGCAGGTGACAAGGCGGCCGGGGATGATGCCTCGGCGGCCGCTAACCATGGGGAGACCATCCCCATGGAGACCGAAGACGTGGGGCCCAACTAAACCGGGGCCCCACCGAATACTATTCCGGAGCCTAGTGCGGCTCCGGGATCCGAAGACCCGACTCCTCCAGCGGAGGAGGATACGGCGGCGCCCGGAGTCAATCCGGAGGCGCCAGGCTCTATGATGGGGGCACTGCAAAGTGATTCCATCATGGAGGAGACCGCACCGTGATGGGTGCGGTGATGAAGAAGATTCAGTCCGTCAAGGGCGGATTGAATGAAGCTTTCAACAGCTTGTTGACAGGCTTTGAGGTGAGCAATGTAATACTTTTTATGAAGTTTATTATTTTTAATGCACATACATAACCAGTAGCCCCTGATGCTTTGTGTGATTGTGAGAAGAATCGGATGAAGTATCCATAGTATAGCATACTCACGGAGTTGTACTGTTTGTGCAGGCTTCATTAGTTGAGGCAACTGCGCGAGAGGCAGGGGTTGCCAAACTAAACCAGAAGCTCTTATTGGCCAACGCGGACCTCGACCGCGTCAATCAGCGTTTGGACGAAACGCAAGGTATGCGGATTTTAAAATGTTGAGAAGACTAATTAATATATGATTGAGTGTGTTTTATAAAATCTGATGTTGTATTCTGTATTACACAGTTGGCGCCACTGAGCTCGAGGCCCTCAAGGGCGAGGTTCCCAAGGCCAATAAGGAGGCCGAGGCGAACAGGGTGGCCGCTGACAAAGTGGCTACCGATTTGGAGGCCGAAAAGGCTGAGTGCGAGAAGCACAAATCTCGGGTGTACGAAGTCGAGATCGAACTGCACGACGCCATCCTTAAATGTGAGGCATTGGAGAAGAAGACTTCGGAACAAGCGACCGAGTTGTCTGCGGCAGTGAAGACTGCCCAGGATGCGCGAAGTGAGTCATGCAGCGCTCATCAGGAAATCGAGCAGGCATGGCAGATAGCATCTGGTAAGATATTTCTCTTACAAAGTATCTTCGGAAGGCAGAAGTACATTGGACTGACGCGGTTATGGAGTTCTCCAGGCGTGTTCGCTGATCTTCCAAGGAGCAGCGCTGATGCCGCCCTGTACTTCCGAGCCCTGGAGGGGAACAACACTGAGAAGCTGTTTTGGTCGCTGTTCTATACGCCAAAACATCCGGTGCCCCTCGGCGACCAGATGAAGCAGCTGGTTGAGCTGCACAATATGGCGGGTTCGGCCATGAAGGACTTAATAGTCCGGCTATGGCCCGCTTCACCAATCCCAAGTAGTTACTTCAGATTGGTGAAGCGGCTTGTCGAGGCGAGTCCGCGGGTCAACGCGCTAACATGCTTGGCCTGCATAGAAGGTGCTCGGATGGCCTTCGCTCGTGTCAAAGTGCACTCGGCGAAGATGAACGCGATGCATATAGCTACTGTTGGCCCGCCCGCAGGCAAGGAGCACCGCAAGCCGGAGAGGTACTTCGAGGACGTCATCGAGGGCGCCCGCCTTGTAGAAGGCCAGTGTTCGAAGGATGTTGTCTTCGAGTGATTGTATCCGGATGTAAGGACTATGCTTATGAATCCGATGTATATAACTTTTGCACTATGTAAAATATCAGCGTGTTTTACCTCCTGTGTGACTGTTTATCTAAATCTGAAAATTTTCAGTCATCGGCTTCAGCCCCCGAGTACATAGTACTGGGGTGTTCGGTCATCTGCATATTCACTCTTTATCCAACGTCTTGGTCCGTGTAGGAGGTGTATGCGGAGCGAACCAGGCAATCCGACTATTCAGCGTTATTGCTTTCACTTAGTTGTAGGAGTTTGACATGTGGGGCTAGGTACTAGCCCCTGGTGTGGATACGATATTCCTTTACTTAAGGCATCCAATTGCACATGGCTGGGCAAAAAACCAGCCCTTTGTATAACACGGGGTAGATCTGTATCGATCGTAGTGTAAAACTAAGTCACCGGATTGCAGACCAGGTTCTCGCTTATCATGACAGTCAGTTTTCGGCTTTCTCTACTGAGGTACTTGACCGGACTAGCCAGAAGTACAATCGCAGTAGTTCTCCCTTTACACCCTAGCCGAACAATCGGGAACGTAGGGGTAAGCACAAGAGCCGGACAACCCAACTATTGACCCAAGACATGATTCAGAACTGATGCATATAAGGAAAACATCCAGGACGCCGAACACTCCCTATAGGTGTTCGGTCTTTTCGATGTATACCGGGTTGAATACAGCCCCTGGTAATAAACCCTTATTGACAAGGCACATATGGCAATCTGATGCGGGAAGAAACATTTTATGGTGAGTGAATAAAACTCCGAACATAATGCGAATAAAGCTGCTCTATTCATATCCCTTTATGGTACGGCGAGCCGCAAACTTACAGATAATGCCGAAAACCTATTTTGGACATTTTACATCCCAAAAAGGTATATAACAAGAAAGAGAAAAAAAGGTTTACACATTGTCTTAATCTAAAAAGAAACCTTAGTGCGGGTCCCTGCTGCACGTCTGCGTCGTTTCCTCCTATGTAATGTGTCCTTGAAGGGGAGAGTATGATGGCCATCTGAAAAAAAGGAAAAGAAAATAAACCCGGAAAAGAAAAATCAATCCAGTGTGGCCATAACAAGTTTGGTTTGTTTAATGAACCTAAAAAGATAAGTTTAGAGTCTGAATAGGGTCTAGCCGAACTATGGACTATATGCAGGTGCCCCTGGTCGCCGTCCAAGGAATTTTGAAGGCGTAATTATGTACTCGACGCACATATGCTATCGCCTTATGGAGCAGTTGACGGGGGCGTAGCTGTCAATCTTGCTCAGGTTCATATGAGCTGTGCGCTGAGGCGTGTGCCGGACTCGTTTAGTTATGTCCGCCATTGATAGATTATCCGGCTTGAGTAGGCCGCATTGGACTTCGGCGCTCCATATTTCCATTGACCGTGATGACGCCACGTGGTCCGGGCATTTTAAGGATTTTTTTTCAAAAGTATGCCTAAATTTATACGAAATTTGAACAATGTTTGTCTGTTTAAAAAAAACAAATCTATGACCCTGTCGGCTTAGAGTGGGCCGAAAGGCCACCCGTCGGCCAGCACTGGGCCGAGAAGTGGCCTGTCGGCCTAGCCTGGGCCGACCAGTGGCCTGTCGGCCTAGCCTGGGCCGACCAGTGCCTGTCGGCCTCGCCTGGGCCGACCAGTGCCTCTGTCAGCTAGCAACTGCATCAGCCACATTTTTTTAGACGAGTGCATCAGCCTCAAAATTCTTCCCGCCTCATTTTCCCGCCATAATTCTTCCCACCTATTTTTTCCATATTTTCATTGCCGCCAAAATTCTTCCCGCCTCTGTTTCCCGCGAATATTGTTCTCGCCTTTCATTGCCGCCAAAATTCTTCCCGCCATTTATTCCCGCCAACATTCTTCCCGCTTCGGTAGTTCCCGCCATATTTTCCCGCTCTCTACTTCCCGCCATATTTTCCCGCTCTCTACTTCCCGCCATATTTTCCCGCTCTCTACTTCCCGCCATTTTCTCTCGCGCCGTGCTGTTGCTACCGACAACACATTGCTCCTCATCTTTATATACGACATGTCGTTGCCTGCTCTCTCACGGTCTTCTCTTTGCTTCTGCCCACACTGCTTGCTCTTTCTCACTGTCTTCTCTATAGTCTAGCCGCACTTGAAAACACCAACGCGCTAGTCATTATGAGTTTGCCTTGCTCGGATCAAAGCATTAGGCCTACGAAAATGAAGAGTGCGAGTTTGCCTCGGGGGGTGGAAGTACTTCGTTGTTGGTGTGGCGATCTCTGTAAGGTGAAGGAGGTGACGGATTTTTCAGATTGGTTGGGCATGAAGTTTTTCATGTGCGCCAATTATGAGGAAGATCCACCCGTTGCTCCTTCACCGTACATCAGGCCTCAGGTGTGTTTCAGTCATGAAGAATAAACACGTTGTTGATATTATTGTTGATTTGATATTTCTATTTCTATTTTGGTTGTAGTCTCCTCCGCCTCTGTGCATGTACTATCGTTGGATTGACACAAAAAAACCGGACTGGGCGGTCACCGAGATTCGTGAAAGAGGTCGTCGTGCATGGGCAAGTTTGGACTTAGAAGAGCGCCAAGCGAAGGAGGCAGCAGAGGAGAAAGCAGAGCAGGAGAGAGAGTGGCAAGAGTACTGTGTGAAGCAGAGGGCTTTTCTTGATGAGATGAAGAAGAAAAACCGAGAAGAGGGACTTCGACTGGCGGAGGTGTATCGACAGCGAGAGGAGGCCCGTGAGGCTGAGAGGCAGATAAAAAAAGAAAGGGCTCGTGCAGCCAAGGCAGCAGAAGAAGCTGGTGATGGAAAAGGAAAATATCCCCGTTGGACTCAGTAGATTTATGTTATTGTATCGTAACCTTCGCATTGCAGCAAGTTGTATCTTAAAATTCGCAATGAACTATATCGTAAGATTTATATTATGAAGTTTAGTAGTACCTTGTAAGTCAGATGTACCTTTATCGTAATGAACTATTGCAGTTTCTTTGGAAATGTAACTGGAATGACAATGCGACTTAATAGTAATATGTCTCATACTCTGATAGAAGTGCGATAATAAAACATACATCAATCATGTCTCATACATAGATAATGACTCTACATAGATAATGTCTCATACATAGATAACCATATCACTGCTGTGGACGACGACGAGTCTGGGTCTTCCTCGGACGAGGACCGGAAGGCGATAAGCGCGAAGGCGGTGGACGATGCTGACGATTACCACGACCATAGATAATCTCGTCTGTCTGTGACTCCTGCGTGAACGGTGGTGGTGGAGTGTGAAGAACTGTCTGCGACAAGTCATAGGTGTTTGCAGCTCGGTCGTCGTCATCGGCGTCGCCGTCTAAGTACGAACCACCACTAAGCATCGGTGACTGGACTGAATGCATGAACTGCTGCGGCTGACTACCGACTGCAGTAAAGTAAAACATGTGAAATTGATTGGTGAACCTACACTGTTTAAAAGAATGTACAAAGTAGTGTTACCTATGTCCATCTGATGATGATGCCAGGAAAAGCCACCTAGTTGTGAAGTAGGTGGCTGCTGATAGAAAGAGCTCCCCGCTAAGTCCGGAGGTGGCTGCTGCCAGGAAGAGCTCGGTGGCTGCTGATAGAAAGAGCTCCCCGCTAAGTCCGGAGGTGGCTGCTGCCAGGAAGAGCTCGGTGGCTGCTGATAGGAAGTGCTCCCTGGTTGTGAAGGAGGTGGCTGCTGCGAGGAAGGTCGTGGTTCTACACGCTCCTGCATAGAGCGTCGAGGTTCTGAACGCTGCACCGAGGGTCGACCTTCTGAACGCTGCACCGAGGGTCGACCTTCTGAACGCTGCACCGAGGGTCGACCTTCTGAACGCTGCACCGAGGGTCGACCTTCTGAACGCTGCACAGAGTGGCGTGGTGGACGATGTGATGGAGGAGGAATAGCAACATCTGAAGATCGTCTACATGCAACAGATGCGTAAATCCCGCGTAGCTTCTCAACATGACGCCTCAACCATGAGACGTTCTCATGCCGTGGGATATTATCTACCCTCTCAAATCGTTGCATTAAAGCGGAAGCCTCCTGTATCGCCTCGCTTGTCAAGTCAACCTGTACACGGAGAGTTAACCAATTGTATATGTTCAAGTTATGAACAAAATTGACATGCGAGAACCATAGCACGTACCGCGTGGTGTCTGGTACCCACAACTAAGGCAGTTGGGAACATATCGCTGGTGAGAGCGGTTTCGATCTGATCAGGAGCTGCTGATGGAACCAAGTAGATCCTCGTGCTATGCCGGTAACGCTGCAGATACAACCCGAACTTGTTCCAGTCGAAGGCCCCAACCTCATCCCAGATATTTGTCGGCGCAGTACTCCATTCGTCCACGTAAGGGCTAATGTCGCGAAGCCAAGATGCATGGGACTTGTTTCCTCCTGCGCGCCTAAACCTGAGATTGACAAGCACGTAACATGATTAGTTTTATTCAGAATGCAGACATGACAACAAAAACAATATTACTTACTTGTGCACGTGATCTGGTAAGTGTGGAATAACTGGAATGATAGGCTCTTGGCATAGACCGAACTGTCTCATAACCCTATGAAGAGCCATCTCCTCAACTGTCACGTCGAACACCACCTTGGCCTTGGTCATCCAATAGTGTCGATCTCTAGTGCATAATCCAGAAATCCCAACTGGATACCTGGATGATATAGCCTCATGGGAGTATGGTTCCCATATAACTTGAGCCTCGTGCAAACTATCAAACTGCGCCGTGAAGGAGGGGTAGCAGCCCCTCACCTGGCTATGATGAAATTGTCACTGTGCATGACAACAAATTAGCATTAGTAATACTATTGAATGGCAAGAAATAAACACTCGTAATTCGTATTGTTATTAAATATGAAAATACCTCTCTACGTGTCCAAACAGATCCCATAGTTGGCAAGTCGCCGATTGTAGGCACATAAGTCCAAGCTATGTCTTCCAAATCAAAAGGCTTCTCGACGTAGACATAGGGTCGACCAATCGGGAATCTCTCGTATGACCAGAGCTGCAACAATAGTGGACATCCAACAAGACCTGATTTTCTAGACTTCAACATACAAGCTTTGCACAGGCCTCTGTACGTAGCTGCTAACACAGCAGAACCAAAACTCCTCTGCTGAATGTCCTCAGGGGAACGCGCGTCAGCTATCTCTCGTGCAATACTGACGAGTCGTGCATCGACGGTGGTCACGTGGTTCTCCGTGAACATCGTCTTGCCGAACAACCACATAACATATGCCTCTAGAGATCGATCAATCTGTGCCTCTGAGAGCTCAACACCAGGATATCCTAGGGCTACAATCTACATAGAAAGCAAATGATTCTATGAACTATGCAATGAGGACAACAATGAAAAAAACATTTTTTAAACTAGCCGTGAAGGTTACCTGAAACTGGGCCAACCACCTAAAATGAGGGCCGTGTTTATCGTCGCCTAGGCACTTAGCAGTTGGCACCGCAGCCAAAAAACGGTTCTGCATCGATGCGTGCCAACCAGGATCTAATTCTATAGGACCTATGGCAGCACCAGCCAGAGGTAATCCCAACAAGTAAGACACATCCTGTAAAGTAGGCGCCATCTCTCCCCAGGGAAAGTGAAACGTATGTGTCTCTGGTCTCCATCTATCTACTAAGCAGGTAAGGAGTGACCTGTCGTAAGAGAAGCGTGCAATATGCTTCTTGTGTAACTGTATAGGTTTACCTGCCTCATCTAAGTCCGGACCATCAACCCACTCATCCAATATTCCCTCAACCAGTCGTGCCAAGGGTAGAAGTCCAGCCCAACTTAACCTACAAAATAAATAGAATGTAGCATGCAGTTAGCGGCTATCAAAGTATGTCAGACATACTAAGTCATTATACCAACACATACCTATCAACCCATGCAGAGTGTATCATCCAGTTAGTCTTTGGGGTGCGAGTTACCAACACGTCTAAGTCCTTGCCCTCTGCCATAAGTGCGGCCCGGTGCCCTCTATCAATAATACCATTAAGCAACGGATACGAAGCCATATCTGCAGTTCGAATAAAAAATCTCAGGTGCAAATTAAAACATAGTCCTTCCGACATATTACAAATTCAAACGTTGTCCGACATATTACAAACTAAAACATAGTTCGCACTTATTACTAATTAAAACATAGTCTGACATATTACTAATTAAAACATAGTCTGACATATTACAAACTAAACCACTTGGCAGCACATTATATAGCTTCTGAGTTATTCCTTCCTCGTCCGCCCCTTCGACCTCGACTGCCACGAGCACCACGACTGCCACGACCACCACGTGCTGCTACTGTCGTCGATGTGGAAGCACTCGTCGATGTGGAAGCACCGTCTTTGTTCAGTTCAGGACAATATTTCATCCTATGCCCATAAGCCGCACATAGCAAACATTGTCTGGTTGCTCCACCAGCTTCAGATTGGTCCATATCGTTTCGGATGCGTTTTACCTTACGTCTGCCCCTGCTTGTTCGCCGAAGTCCTGGATCCGGGATGTATACTCTATCCCCGTCGTTTACCTTGTTGAAATTGCCGACGACTCTAAACCCAGTCATCTCACCTGTCCAGACATTGAGTACTGCTTCTTTTAAATAGTACGGGGACACGAAGGAGATAGCGTCCAACTTAATCTGGCCACATGCAGCCAACACATGTGAGCAAGGTAGGTGCAGCAACTCCGGTTTGTTGCATGTACACTCACAAGATGGATAAAGTTCATTCCCTATTTTTACCTCGTGCGTCTTCACCTCATTTGCAGAACCAAAACCATCAGTAGGAAGCTGAACCTCATACCTCATTTCCTGATTACCTATGAGTCTGACAGTGTGCTTCTTTGCTTTCTCTATCTTATTTGCCATGTACTCCATGACACGGCTACAATAAGGTGTGTTTTGTTTATCTGCAATATGCTTCTTTGCTAACTCATGCCTTTCTCTGAAATATCTCAAAGTGTCATGGAATACAGCCTCCACAATAGCTGTGAGTGGCAATGCTCTATTCCCTCTAAGTACAAAGTTATACACCTCTGCAAGGTTGGTTGTCATGTGGCCATACCTAGCTCCATGGGTGTCATGCAGCAAAGACCAATTTACGGGAGGCTCTTTCTCTATCCACTGAGAAAAACTCTTTATTGCCCTCCCCTTCTTTCTCTTAGTATTAGGAGGGTCAATTCCTGGCAAGTCACAAAGACCTACAGGCTCCTCTAGCTCTGCCATGAGTGTTGCTAATTTAACCTGGTCTGCTTCCATTTTCTTCCTGGCAGTAACCTGCTTCTTAGTAAACTCATCAAGTTTTGACCAAATAAAATGGTACTTACGGTGCTGGTTCTGCTTGCATAATTTTTTGAACAAGTTCATCAACCGCTTGTTCTTAAACTGTGAGAAAAAAATTGCCCCTAGATGGCGCATGCACCACCGGCTCTGCAAGTCCTTCCAAGGTGTTCGTTCGTCTTCTGCTGGATTCCTTAGTGTCTTCACTGCCTTCAATATACCAGCATGTCTGTCATGAATGACACACATGTTTGGTCGGTCCTTCACGATCGCAATTTTCACTTGCCGGAAGAACCATACCCAGCTTGGAAAGTTCTCACCCTCCACAAATGCCATGGCAAGTGGGATGATTTGATTGTTCCCGTCCACACCAATTGCGGTCAGGATTTGCCCTTTGTACTGACCAGTCAGGAATGTACCATCCACAAACATCACAGGAGGACAATGCCGGAAAGCTTCGATGCACATAGCGAAAGAGAAGAATACTCGTTTCAACACCTTGAAATCTTGTATACTCTCTAACCTCGTGTGCTGTATGTTTACATAAGTGCCGGGATTCCTCTCCTTTAGTATGGCAAGGAGACGGACAACATTATCATATGAGTCGAAGAACGTCCCAAACCTTTCCTCCATAGCCTTCTGCTTAGCCCTCCAAGCCTTCCCATAAGGAATGTCATATTTCCATCTGACCTTCACTGCTGTCTGGATGTGTTTTGCTTCCATATCTTTCTTCTCCACTATCTCAGTATACATAGGTTGCGCAATGAGAGTTGAAGTCAGGTTTGGATGACAAACCAATAGGTTTCTCCTCACACAATTATGTGGGATCACATTGGTGACAACCCAGTGGATGTTATACTTCGGCACGTGCCCGTGCACCTTCGCAGGACAGCCTTTTTCAACACACTTCACGGTATAGTTTGTTGGACTTGATATGTGTGTCCGAAAAACCCTTTGCGTAGACATAGCCCACTTTATCACCGCATACTTCAATTTTTTCTTTGTATCAAACATAGCCCCTATCTGGACTTGGTTCAGATTATATTGCCATGGAGTCTCATGGACATCGTTGACCGTAAGGCCGGTGGATATGTCCTGATCCCATGCAGAAGGAATCGGTACCTCCACTTCATCCTCGGAATTTTCAGAATCCAGATCCTAAGCCAATCCATCCTCATCCTCTTACTCCATCACCCTCTGCATTTCCTCCTCTTCCTCATCCACATCAGAATCCAGATCCTCCGCCAATATAATCGACCGACTACTCTGCCTAGTATTATGACCACAAACATTGTCGGACACGAACTCTGACTCTTTCTCGACTTGGATAGCATCCACATCCGGTGGCTGTGACCCGGATAAATAATTCTCGTTAGCCACTTGACTACCTTGGCCGGGTTCATACCCCACGTGAAGTTGTACGGTATTCTCCTCCTTCGCCACAGGTTGCACTAGAACATATGGGTGGATTCTTCGGTCTCGGCAACGACTTAACAGAGTCAACCAATGTTGGCTCCTATTTACCGGCATCAACTCCCACTTCACATTTTTACAGGATTTGGTCCACAATGCATGAATGTTGACGGAACATACTTCAGGATTCAACCCAAAACTAGTAGTCAACCAGTACTTCAACTGTCTAATGTCCAGTCTATTCGGGTCTGAAAGTGTCATGACGCCATTTTTAAACTCGCTAAGATCAACCCCCAACTCATTATATCGAACATTACCAGGGCCATAGTAAACAGTCAAATTTATTGATTCAGACATTTTCACCTGTCAGACATTAACAAAAATATTTGTTACCGGCTACACTAACAAAATTTGTTACCGGCTACACTAACAAAAATATTACCGGCTACACTAACAAAATATGTTACCGGCTACACTAACAAAAATATTACCGGCTACACTAACAAAATATGATACCGGCTACACTAACAAAAATATTACCGGCTACACTAACTATACGCTAAAATGTCTATGTACACTAAATATACCTTCGACGCGTGTGTGCCCTTATCGCGTACTCTTCGCACCACCGGACAACACCACCGAAACTCCTCACCACCACCTCCTTCTCCTCCTCACCACCACCAAAACCGCAGCTCCTTCACCCCACCACACCACACCATGGCTCCTCCTCAAATACGCAAAAAAAAACTACCCCATAGCAAAAATAAATTGGATGGATCGGTGGAGAATGCTATGATCTATTGATTCTGCTACTTAGAACACAAAATGGCTGGTAGAATGGGTAGATCGATGGGGGGGGGGGTGTGTGTGGTGGTGGAAGAACGAACAGAAGACTAACAGAAGAACGAACCAGAGAAGAACGAGGGAAGAAGAAGAAGCTGCCTTATCCAGTGCCGGTCGGCCCAGGCCAGGCCGACGGGCCACTGGTCGGCCTAGGCCAGGCCGACAGGCCACTGGTCGGCCCAGCCGAGGCCGACTGGTGGCTGGTCGGCCC
>LR738713.1:819823712-819844598 GCA_902687465.1 Secale cereale | reverse complement strand
TATCATGTATGGTTGTTGTGGCTAGTATTGTTAGAAGCAAGAACAATGTGTGGGTGTTGTACTATGTGAACCTATATTATCATGTATGGTTGTTGTGGCTAGTGTTTGGAACTATCATGTTTGGAACTCAATGACAAAATGACTCTTTTGGCATAATAAAAGTTCATGCATGACATATGAAAATCAGCATGGCAATCATCAATAGTGGCATAATATAATATCATCCAGGACATATCAAGCCTTCATTACATAGCTAGAAAACAAGTTCAACATGGGAACAAAACAAGTTCATCCATAATGAGTTCAACAGCCACAATGAGTTCAACAGCCACAATGAGTTCAACATAGCCACAAAACAAGTGCATGCATAATGAGTTCAACAACCACAAAGCAACAGGTGCATTACACAGCTAGTTACCACTAGCATAGAAGTAATCCTTGAGCCTGTTTGGCCTCTTGGTGACCCTTCTACCTGCAGCTGAAGAACTTCCAGCCCTCTGATCAGTGGAAGGCCTTGGAGGAGCAAATGAAGACCTTGGTGCTGGTGTAGTCCTTGTTGGTGCAGCCCTTCCTCTAGCAGCTGCAGATCTTGGAGTAGAAGATGCCCTTGATGTGGAAACTGTGCTGGCAGAAGATGGAGCAGATGATGGAGCAGATGATGGAGCATTTCTTGGAGCAGATGCTGGAGCAGGTGTTGGAGCAGCTGGTGGAGGAGGTGTTGGAGCAGGTCTTGGAGTATGAGGAGCTGCTGAAGTTCTTGCTGCAGCTCTTGGAGCAGCCCTATTCTCCTGAAACAAAATAGGTCCAGCCCTAAGTATCAGAAACATTTGTTGATAGCATCTTTGGAAATAAAAGTGCAGAAATGTAAATGTACCTTGTGCTTGTTTTTCCTAGCAGCAAGTGCTGGCTTTAGAGCATCATGGCAGTTTGTGTACCTATGTCCCTGCCTCCCACAATTGCTGCATGTAATTGTTCCAACCCTAGATGTATCCTTTGGTTTTGGCACCTCAAATTGGCCCTTCCTTCTCTGGGTCTGTTTTCTGCCCTTCTTTCTATGAAACACAGGTGGATCAATGTCCCTTGTATCAGTTCTTGTCCAAAGATCAGGACCTGGAACAGGGTAGATCATTGGTTGGTATGCTGCAACATACATTGGTTTCTTGAAGAATTTATGCACAAAATCCTCAGGTTGTTGTTTTGATTTGTATATGGCAGACACTGCATGGTTACATGGTACACCTGACATATCCCATTTCCTACAGCCACATGTCCAATTTTTCAAGTTGACAGCATAAGACTTCTCACCACTATTGACCTGGAACAGATCTGGGCCTGCCATCATGGCCTTGCAATTCCTAGCCCATTGCTTGGCCTCTTCTAGCATCTCTGCATATGTTGGGGTAATTTCCCATCTGGCAGTCTGCCCTCCAATCCTTTTCTCATTGAACTTGACCATCAATTTGCTCCTGGCACCTTCAACCATTGTTTTAATGGGTTTTCCCCTAATATCCAAAATCATCCTATTGAAGACCTCACTAATGTTGTTGACTACCAGGTCAGTCTTACAGTTTGTGTCCATGGCATGCCTAGCCCATGTTTCAACAGGAATTGCCTTGATCCACAACCATGCATCCTCACTCTCCTTTCTAATTTCTTCCATTGCTAACTTAAACCCATTTTCAGTGTAAGAGTAAGCAGCTGCATCCATATATTTCTTAAGTTCATCCCCCCTAAAGCCAGCACTTTGGAAATTTGCATAAATGTGTCTTAAACAGTATCTTTGAGGGCAATTTGGAAATATTTGGCTAATGGCATTGAGAAGACCCTGATGACAGTAGTGAAGGGCCAAATTTAGTTATTAACTATGTTTTGGAACTAATAAATAAAGGCACTAATTGATCCAGTAACTATGAATTGCAACTATTATTTATTTACCTTTTGCCTGTCTGAAATAATTGTGTAGTATCCAAATTCTCCTGATTCTCCACCAATAGCTATCTTTAGTTGAGTGAGAAACCAACACCAACTTGGAGTATCTTCCTTCTCCACTACTCCAAAAGCTAGTGGAAATATGTTATTGTTTCCATCCCTACCTGTAGCAGCTAGGATTTGTTGACCTGTGTTCAACTTCACAAAACAGCCATCTAGACCTGAAAACAATTAAAACAAGACCATAGTAAATTTCACAAAACCTATGAATTGCACTTGTATATGAATTGCACTAGTAACATACCTATGAAAGGTCTACATCCTTTGAGAAAACCATCCCTTTGAGCTGCCAAACACATGAACAACCTATGAAATCTAGGATTCTTGCTTGGATGCTCTTTCACAACTCTTGTAGTCACAATGCATCTACTTCCTGGATTAGTGTCAAGCACAGCCTGCAGATAGTCTCTTATCCTGGTATATTGTGCTTCTTGATCACCTTGGACCACACTAAGAGCTTGTTGTCTTGCCCTATAAGCCTTCATCTTCCCAACCTCCACACCAAACTTCTCCTTTGTCTTATCTATCACAGTCTCAATTCCTGCTTTTGGATCTGTCCTGAAACTATCCTCAACTGCTTTGGCCACATACCTAGCAGGAATCTTACAGTTCTCACCACTTGGAGCACATGTATGCTCTAATTGCAACTTCCTAATACAAAATGTTTTCTCATTTGCTATAACAGATCCAACCATGTGGAAGGGGCAGTCTTTCTCAACACAGTCAACAATTACCCTGTCTTTGTTGTTCCTATGGTAATGGAAGTTCCTCCTTTGAGTGACATGAAGATTAACCAAAGCTCTCCTGAACTGATAAACATCAGTAAAACACATGTGAAAGCATATTTGCTCCTGTGGGGCAAGCCTGTTCTCATCATACCATTTCCTGGCCTTCCTCTTCTTTGCCCTTGACTTCCTGCCAGATGAGGAGCAGTAGAACACAATCTCTTCATCTGAATCAGCTTCAAGTTCATCATCTATGTCCTCATCAGACAATGGAACATAGTCTTCTTCAAGTTTACCTTCTGAACTACAATGAGCTCTTGTTGTGGGTCCTCTTCTAACAGGCAATTTCTGCATAGGTGCTGGTTCAACAAAGCCCTCTTCTTCCTCATCAGCCTCACAAAATAGATCTTCTGGCTCAGAATCACCTTCAAAAACCCTCTTCCTTTTCAGGTCTTTTATTTTCACAAGTAGGTCTGCTTCCTCATCCTCTTGCTCATCTTCTTCAGAGCTATCAGAGTTTTCTTCATCCTCCTCCATTAGATCTTCCTTCTCCATGTTTTCTTCATCCTCCATGTTATGTTCTTGCACTTCTGGCATGTCAGCAAACTCATTAAGGAAATCATCTAGCTCTGCAATAGTTGTCCCCTTCCTCACATTGCAACTCTCCTGAGTGATAAGATATTCTTCCTCTGTGTGTACAGTGACAATTGCAGCAGAACATGCTGCTTGGTTTGCTTTTTCACTTGACTGACTTGGGTATAGCACACCTTCTTCATCTACATTGTATATTTTAGGTGAACCTATCTGTGAAATAGGAATTTGCTGCTCATCTTCCCATGTGACATCATCAACCAAACTGCAATTTAGAAACAAGTTAAACTACAGTTCAGTTACACTACAGTTCAGTTAAACTATAGATCATGTCAAAAAAAATTCAGGTAAACTACACTTCATTCAGTTAAACTACAGTTCAGTTAAACTATATTCAGTTAAACTATATTCAGTTAAACTATATTCAGTTAAACTATAAATCAGTTAAACTACATTCAGTTAAACTACAGTACATTTAGTTAAACTACATTCAGTTAAACTACAGTACATTCAGTTAAACTACATTCAGTTACACTACAATACATTCAGTTAATAATAACTAACTACATTCAGTTAAAGGTTTACATTCAGTTACACTACAGTACCTTCAGTTAAAAAAAATAACTACATTCAGTTAAAGGTCTACATTCAGTTAAAGATTTACATTCAGTTACACTACACTACATTCAGTTAAAGAAAAACTAAGTACATTCAGTCTACAATTCCTAAATTCAGCTCGCTAAGAGCAAAGTTTACACTACACTTCTCAAATTAGGCAATTCAGATTTAAGAGGAAGTAGACTCACTCCACGCCGCCGAGACCAGAGGTGAAGTGGTGGCTCCGCGCGGAAAATATGTCGCCGGAGGTGGCCTTGAACTTGCTGCCACCTTGCTCGTCGAGCTCCTCTCCCTCGTCGGTGAAAGATCCACCTTTGCCAGCAACCCTAGCATGGGGGGCGGTGGGACAGCGAGGAAAGGCTGTGGGAGAGCCAGCAAGGGCAGTGGGAAAGAGGCGAAGGGCGGAGCTTGAACCGGATTCAACGATACTGAGGTCGCCGCCGGCACATCCGCCGCCGCCGCCGCCGGTGGCCATGGGGGAGATGTGAGCACGAGCCGGTAGCCAGGGGGAGTCGATATGCGATTTGGGGGAAAGTGGTAGGGTTCGACCAGCTCGATCGGTTTAGATCGACGCCGTCTAACGGCGCGTCACGGCCGCCGTCTCACCCTGGCCACGTGGCACCTGACATAGGGACCCACACGTCAGAAATCCCTTCAGACGCTCTAATTCACCGAATCAGTGTTTTTTGAAAACTGTCACCCCGATGTTGGTGGTTTTTTGAAAAAAACCTGAATGGTGGCGGTTTTCTGAATTAGGGTCCCCAATTGTGGTGGTTTTTTGCAATTTACTCCTATCACGTCAACCGGGGCCGATTAACAATGGCCTCGACGTACTAGTATATAAAACTAGCTCGATGGGAGCACCAGATTAGCCATCGTGCACGCACGCTCGTTCCGGCCGGTGAACGTTTCGACCCTCCACTGGCCCGACCCGCTCTCGAAGCTGCCAGGCGCCGGCGACCTGATCCACGGCCCGACGCGCGGCTCGCCGGCGGGAACAGTCAGTTACATGGACGGTGGACCTCTCGCCTCTACCAACGTGTGGCTAAGTGTAACCTTTGTCCGTAAAACCGTGTACGTTTCACTTTACCTCGCCGCCAATACGTGTGTCGCGTCATTTCTCCAAATAACTTTCGCGCGAACGAGTCTCCGATCGAGCAGCATCAAATCAATCAACCCGTGAAGTGATCCGACGTCACACAATTCGATTCCCCAGAAACGGGGCAGCACTTTTGCCGTTTTCTTGCCGGTCCCAACGAGCTCTCCGTCCTGTCCTAATTGAACGTCAAGAGAAAAGAAGAAGAAGAAGAAAATCTCCGCCCGCGTTGATTGATCCCGATAATAACCAACAAGGTAGCTTGACGCGTCGGTTTTTGTCTATCTCCAGTTAACCTACGCGGGACAAAACTATGGCCAGCTAGATAGATACTACTTCCTTTGTCCCATAATGTAAGATATTCTTTAACTCTAGTGCAGTGTCAAAAAACATCTTACATTATGGAACAGAGGAAGTACTAGTCAAACAAACGATCGCAACAGCCAAAAAACTAGTCAAGAATAATAATACTACGGGTTCTCTAATAATAAAGAAAAAAATACTTGTATATAGAAAACAAAACAAAATACTAGTACCAGTAAAGTGACCGTCCCCGTCAAAAAATACTACGGCGCCCGACCGGGTGTCCCCCCTCGCCCCGGCCCGGTGCCGGCCGAGCACACACCCAGAGCGCCATCACTGGATCACAACCACCGCGTCCAAGTCCAACCGCGCGCTAGCAAACATGGGTCGTCTTTCCCTCACGGTGCGTCCGAGCCGGAACCGCGCGCATCAGCTGTAACCTGTAGGTATGGGGGGCTCCTCCCGCTCCGCTGCTGAGCCACCCGGCCGGCGAGCACGCACGCGCTTTGACCCGGCCGCCGCGCGCCCGCCGATAAAAGGCCCCGCGCCACGGCCCCCTCCCACCCGGTTGCCACACTCCGCCACAGCTCCGTCAGACACACCGCGAACGACGTACCTGCGTACGTGGCGTGCGTTTTCTTTTCCCTTCTCCTTTCCTGCTCCGGCCGGCCACGTAGATAGCCGGCCAGGCACCTCGTCTGCTCAGACGACCGGTGGTTGTGTCGCGTGCGTACCTGGTTCAGGTGGGCGTCTGCTTGCCCCGGACAAGAACAGAGGCTGCGCGCGGCGGTCGGCCCATGGCGGGGAAGAAGGGGGTGCCGGCGCGGGAGCTGCCGGAGACGCCGTCGTGGGCGGTGGCGGTGGTCTTCGCCGCCATGGTGCTGGTGTCCGTCCTCATGGAGCACGGGCTCCACAAGCTCGGCCATGTAAGTACCAGTCTATTCCACAAGCTCGCGTGCTTCCTTCCTTGCTGTCACCCTCCTAGCTCAATCGGCCTGCTCATGGCTTCCGGCCGGCCTTGGTGCAGTGGTTCCAGCACCGGCACAAGAAGGCGCTGGGGGAGGCGCTGGAGAAGATGAAGGCGGAGCTCATGCTGGTGGGCTTCATCTCGCTGCTGCTCATCGTGACGCAGGACCCCATCATCGCCAAGATATGCATCTCCGAGCAGGCCGCCAGCGTCATGCTGCCCTGCAAGCGCTCTCTTGAAGGCCTCAAGCCCAGCAAGTACGTGGACTACTGCCCGGAGGTGAGTGAGACGCCACGTCATACTGGCTTAAGCTTAATTCATAAGATGATGAAGAAATCAATACGCAACTTTTTCTCTTGATTCTGATCTGATCGTCGTCTTGGCTTAAGCTTAATTAACTGGTGTGGGTGTGTTTGCAGGGCAAGGTGGCGCTCATGTCCACGGGCAGCTTGCACCAGCTGCACGTCTTCATCTTCGTGCTCGCGGTCTTCCATGTCACCTACAGCGTTATCACCATTGCTCTAAGCCGTCTCAAAGTGAGCCTTTGCTTCTTCTTCTTCTTCCTTTTTACCGCACGCCTGTCTGTCTGTCAGGCGTACGCAGCATAGGCACCTGTTCATCAGGCTTGAGTAAAACTGTTACCAATCCGGCAATCCTTACTCTGCTCTCCTCCTCCAGATGAGAACATGGAAGAAATGGGAGACAGAAACCGCCTCCTTGGAATACCAGTTCGCAAACGGTCAGAGCGACCGACTCTTTTCCAAATGATGAAACCTCCTGATGCATTTCTCTATTTGCGGAGGCACGCAGGCATGATCGGAGTGAACTGATGATATGTTCTTCTTTTTGCGTCCTTTCAGATCCTGCGCGGTTCCGCTTCACGCACCAGACGTCGTTCGTGAAGCGGCACCTGGGCCTCTCCAGCACCCCTGGCATCAGATGGGTGGTGAGTTTGTTTCTTCCTTGCATTGGCCCTCATCTGTAAATGTTTGGTGTCTGGAGTCAGGCGATTTACCTTACCGGTGATGCTTGTTGCCTTGTCAGGTGGCCTTCTTCAGGCAGTTCTTCAGGTCAGTCACCAAGGTGGACTACCTCACCTTGAGGGCAGGCTTCATCAATGTACGTGCGAAACCAAACGCCCCTTCTAGCTCCGCCATTGCCGCCACGTAGCAGCAAAGCTTCTCAAGTTATCATTCTGACGCTGACGGTCTCATGTTTTTAACTCAAATTACTCCGCGCAGGCGCATTTGTCGCAGAACAGCAAGTTCGACTTCCACAAGTACATCAAGAGGTCGATGGAGGACGACTTCAAGGTCGTCGTCGGCATCAGGTAGGTTCCATTCCTTTCTCTGCACTACACCCCATCCCCATGGATAGATAGATTTTAACAATTGCCATCAGATTCCACATGATAATATACTACGAATTTGGTCTTTGCTCCTTGCCCTTGCACGATCTTGACACATTTGGCCTGTTCTCGCAGCCTCCCGCTGTGGGGTGTGGCGATCCTCACCCTCTTCCTTGACATCCGAGGTACGGACCTTGTCCCGTCCGGTTTCTCTATTGCCTTGCTGCTAAAACACTTGCAATTC
Source organism: Secale cereale (assembly GCA_902687465.1). Taxonomy (NCBI): domain Eukaryota; kingdom Viridiplantae; phylum Streptophyta; class Magnoliopsida; order Poales; family Poaceae; genus Secale; species Secale cereale. Next base: position 819,836,717 of record LR738713.1, on the reverse strand, counting down.
GTCTCGTGACCACCGCTGATTTTTCAACCTTTCTTGTTGTTTCTGCTCCTAGGGATTGGCACGCTCACCTGGATTTCTTTCATCCCTCTCGTCGTAAGTGCGAATTTCTCCGCCGAAAGCAACAGCTAACCCCATTTGATCGCAATGCAAACCCATACCTAATAATAATTCAAATTGTCATTGTCCGTGTGTCTTTCTCAACAGATCCTCTTGTGTGTTGGAACCAAGCTGGAGATGATCATCATGGAGATGGCCCTGGAGATCCAGGACCGGACGAGCGTCATCAAGGGGGCGCCCGTGGTTGAGCCCAGCAACAAGTTCTTCTGGTTCCACCGCCCTGACTGGGTCCTCTTCTTCATACACCTGACACTGTTCCAGAATGCGTTTCAGATGGCACATTTCGTGTGGACAGTGGTACGTCACGAACGAACTTTGTCAGTCAATAATGTGGGTGTCAAGGCACCAAATGCTGCTGCTGATGAACTGAACTGACGGAGATTTACTTGCATTGTGTCGCAGGCCACGCCCGGCTTGAAGCAATGCTTCCATATGCACATGGGGCTGAGCATCATGAAGGTCGTGCTGGGGCTGGCTCTCCAATTCCTCTGCAGCTACATCACCTTCCCCCTCTACGCGCTCGTCACACAGGTAATAAAACCGTCGACGAACATCTTTCAACGATTGCTCTTGGACAGGAGAGACCAGCCTTAACCATGTGTATCTATCTCTATGTATGCAGATGGGATCGAACATGAAGAGGACCATCTTCGACGAGCAGACGGCCAAGGCGCTGACCAACTGGCAGAACACGGCCAAGGAGAAGAAGAAGGTCCGAGACAAGGACATGCTGATGGCGCAGATGATCGGCGACGCGACCCCCAGCCGAGGCTCGTCGCCAATGCCGAGCCGTGGCTCGTCGCCGGTGCACCTGCTTCACAAGGGCATGGGGCGGTCCGACGACCCCCAGAGCTTGCCGACCTCGCCAAGGGCCATGGAGGAGGCTAGGGACATGTACCCGGTTGTGGTGGCGCATCCAGTGCACAGACTAAATCCTGCTGACAGGAGGAGGTCGGTCTCATCGTCGGCACTCGATGCCGACATTCCCAGCGCAGATTTTTCCTTCAGCCAGGGATGAGACAAGTTTCTGTATTGATGTTAGTCCAATGTATAGCCAACATAGGATGTCATGATTCGTACAATAAGAAATACATTTTTTTACTGAGTCAAAAAATTAACCTGGTAAGCACAAACAAAACCCCTCTCATCTCTATAGAAATGCCAAATGGCAATCAGTCTCATAACACAAGAGAGAGCTCTTAAGAAAACAATCTTTAGCCCCAAAAAGGTAAATGAGTGCCACTAATGTAATACACGTATCAAGCTACTGGAAGGCACCAGTACTTAGACTTATCTGGAAATCTAACCAAAAGTACATAGCTTTTTGGGAAGAAATAATCTACAGTATAACCTGCGTAAATCAATAAAGGAAAAAAAAGATGTCCATCATCCATAGGCTAGTCAGCTTTGACACGAACTCTTCTCTTGTGAGCAAGTACGAGGATCAGTGATACTAGCATGCCAATCACATGCCCAGCAATTGCACCATAAGTGACACATATTGGCCATTCCTAAGAAAAAAAAAACAGAATCATGTATTGTAAGGCGCAGAAAAGGAAGTCTCATCCATGTGCCGCTGAATACTTTATTGAAAGTAGAATGCATGGAAACAATGGGGGTGGTAATATAGACTAGTTGCAACAGCAGCAACACGTGACGCAGCATCAGACAAACTAATACATTTTGTATCACCGCTCTGAATAATTAGTCCTTAAGCTAGTCTTTAAGTTATTATGTTACCTACTGGGTATGCATAAACATCTCTACATGATCCCGTCTTTCATGATACTCGTTCGGTCGTCCCATGGGTATTCCAAAAGTCGCAGTGAGTACTTTTACCTGCCAAGGTCTCTCCCAGTCAAGGGGCATAGGCCAAGCACCAAGCCACGCTCCAATTACAGCTCCATGAGAAGGCGCAGAGATCATGTAGTCCACAACATTGGATGATGTGCAATAACTGACATACAAAAACACAAATCAACAAAAGTATCAGTAAGCACAGGGCAATAATAATGAAAACTCTATATGGAATAAACTCCTCACAATAGACACTTAGTTAGGATTCAGGAATATACATAGAATGAGAAAGCACATTCTGCCAATCCACTTTGGATGCTCCAAAGACACATGCTGCTGGAACAAACTGCAATGTCACGCATTTAGCTTGTCAGGCCTCAGTTATGCAAGTACATTGTGGTAAATCATAATTGTTGAGAAGTATCAGCACAAGACAACCAAATCTGATAGTTATTCAGTTGTCAATCTTAATTTTCTGAAGTTCCCAGTCAAGAAAAGTAAATCACAGGCAATGCCAGTTGTCAGTCAGGAAAACTAAAGCACAGGAAATGCCAGTTCTCAGTCAAGAAAAGTAAAGCACAGGAAATGCCAGTTCTCAGTCAAGAAAAGTAAAGCACAGGAAATGGCACTTACCGTGAACAGGGACATAAGACTTGACCAATAGGTTGTCGCTATCCAGTACCTAAAAATGTGAAGATCTCGTCAGATAAGGCATTAGTTTTTTTACGAAGGACAATACATTGTTGGTATGCGTCTTTTATGTTTAAATTGACATATCCTTGTGCAATCCCGTCAGACGAGGTATGATAAAGAACTAATGTTCAACAAACATGGCAAATGGTTATTTGAGTCATGACTCCTGAATTCCTGATTAACAATCATATACGACCTTGTCAGTAGGACCTTACTTGATTCCAACAGGCGCGCCAAGAACAATTGCACCAAATGCATTCAGGAAGGCCCCTGGCAGATAGAAGAAGCATGTGCCATAAGGATAAATAAACAAAAAGCAGAAAGACGGTCAGATCCTAAAATAGTTCAGCTTGACCTCTTTGCTATTCCAAAGAGCAAATCAGCATATATTACTAAGTCGTGAGTACTAGCTAATGGCTCAGATCCAGCATTGAGGTCTTTCAATGCGTGATGTCCTACGCACACTGACACTCGTATTCTTCACACTGGAAACTGGATAGAAGTCTCCTTGCGCAAACTCAATGGATCAGGCCTCCTTTGGTTTGGAGGAATTTCATAGGAATTCTATAGGATAGGATTCTTATAGGAATTTTTCCTTTAAAGCCCTTTGGTTCATAGGAATGGATTCCTATTCCTACATAGGATTGGTTCCTATCCTCCACATTTTATAGGAAAATAAAAATGAGCCTAGACTCAATGGAAAAATTCCTTTGGTGTGAACCAAATGACATCTCTTTTCCTATTCCTACTCATAGGATTTGAGATACATGTCATCTCATTTCCTACAAATTCCTATTCCTATGATAATCCTATCCTATGAACCAAAGGAGGCCTCAAAGTGCAAACACAGCAAGGAGAACTAACCTATGGGCAAGCCAAGCAATCCGCGTGCAGCGGCCTTAAGGAACTGCAATCGAAGCAACACAATCACCTTATATCACTGAACAAAATATATGATGTTTGGAACGGACACCGGAAGAAACAGTTGATGCAACAAACCGAGGAGCGTTTGGGATCTCGCCGGAGCAGACTGAACACCACGATGACAAGCGGCGCCTCACAGACCTACAGAAAAAAGCATCCATCCGGGTCAGAAGACACGTGGGAAGCGTTGTTGGGGTGAGAAGCGGGGAAGGTAGCGTACCACGAGGAGGCGGAGGGCGTGGGCGGGGTCGGAGACGAGCGCGCCGCGGCCAGCGAGGGAGTGGGCGGCCGCGAGGCCGGCGAGGCAGAGCGCGTGGGCGGCCGCGGCGGTGAGGGCGCTGATCTGGGCGACCTCGGCGCCCATGGCGGGGCCGCGCGTGGAGAGTTTAGTCGGTCTACGAGGTGGGATTGTTGGTGCTGACCGACGGCGAGCTAGGTCGTGGTAGCCGATGAGGCCGTCGAGGCACGGACAGGCGGCGCGCGCTGACTCTATCTCCCGCGGCGAGGCCTACAGCGCCGTGTGACAGAGGCTGGGCAGCGCCGGCGCACCAGGGGGTCGGAGATGGGGGCTACGCCGGCGGAGGGAGGGCGGCGACGCGGTGCGAGAGAGGGGGGGAGATGGTGAACCGGTGGAGCCAGACCGGGCACCCAGTCGGAAGTAGCAGCAGAGTGGTCCGGTCCGGTCGCATCGCACCACCCAAAATCTCGGCCACACGTCACACACTTCTCCCACGGGCACACGGGTCCGACCGACCGAGCCCGAGGAGGGTTTAAAGCGCTTCTTCCTCCGCCGGTCCAACCCCATCTCGCCGCCCAGCCAACGCCCGCGACGCGATCTGGCCGCCGAAGATGGCGCCGCCGCTCCGCCTCGCCGCGCCCCTCCTCCTCCTCCTACTCGTTGGCGTCTTCGCCTCCGCCGCGCGCGCCGATCTCGTCATCTCCAGGGCGGATCGGAAGGTCAGTGGCCTCCCCACTCCCCCACCCCCGCCCGCTCCTCAGATCTCAGGAGGTCTCGGATCTGATGGTCTCGTGTGATCCTCTCTCGCGTTTTGCAGGTTGATCTGACTTCGCACATCGTCCGCGTCCTCACTTCGCTCAAGGTATGCTGTTGCGCTCTACTACTCCTGCAGTAGGATTCTAAATTTAATCGCTCTGCTCACTGTTAGCGACCTGTTAAGTAACCCAAGCCGTGATGATTTCGAATGCGTAACTCGTGTAACTTGTCGCGTTAGACTGATTAACATGCTGCGATGCAGTTGACATTTTATGAACCTGAGACTTTAGTTAGTTCATGCTAGTAGTAGTCGCTGCCTCACTCTGTGCCACTGGTCACCAGTCCCCACAATCGTACTATCATAACTGGGACATGTCCATCCCTGTGGCTTTGTGCATCTTGCAAGTTGTTTTTACCAGTATATAGTAAACGCTCGCTGAATTTTGTTTCATATATAGGTGTCAATGTGCTTACGAAACAGGCTCTATAGTTCTAAAATCTGGAAGTAGCATTCACTAAGACCATTCTATTGTGAAGCGCACATGTTTCTTGCAAGTGGTGTCCTATATTGCAGGGCTTTGTACGCGTGTATTTGTCATGTCGGAATGCTTGCGTGTTTGTTATCTTGGAATGCTGATGTAACTTATGTGTCCTTATTGATTTCAGGTTGAAAATGCCGGCTCGGAGCCTGTCTCTAAAGTCTTGCTGGCTTTTCCCAATATCCAAGCAAAAAACTTGGCAGCGATCAGAGCATTCGGCACTGAGGGAAAAGTGAAGGGTCTGAGTAGTATTCTTCCGATTGAAGTTGTTGAGCCTTCTGGTGTTCCCCCAGAACTGACCTTCTTTTCAGCATCGTTGCACAAACCTTTGACAAAGGGGAAGATTCTTCACTTAGATGTCTTGACTGTATTTACACACTTTCTCCAGCCGTTCCCAGAAGAGATCACCCAAGCCGATTCGCAGCTTGTTGTCTTTCAGGATAGCTCTCACTACCTGTCTCCTTACCCTGTTAAGGTCCAGACACTTAGTATCAGATTACCTGGTGGAAGGGTTGAATCGTACACAAAATATGGAAACACAAAACTTGTGGAGTCCGAGCTAAAATATGGACCGTTTGAAGATGTTCCCCCGTTTTCCTACAACCCTATTATTGTGCACTTTGAGAACAACAACCCATTTGCAGTTGCAAAGGAACTTATAAGGGAGATTGAGATATCTCACTGGGGGAACGTACAGATTACAGAACATTACAACATTGTTCATGGTGGTGCCAGACTGAAGGGTGAATTCTCCAGGTTTGTCTTTGTTCTAAATTTTTGTTTTAAGTAGCCTGACTTGTAGGTGAGTTGAGAAGTCGTGTCCAGAAATAACTAATTCAATCTTTCTATCTGTAGGCTTGACTACCAGTCTAGACCTTATGCAAGAGGGGTTTCATCATTTAGGAATCTCATTGCTAGATTGCCTCCAAGGGCCCACTCTATTTACTACAGAGATGAAATTGGTAACATTTCAACATCACACTTATGGAGTGATTCTAAGAAGGTACTGCTGCTATTTATCTCATTTATCAAGGTTAATTTCTCAACAAAAGCGCAATGTATGTATGCTGAATGCTTTTACATGTCCAACAATATCTTATTGCAGACCCAACTGGAAATTGAACCAAGGTTTCCCTTGTTTGGTGGTTGGCAAACAACCTTTACCATTGGTTATGGTTTACCACTTCAAGACTTTGTTTTCAGTTCTGATGGAAAGAGATTTCTCAATATCACATTTGGTTCTCCAATGGAGGAGATTCTCATAGAAAAGCTCATCGTAAAGGTATGTGGTCAGTTGCATCAAACCAGTATCGTCAGGAATATGGATTTTCATTTCCCCCCTTCCCTTTGATTTATAGAGTACCATTGTTCCAGTGTCGCAGACTCCAAACATAATTTCCACATGATTTGACTATTTCTTTGGTATTGGTATAAAATCTGTACTTACTTTGGTATAAGCCCCAAGCTCTAGATCCTGTAACATACATGAAAACATCAATTTGGCCATGTTTGCTTGAACTGGACATCAATCACTAGTCACTACTGATATTATCTGCACAGCTGCTTCTAGTAATGTGAATAATCTCGTATTACTTTCCTCTTACACTTGTATATATCTTTCTTTTTGGACAGGTGGTTCTACCTGAAGGTTCAAAGGATATTGATGTTTCAGCTCCATTTCCAACAAATCAATGGCAAGAGGTGATCCCTCATTGGATGAGATAACTGAATAATTAGCTCGTCCTATTCATTGTTGTAACAGAAGTGATGTGTGGTGCAGGTGAAGTATTCACACCTTGACATTGCTGGAAGGCCAGTTCTTGTCTTGGAGAAGCCTGATGTTATTCCAGAGCATAATTTGCATTTCCAGGTTTGTCTTCAGAACTATTGTTGTGCCAGTAGTTTGCACACTTGCATGATGAAATTTTTTAACTGTGTGAATTGTTGGTCAAACTGAATAAATAGTCTCTAAAAGGATTTTAAGACTACTCCCTCCGTCCCATAATGTAAGTAGTGTCAAAAAATGTCTTACGTTATGGGACGGAGGGAGTAGTTCTTATCACATGAAACAATACTTAAAGCTGCTACTGGAAAGGTTTGTGTTATCAAGAATGCTTTCTGTGAGTTGTTCGTGTACTGATACCTGAGCAGTGTTTTATTTGAAGTTGTGAACTCTAGCTAACTATTTTTTTCCCTTTGCAATATGCAGGTGTACTACAAATTCAATAACATCTCGTTGCTCATAGAGCCGATGATGTTGATTACTGGCTTCTTCCTCCTGTTTGTTGCATGTATTGCCTACATGCACACTGACATGTCAATCTCTAAGAACTCTCCTTCTTATCTGGCAAAGCTGCAATGGGATGAGGTACAATTACTTTAAGCCTCAAACCTCTTCAAATTATTTGGATCAAGGGCTCAGGAAAAATATACAAAATTAACGTTGCAGTAATAACTCGGAAGGTGATAAACATTTGTGTAGCAATGCAATAACTTATAACTAGGAAAGCATTGAAGGACCCGATGATATCCCAAAAAGTTGTTTAGTCTAGTCCTACTGCTGTGATATTTGTTATGGTGGCATTGGGATTTGAGGGCCATGCTGCAGGCAGGGTTATTATTCTAAGAGTTGTTTAGGGAAGTGCCAAACTACTTTCTGAATCACTAGTCCAGAACCTTTATGATGGAATAAATAAAATGAACTGTAATAAATCTCTACTGAACAGTTCACGGTGCTAGAAGGGCAAGGCCAGTTTGATAAGTTAACTGAAACTGAACATCAAGTTTTTTTCAATATAAAGAAAACAAACGTCTACTTGCAAAGCCATGGAAAATATTATTATTGCAGATCAAATTTGAACCTAAGGATTAATAGGTAGGAGCCATAACCACTTTTTAAACCGGATTGACCTTAAGTTTATGGGTTGGAATAATGAATAATGTTTTTTTCCTTGTAAGTTAAGAGTTTGTGGTCATCTTTATGCAGTTTTTTCTGTACTGTTTTGGTCATATAGCTTTAGTATTGTGCAGTGCTTATTTCTGATGGCTCTTTTGTTCTCCTGGTGCAGGTGCAAGCCACTGTTCAGCAAATCCAGGGTATCTTTGGCCAGTGCTTAGCTGTTCATGATAAGCTAGAGGCATCATTGCACGATTTGTCTAGGACTGGGGACGCTAAATCTTGCAAAGCAGCTCGTAAAGCTGCTGATGCACAGTTTAAGGAATTAGCGAAAGAGCTGAGGCCGCTGTTGCTATCTGTACAGTCATCCCCTCAGTCTTATCAGATATCGCCAAAGGTTTGCTCAACAAACTTCTGCGACCGCATTTATGTTGTATATAAAAAAATGAAATTGAGAAACATATTTGACCTTGCCATGTCGTGCCATCTAAATCTTGACCTCCTTTCCGCATTTGTTCTGGTTGCCAAAAATAAATCATTACTTTTTGTGCATTGTTGCTGCAGCTAGAGGACTTGGTTGCGAAGGAGAAGGACATGCAGGACAAGCTCATGGCAAGGCATGCCACGGTGGTTGACAGCTTCGAGAAGAAGCAGCGCGGGCAAGACATAGAAAACCGGATTTCTTCCCAGCAGCAGAAGATCGCTGCGCTGAGGCAAGAGGTTGAATCTCTTCTAGAGTACCTTAGCGAGATATGAGCGGATCCGGTCTCGTCTTATATCATTAGTGATTAGACTGATGAAGGTCATCTGCACTATATGTGGAGATGTTGTTGGTAAACCCATCATCCTAGTTCCTGAGGCTAGGTTTTGAATAGACCGTGTAACATGATATAAGCACCGTAATCATTTTGGAACCGATTAACTTCTTTGCATCATGATAAAAAGAAATTGGACTCCTTTTGCTAAAGTGGTACTAGTAATTGTTCCAGATTAGTGGTGCATTTGCATCTGTGCAGTTATCATGGTGCTGGTGCATTTTTGTGATTCCCGTCGTTGCCGCGGCGGCCAAAACGACCGTCGTTCTGCATAAATGGAAGTTATGGAACTCGGTTCCCTTTGAGACAGGGCGTGCTTTTTGGCAGGAACGTCACTCTTGCACCACCATGATTTTCAGGCCATTAAAGAGAGCAAGTGGTGAGTGGTTTGTAGATTCTCTTTTACTTGACTGGATGTGTTTTGGGTAGTTGATTTTGTTGATGCTACACTTGATATGTACGTATGTGCCTGGTAGACTTTCCCATCATAACTACAGAAAAAATAGCGTGCTTACTTCAAACTGTCTTCCAACAGGTAGTGGTGGTTGCTTCAAGTAGTTGGGGTTAAGCCCTTCGCTAACAGTGACTTTTAATAGTGTGCCCATTAGAGTTGGACCACTAATGCTGATTTCAACAACAATAGTAGTAATACGTGCGATATACACGCGCATACACTCACCCCTATGAACGCACAAACGCACACCATATCCCTATGAGCACCTCAGAAAGACTGGGCCAGCATATCATCTTGAGATTTACGAAGTCAAAGTAGACGCCTCGTCGTCGACGGGAACATCTCCTCCCATTGCGCGAGCACCGGGATTTGAACCCTGATGAGTTGGGATACCACTGTCCATATCAACCACAGGTTGATTCGCTATAACTGCATCGAGTTAAGCCCTTCGCTAGTAGTAATACTCCCTCCGTCCGGTGAAAAATGTGCATCTAGAGATTTTAGGACAAATTATGGAGTCAAGTAAAAAATGCATTGGAAAGGTCCAAGCCATCATCTCTCTCCTATTTAATTACCCAACCCCCAATGAGCTAAGTGCATGTAAAAATTAAGAAGACCATGTGTAGATTGTTATTGGTTTTGATTACCGTGTGATGAGAAAGAAGTACTTTAATGTGCATTGGGAAGTTAGAAGTACACTTTTTTGTGGACAAATTTTGAAGCTAAACGTACACTTTTCACCGGACGGAGGGAGTACGTGAGAGGATATAACTGCCACGAATTGATCACATCGAGGCTGCCCCGTGTCCTTGATATACGGCGATCTGAAAGAAAAATAATTATTATTTTGTTCAGCCAGATAGAAAGAAGTGGTGAGCATTGCCACTGCTCTCGAACGAACTCTTCTCCTTGGCTGCGTTGGATCGAGCCATTGTTTCCTTTCCCAACGCACGCTATGCGAGAACTAGTAGCCACTAGCACTGGTCTACTGATTGTAGGCAGAAGCTTGTGCTACCCTCCATCTCGTGGTGCGTGCGTGCGTGCGTGCGTGCAGGTGAAGATGATGATGATCAGGCTGCGTCGCGTTGCCGTGGATGATGGATCCGTCCAAACCGGAATCATCTATCTCGTGCGATGGCTCGCTGAAAGCCAGAGGACACCATCATTCATTCCCATCCCCGTCCCGGTTTAGTGGTCAGGAAAAGCAAGAGCAGAGCATCCCATTCGCCACCGAGCTGTTTTGCCTTTTCTTCTTCGCCTCTCATGATTTGTTCTGCACCGCACGCACCAGCATAGGCAGGCCAGCCCAGCTCTCGGCCGCGACAACACAGGAAGAGTGTATTGCAGAAAACATGGACATCGAAGCGCAGTCTTGCAAAAATCATAAATTTATAGTTTTGTGCCCGAAAACAGTACTCCCTCCGTTCCATAATGTAGTGCCTATAGATTTTTTGAGAAGTCAAATATCACAAACTTTGACCAAGTTTATAGAGAAAAATATTTACATCTAGAGTGTGAAATATATATCACTAGATTCATCATAAGATGTAGTTTCACATTATATATTTTTGCTATTGTAGATATAAATATTTTTCTCTACAAACTTGGTCAAAATTTGCAAAGCTTGACTTCTCAAAAAATCTATAGGCACTACATTATGGAACGGAGGGAGTAATTCTTAGGCTATTTTTTTTTGCAGAAACCACAAGTCGCCCGGTTCGATCGTTTTTAGTGTGATTATGACAGGTGGGACCTGCTTTTGTCGACGTGGCATAACTGTCCATCCGTCTGAGCCGTTAGATGCCGTCAGACGCCGTGCGTGGGCCGGCTCGAGCCGGAACCCTCTTGAGCGGTCCCTCCCCGCTAGCTTACAGGCCCACCCACCCCAACCCTCATTCTCTCGCGCTCTCTGCTCCCACTCATTCGCCGTCGTCGACCTGTCCCACATCTTCGACCGCCGCCGCCGCCGCGTCGCCATGGTGTCCTGGAGTGAGGACGACGACAACAATGAGAATTATTACTAGTACGCCACCTCAGGTTCAGACGACGAGATCATCAAGGTGAGTTGGTAGAGCTAGGGTTAGAGTTTGGATTTGGGGATTTTCTTGTTGAGTTTGATCTGAAGTTTCCATCCCAAATCTCTTGCTTTCCTTTGCACGTGCAGATCCCTGCTACCACGAATGACTCCGAATTCGAAGGCACTGAATTTGTTTTGTGCCATGAACACGGGAAGCCGGCAGAGAGACTTGTTGCTTTCAAGGGCATCCATACTGGCAGGAGCTTCCTTGCATGTGCTGTGAAGGTATGTGCCAAATTTGTGCTAATTGGATGTTGTGGACTAATTATTTGGTCATTGTTTAGTACTGATTTTGGTAGTTAGCAGATCAGTCTTGTTAGTTAGGTTGTTTAAATATGTGCTCAATGCTTACTGGCTTAGTGAGGTAATTGTTTATATGTGAGCATATGTGCATTGTGTTGTGGCATGTTCATTTGTTTATATGTGAGCATGACAGTGTGGATAAGTGAGGTCATTTGTTTATATGGTAGCATGTGACAGTGTGGATAAGTGAGGTCATTTGTTTATATGTCAGCATGTGCATAGGGTTGGAGGCACTCATTAAAAATTGTTATTAAGTATTGCTGGCCTAGTTGTTGTTAGATAGTAAGCACTCATTATTTAGCTATCCTAATTCTTGGTACCGGTTGGAGTGCCTAATTGTTATTAGTAAAGCACTCATTATGGCATGTAGCTCATATCTTATTGTTTAACACTGTAATTTAATAGGATGGTAAAAACTATGGACTAGTTGAATGGATTGATCCATCTTGGCCAGCTACACTGGAGAACGCACTGTCCAAGTTGTGGGATATGTATGAACAGTCCAAGAGAAACATGACTGAGGACAATCTGATGAACTCATTTGTTGTTCACAAACTGACACAAGAGAAGATCAAGCTGCATGCCAGTTATGAGAAGTTGGTTGAAGATGTCCAAGCCCTTTTGGATGAGAATGAGAAGAGGGCCCAAATGGAAAGTAAGCCTGATGAGAGCAAGCTCCAGGGGAAGTATGGCATGGTTAAGAACCTGACAGTTGCTCAAGCCAGTGTCATTAGGAACATGAAGTTGAAGCTTGCTGAAGAAAAGACTAAGTTGCAGGCCCACATTGATGAGCTTGAAAAGGTTGTGGAGCAGACCAAGGTCAAGCTGAATGGGATCAAGGCAACCTTAGAAGAATGAGCCACACTGGGCAGTAATGGTCATGGAGTTCATGGTCATGTATGGATCTCCTTATTAGTTATGTAATGGTCATGTATGGATCTCCCAATTATGCTACTTATTAGTTATGTAATGGTCATGTATGGATCTCCTAATTATGCTACTTATTACTTATGTAATGGCCATGTATGGATCTCCCAATTATGCTACTTATTAGTTATGTAATGGTTATGTATGGATCTCCCAATATGCTGAATGTGATCAATTTGGATGTGCATTTATATATCTGAAATAGCCCTATACTCAGTTAGGTGGTTTATTTGATGCCGAGGGACCCTAGAATCATTTAGGTGGTTTATTCGACGTCGGGGAACCGTAGACTCATTTAGGTGGTTTATTCGATGTCGACGGAGCCTAGACTCATTTAGGTGATTTTTTCGACGTCGATGGAGCCTAGACTCATTTAGGTGGGTTTTTCGACATCGATGGACCCTAGACTCATTTAGGTGGTTTTTTCGACGTCGATGGACCCTAGACTTATTTAGGTGGTTTTTTCGAC
>LR738713.1:819800495-819814318 GCA_902687465.1 Secale cereale | reverse complement strand
AAAGGAGTTGTCAGCCAAAAAAAAAAAAACACTCCCTGCTGTGGATGCCTCTTCCTCCGCTCGACCGCCTCTACGCCAGTGCCGAGATCGTTGCGTCCAGCGTCCACCTACACCCTCACCGACACCCCGTGGCCCCTGCTTCTGCCCTACCGCCCCATTTCGATTTGCTTGCCCCTGCATCTTCGGAATTGACGCATCTAGGCCTGACGGCCATCCTGAGCTCGTTGACAAGCAATATTGTGGGAGTGTTCTTCGGTTTCAAGCAATGTGAGCTCAATGTTGGTTAACATTGTACAAAAAGGTTGCAACTCTTGGTATTGAGAACAATAATACATCGATCTATTGATTAAGAGAGGTCTATCGGATGTTGGTGCACTAGTTCCTAGAGATGAGATAACAAAGGACACAATGTCTAAGTTTCTCCATGAGGGGCCAGAAAAGAGACAAGTGTGGGTGCCAGAGAACTCGACATACAAGGTCAAAAGTGTTGGTAATGAAAGTGTTTGATTGCACTTGTAGTACCAGTCAAGTAAGTTTTGTTTCCGTTGAAATTGTTTTTATCCTCTTGTTCGGATCAATTCTCCTGGTGAGGAGCTGGTGAACTATGTGCCCAAACGACCGTTTTATGAAGTAGTTAAGCAGTGAAGCTTTAACTCGATGGTCTAAATAAATGAATTTGTGTTAAAAAAATTGAAGAGCTACTATAGTTATTAAGCTCGATTAGAAACTGCGTCAAAAAACGTCTTGTATTATCCGCCGGTACATGTGTGTAATGACCACGGCGAAAAGGATGAAACCCCCAGCGCGTCACGCCGGATCATCCAGATTATCTCCCTCGCGTCACTGGTGACCGTGGTGTACATTGCAAACAGCGCAGCACACAGAGTGACCATGGTGCACCAACGCCAGCGGCCTCTGTTGTCACTCTCAAGCCCACATTAATTCATTCAGAAGCTCTCAACGAAAGGTACTTGGGCTTACCAACAGAGGTGGGGAAGTCAAAAAATGGGGTTTTCAAGTATTTGAAGGCTAGAGTTTGGAAGAGAGTACATGGATGGATTGAGATGCTTTTATCAGTAGCAGGGACCTTTTTTTTCCGATAAAGGACACTTTTATCGACTCGAAACGTAGTATTAAATGGATACAAAGCATAATGATCGACACCCGACCTCTGTAGAGTTAAGATGCACACAACCTCTGTAGAGTATATAGAAAAAGACAAGTTGGCAACATTAAAGCTATATGAGTTTGAAACTATGCCAATGTTGATGGAGAAGGTGAACCGATCCGGATATTATGTTGTCATCCATGTTGGGTAAAAATCTCTCTGGTCACCCGCTCCAACCGCATACACACCGTCTTGAACACCGACTGATACTCCATTCGCTATAGCGTAAACCACATACGAAGCAGTGCGTACAACGGTAAATAATCTGCATAAGAGAAGATGTTTCGCCATTAAAAACACAATCGTTTCTACATATATAATCAAAGCGACCATAATAAGGCCGACACTCCCACATGTATTAGCGTACTAAAAGTATTTGGTATTTATCAAGCCAGTGACCATATATATTGGCAACACTTGTTAGCATATACAAATTAGACCTATTTGGATGACTGGCCATATAGAACGTGCGGACATGCATTGAAAGAAGAGGTGTTTAATTGTCTCGTTATGAGTACAAAAACTACACCTTTTACTTCATTGCCAGTTGCCTCGAGCGAGGTTGTCTTTTGTTAGCACAACTTCTCTTCGAAGATACAACATGAAAATCATTTTTTTTAGTGACACCTTTGATTTCCATACAAGTTTATTATTATTCACTGGAACTTCTGATGCGAGAGTGCACGATACATAGAGTCAACAATGAAGGATCTAGATGTAGTGAGATTCCAGCGAAACACATCCCTCCCTTGTGTCAAGTTAATTGAATCCAAACGGGATTGAAGATGTTGACATGACGCAAGGCGGAGGCCAATCAAATCCCTCCTAAATGATACATGCGATGGGAAGGAGCTGAGCACGTGCGCAAGAGTATAATTTTTACCGCGTACAATTCGGTACAAGGCTGGATACTGTTCATGAAAAGTGGTGTTTCCTAGCCACCCATCCTCCCAGAAACGTATCTCGAAGCCGTCCTTTATTGCGAATGATCCGAAGCGGAATAGATGTTTCTTTACCGCCATCAGACCAGTTAAAAAATGTGATCACCAGGTTTCCAATATGCTTAGGACAACGCTTTTTAGCCTAGATACATATTGCGCAATAGGGTTTGCCAAACACTATCCTTGATAAGTAACTTGAACAACCATTTACTGAGTAACGCGTCATTCTTGACCTGGACGTCCTGAACAGGGATAGAAGTGCTTATTAAGTCAGTTGCGCAAGCACTACCCACATATGCAACGGGATGATTTAAACTTCCTACGGGCTTGTGTGATGCAAGCGAAAAACTGCGTGGGTGTCGTGGCAGGACATGATCAAACCAAAATATGTGGGAGTCTTGGGGTTTAGGAAAATGTAGCTACTCAATTTAGCTTTGCTTGCAAAGCAGGGTTGGAGAACCAAATAGCCCGAGTGCAAGGATATTGAAGGCGGTCACACCCTTGTCCTCCCCCAACCCGCCCATCGGGGACATAATGGCCCACTTTCCCAAAAATCCTCCTGCGCTCCCTCTCCCCTCCCTCCTCCATGGTCGGTGCCCTGAAGAAATTCAGCAACCAGGCCGCCACCACCCCCGCCCCGCGGCGAAGAAGAGGAAGAAAGAGAGGTCGGAGCTCACACCGGCGGAGGTCGCACGACTCGACATTTATCGGCCAAGAGGAGGGCCTAACGGACCGTTGCAGTGTAGAAGAAAGCTGCTGCCGACTATGTCGCTGAGGCCGCGCCGCACAAGGCCACCGTCGACCACAACAAGGCCATCGTCGCCAAGGCCACGCAGGCAGCAACGACGCTTGCCCTAGTCATACTAGAGTTGTGCCGACCCGGGCCAACCATTCTCTACGCCGCCACCATAGTAGCGGCAAGCATAGGATCGTCGGTCATTCGCCATCCACAGTCGTCGAGCTCCACCATAACACCGGAGATGACCGGTTTTCATGTGCCGCGGCAACATGCTTTGACCCAGTTCTCCACGTCACTAGATGGCAGCGTGATCACGCCGCACACACCCGCCAACCCGGTTGTCATCAACCTCAACATTACGCCTGGGTACAGTGGCGCTGGCCAATCGTTCGACAGGATGCAAAGGAAGCAACCTCGGTCAATTCCGGCGACCAGCCTTCCCGACGCCTGCAACTTGTTCGACGAAGTCCAACCCCGCGGCGGCTGACGACCCCGACTACAACGCGTTCATGGAGAATGTCATCTTCGAGGCCGTGGCCGGGCCTTCCACCCCACAGGCCAAGGCCAAGTATTTGATCCCGAAGAGACCCAAAGCCAAGACGACCGCGACCAAGGTGGTGCCGACCACCACCACCACGATGCGACCACCACCACCACGATGCGACCACCACCACCACGATGGTGTCCACGAAGAAGAAGAGACCCCCGACCATGGGAAATCATGGCATGAAGATGAGTACATGTATTGCGAAGATGAGGAAGAAGAGGTCTACATTGCGGAGGAGCCACTGTTTATCGATGAGCTCACCCAAAGAGCCGACGCACAAAGGAGGAGGCAAAACATTCGTGCGGAATCATACACCAAAGTAGAGGACACACTAATTTGCGAGAGTTGAATGAAGATAGGCTAAGATCCCAAGACCGATGCCAAGCAAAAAGGATCCATTTTTGGACGAGAGTTCATACAACCTTTCATGAATGAAGGAAATTACTGCCCTACAAGTTTGCGAGCACCCCATGGCATCAACTCAATCCAAAAGAGAAGGCGGTTCATTCAACAATAATGCAACAAGTATCGTGCCGTGCTTGAGAGCGTTGAAGCCCATCCCGTGAGTGGTCTAGGCATGGGTAACTTGGTATCAGTGGCGAATCTTGGAGAAAAATCAAGGGCAGGCTCAAAGTCAAAGGTGTGAAGAAAAAAGATTAAGTCTCAATTCTTTTGTTCAAAGAAGGCTAGAATTTGCCATATTACTACTAGAAACATGTACTATTAACTTGGTGGAGGGCAGGCTCAAGCCTATTAAAGCCTGCCCAGTTCATTCGCCGCTGCTTGGTATGACCTCTCCTATTTCATTGCTATGCCATGTTCGTCTTTGTTGCATCTTATACCCTTCACTATTACATTTGTGGGCTTGCCTTTGATTATGTAGGCATTTCAATCTTCGAAAGTCTTCAAGCCCGGCATAAGAACAAGTCATTCACTCCCACCCATCATTGGTTGCTCATCAAAGATTGTCCCAAGTTCAAAGATCAATATGCCGCTCTAAAGAAGAAAGGAGGGCCGGCGGCCATGGCTATGAATGGAGATGTGGTCAAGAGGTCGAGGGGCAAGACCAACTCGAAGCTTGATGCGGCATCTATCCCCTTGTAAGAAACTTTGCATGGCAGAATGACTCAAAAAGTAGGGGAGGAGAGAAAGCACCGAGGAAAGCAGGAGCAAATGTAGATATACTTGAAGCTCCAAACGAAGAAGCTTGACACGGTGAAAGCCACCCAATCGAAGAAGCTCACAATCGAGGCCACCAACGCCGACACCAAAGCAAAAAAGGTGGCGCTAGCAATTATGTGCGTGAACTTGACCAACATATCTCCAAAGAGAAGAAGTTAGTTCACGAACCGGCAAAAGGAGGTGTTTGACAAAGACGACATGAGTTAGGGAGGCCTCGACCGTGGACTATGGTCGTTCTTTTTGAAGGCTGGCAACTATATTGGTTGATATTTGCCGCACGCGAGAAAATTTGGGGGTTGCTCATTTTGAAGGCTGGCTAGTGTGCCGTCCGTTGGTTTTGTTGCTGGTGTGAAGAATTAAGGGTTGATCATTTTGTAGCGTGGCATATGTTTATGGGCCGCTTGGTTTGTTGCCGGCATCAACTATGGCTGTTGACATGAACTATTGGCCGCGGTGATAAAATTTCATTTGCTAATTTTTTTACAAGATGCGTTCGTGCGTTGGGCGCACGGCCGACGCTTCCAGAAAAAAAGCCAAACAACGCCTCATTGTCTTATCTAAACTGACAAAATCCGAACAAAACAGCCGAATATATGGATGGTGCGTTGGAGTTGGCTGAGACACCGAGTGACGCAACGGCCAGCCAAACACTTGTGCGTTGATCATGGCACTAGAGCAGTCGAGAGGATCCCGGTGGCGTGCTCATTGCGGGCGCTCGTTCCGTCTCTAGCCCCTACGCGACATTATCGCAAGGCAGGCACCCCCACCCCCACTGACGTCCGCATCGCGGGTCACCTCCTCGCCACGGACTGCGCCGCACCGCGCCTACGCCCAGCCGGCCACCTACCCACCCACCCACCGCCGGTGCATGCAATGACCACGGCGAAAAGAATTCAAGGAATCGAAACCCCTACGGATCACGCCGGATTCCCCGGTTCACGTACCGCCCAGACCATGCCGTCACTCCAGACCGTGGCGGGCGGGCGCGCGCTACAGACAACGCACGGGGTGACCGTGGTCCGATCGGCAGCCACAGAGCCAAAGGCCCGCATTAATACGCGTGCCATTACTGGTAGCAGTATACTACTGCTGTGTTGAAGCCCCAGCCAGCCTTCCCCTGCCTGCACGCCACTGCCATTCCATTTCCACCCCGCCGTGATCCGGCAACCAATGGCGTCGGCGCGCCGCCTGCTGCAGACCTACCCCGGCCAGTTCCAGGCCGCCGAGCCGCCCGACGCCCTCGGCGCCGACTCCGACGTTGTCGTCATCCTCGCCGCGCTGCTCTGCGCGCTCCTCTGCGTCGTCGGCCTCGCCGCGGTCACCGGCTGCGCGCGCGCCCGCCGCGCCGACACCAGATCCGCCGCCTCCTCCGGACCTGACGCCGCCGCGCCGAACAAGGGGCTCAAGAAGAGGGCGCTCATGGCGCTGCCGAAGCTGGCGTACGAGGACGCCGTGGCGGCGGCCGTCGCGGCGCGCGGGGGCCCGGCCTCGGTGGCGGCCGGGGAGGAGCAGGAGGGGATCCTCTCGGAGTGCGCCATCTGCCTGTCGGAGTTCGCGGAGAAGGAGGAGATCCGCGTCCTGCCGCAGTGCGGCCACGGCTTCCACGTCGCCTGCGTCGACGCCTGGCTCCGCGCGCACTCCTCCTGCCCTTCCTGCCGCCGCGTCGTCGTCGTCGTCGACGACGCGGCGCCCCACAAGATGCCGCCCGAGCCCAAGCGGTGCCGCAAGTGCGAGGCCATGGAGGAGGCGTCCTCCTCCGCCTCGGCGACCGCCGGCGACCACGGGGCCGCTCGTTTCTTGCCATGACATGCTCTAGCAAGCGAGTCCCGGTCTGGACACGGCATGGATGCATAGTGTATCTGTGCATTGAATCAGTGAATGTGAGTTTGACATCGATGTCTGTACATTCTCTTTGACGCGATTGACGTGTTTCATGGACTCGTGAAGTAGGGTTTCACTCTGATTTCAGTTGACACTGAAATGTTTAAATATTTCAGCAATTTAAGACTTCAAAAAAAAAAATCTTCAAATAATTGGTTGAATTCGTTTTGGCCGAAATGCAAAACTGAAATCATTGAAATTTACTTAAAATAACTGATGAAACTAAAAGTGAAAACCATATTGGGGCCTCGATTTGGTCAAGTGTTACAGTTGGTTTGCCTAGCATATCTATGAATTTGCTGTATTTATAGTTTTCTGCCAATATCAGCCATTGTTCCTGGCAAAGTTATCAGAAAAGCTCACAAAAGGAATAGTGATCGAGCTTATATAGTTTTCTTCCAGCAGGGCAGTGCTGCTAATTGCTTCAGGTAGTTCGATTGTGTGTGGCTGCTTAACCTCTGATCGTGTTCATCGTCTTCCTATTACCGCACGTCCATTAGACATAGAGAACTACTGCTACTGTATTCGACAGTGTGATTTAGGATTTTAGGGGATAATCTGATGTCTTTCATACCACACTCACACTACATGCGGATAATTCCAACTAATTTGGTCAGGAGATCAAGACCTATATGTTTCCTATCTCCTAATAGCTTGATGCATGGCTTACATTGCTACGGATTATTTTCTCAAGAGTTTTTTTTTTGCGGGATTCTCAAGAGCTCTTTTTTAATGTCTCGGAATTATTGCCACCATTTACTGTTCTTTTTACAGAGAGGATTTTGGTTTGGTTCATACTCCCTCTCTGTATCAAAGTACACTTCTGCTTCCGTACACTCCTCCTAAACACAATGAAGGCTTAGATTAGCCCATACCTCTTCATAAAAAGGGCATGATAGTCATATCTATAAACTCTTCACGGTACGTACTAACCAACCGGGCAACCCAGCCGCTTGAACTATATATGTTTTTTATTTAAAAAATAGAACACTCCAAAAAGCGCACTATTTTCTGTTTGGTTTTCTTTTTTCCTTTTCTTTATTTGTTTCCTTCTTCTTTCTTAAATGCGTGAACAATTTTAAATTTGCGATTTCTTTTTTCAAAAATGACGGGAAAAAAATCAAAGTCAGTGAAGTTTTTACCAAAATTGGTGAAGCTTTTTTCCCAAATTTGTGAACTGTTTCTCAAATCGGTGATTTTTTTCTAAACATGTTACAATTTTTATAAAAATTATAAACAAATTCAAACTCAATGAAATTTTATTAAAATTTGAGAACTTTTTCCAAATGTTTGATGACTTTTTTCAAAATTAGTCAAATTCATGTCGAATTTTTCATATTTTTCTCCAACATTGATGAAGTTTTTTTTCCTTTTTCCTGATCAATGAGCTTTGTACAAATCCATTGAATTTTTTTGCGAACTTTCTTGAATTCCTAATTATTTATTTTAAAAAATAATCTATAAGTCAATGGTCAACCAGTTAAAAGTCAACTTGTAATTAAACTCCCTCCTCTTTCTTAATGAGCATTCTTGGAAAAAAAATGTACCGTAGGAAATAGCAAATAACAAAACAACCTCATGAGCGAGCGAGTGTTTTTTCAGGGGCTTGTGACTTGTGAGCTTGCGGGCATGGAAGGGAGCGGTACCCGATTGGCCAGTGGCCCATGCACTGATCTAGCGAGTGCCGGCGCTGAATAGAACTCTCATGCATGAACTAGCGTCACACAAACCGACGCACACATCCCTTCATCCTGGGCCTCACCTATTTTTTTCTTCACAAAAATAGGTGCATTAAGTAGAATTTGAATTCGGAACCTCTTGGATTGCTTCCACCAGTTATAACCAACTAGGACGACTCACTTGATGTGTGTTATTACTTCCTTCATTATTTTTGTTGTGCATCTTCTTAGTCTGGTCATCTCCCTTTTTTGCTTTTGTTTGGCCTTTTTTTCTTCGACTTTATTGGTTTTTATTTTTATTTATTATTATTTTTTATTTGCAAAAAATTGTGAACATTTACTTAAATTTGTGTACTTTTAAAAATTCATGAACCTATTCTTTAGTCACTATTATTTTCTCCTAATTGAACTTTATTATTCTTGAAACCTGTTTTAAAATATGAAATATTATTTGGTATACTAAGTTTATTATTATGAAATATTGTTTACAATTTTATAAAATCTAATGGAATTTAAAAAATGTCCCGTTGCGATTTTGTTGTTCACAAATTTAAGAAATGTTTGCGATTCAAAATAGTTGATAAATTTTACAAAATTACATGGCTTGCAATAATGACATAAATTGTAAATAACAAAAGCCTTGCCCTACCGGCCTGCCCGAACCACCACCTTTGAACATGACATGCTTCTTGCCATTCGTGAAATGAAACCAAAATTTGCTAGCATGCGGGCAAGCTCATGGCAGACCTTCATACAAAATTTGAAGGAATTCAGGCACCGAACGCATGTTGTATCACGTTCGGCTAGTGTTTAGGGGTTTTTCATCGGAAAACCCCTAGAAAATGCATACAATGTCAGAAATTAATATAATTTATCATGGATGCTTTGTATGGTGATGCTAATGTGTGGGGAAATAAATTTGGGTCCATTTTATTGATGTGAAAAAGTGCATCCAGACTTTGCCCTACCGGCCAACCGAACCACTATCTTTCAACATGGTGTGGTTCTTGTCATGCATGAAATGACATAAAATTTTGTCAGCATGTGGTCATGCTCATGGCAGGCCTCCATGCAAAATTTGAAGCAATTCTAACACCGAACGCACGTTGCGTCACATGCAGCTAGTGTTTTAGGGTATTTTCACCAAGAAAACTCTCGAAAATGCATAAATGTCAGAACTCAATGAAATTTATCTTGGATGCTTGGTATGGTGATGCTAGTGTGTGGGAAAAATTTGGGCCCATTTTAATGATGAAACACTACATCCAGACTTGCCCTACCAGCCTATCCGAACCACCACCTTTGAACATGATGTGCTTCTTGCCACGCATGAAATGACACCAAAATTTGTGAGCATATGGGCATACTCATGGCAGGCCTCCATGCAAAATTTAAGGGAATCATGACCCCCTAATACACGTTGTGTCACGTTTGGCTAGTGTTTTAGGATTTTTTCACGGAAAACCCTAGTAGATGCATAAAATGTTAGAACTCAATGAAATTTATCATGTATGCTTGGCATGGTTACGCTAGTGTTTGGGAAAAAATTTGGTTCATTTTATTGATGTGAAAAAAAGTGCATCCAGACATGCCCTACCGGCCTACCCGAACCACCACCTTTGAACATGGTGTGCTTCTTGCCGTGTATGAAATCACACCAAATTTTGCTAGCATGTGATAATACTCATGGCAGGCCTCATGAAAATTTTGAAGGAATTCGGTCACCGAACGCATATTCCTTCACGTTCGACTAGTGTTTTAGATTTTTTTCATCCGGAAAATCTTAGAAAATTCATAAAATGTCAGCACTCAATGAAATTTACAATGGATGCTTGGCATGGTGATGCGAGTGTGTGGAAAAATTTGGGTCTATTGTATTGATGTGAGCATTTTTTGAAAAAATAAATAAAAAGAATGAAAAACAAAAACAACAAAGAATGATAAAGAAAAAAAAAGATCAATAAACTGGTCATTGATTGATTTATTTTCATTTTCATTTTTCTATTTAATAGATGCTCAGAAATTTTAGAAATGTTCGGTTCCTTTATGTGAGCATGTTTCTATTTAAAAGAAAAACGAACAATCATTTTTATTTAAACGAACAATAATCGTTCAATTTTTCTATTTAGTAGATGTACAGAATTATATCATATTGATGTGAGCATTTTTCTATTTAAATGAACAAATTTTTGACTTGTTTTTACAATGTTTCTAAAATATGAATATTTCTACTTTATGAACAAAATTTTAAAAAGCAGGCATTTTTCAAAAATTTAGAAAAAATGTGAGTGTGAGCATTTTTGGAAGAGTAAAAAGAAAGAAATAAATAAAAAATAAATAGGAAATACGAAAAAGAAATAATGATTTTGTTTAACATAGTACAGACGCAAGCGCTCATACATACGAGCATACACTCACCCCTGGAACACACACGCACACCCTACCCCTATGAGCATCTTCGTGAGACTGAGCCGACATATCATCTTGAGATTTACGAAGTCACTGTAGACACCTCGTCATCGACGGGAACATTTGCTCCCATTGAAAGTGCATCGCCGGAAATCCTGAAATAAATTCAGAAATAATGCGAGCACCAGAATTTGAACCCTGGTGGGCTGGGGATACCACTGTACCTCTAACCATCCAACCACATACTGGAAATAGTGACAAAAGGACACATTCAACAATTGGCCAGCCCAGCCGCGAACTGAAGTAGAAAAAAAAAGCACACAAGCATTAGGATGTCCTAATTTGTTAGTGTGGTGTCTAAGAGGTCTTGAATTTAATTTGCGTCGCCCACGCTATGTTTTAAAGTTTAATAAAAAATATGTACAATATCTCGCCCGTGCTATTTAATTCGCGAATTTGTCGCGTGACCACCACCGTCTATTTGATGAAAGGATCATATTACCCTACCCTTATACAGTTATACTGTTTGTGAAGGGGTGTCAAAATGCCTTATATTTTTTAACTCTAAGATAGTGTAAAAAAATGTCTTATATTTTAATACAGAGGGATGGAGTACTTAGCAGTTTCATTTTTGACTCGGTGAAACTTGCAATTTTTATTGCGCGTTACTACACAAATTCAACATGCGAACCAACATATGGTTGAGATGCTTAAGTAGACAGTGATATCCCAAACCCATCAGGGTTCAAATCCTGATGCTCGCATTATTTCTAGATTTATTTCAGGATTTCCGGCGATGCGCTTTCGGTGGAAGAAGACGTTCCCGTCGACGACGAGGCACCTACGATGACTTCATAAATCTTAAGATGATATGCCGGCTCAGTCTCTCGAAGGTGCTCATAGGGATAGGGTGTGCGTGTGTGCGCTCATAGGGATGAATGTATGCGCGTGTATATAAGCGCTTGCGTCTGTACTGATGCTAAAATAAACACAAATTCAGCTCCTGGTTGTGAGTTGTCTGATCGGACAACGTTGCGTGTTGATTGTTGAAGCAAAAATCGTAAATCTGCACCGGTGATGTGAGCGTCACGGGCCGGCGACGAGGCCGACCTCCACCCGTGACAAGGAGGTACCCTGCGCACCGGAAGCGCCGCAGCCGGATACTGCACGCCCCCGCTCTCCTTCTCGGCCCTCGGCGACGCCGGCACGCTCCGGGGGTCGTCGGACCGCGCCCCGGCCTTGTGGAGCAGGTGTACCAGCGACGGGAGCAGGCGCGCCATCAGCATGCCCGCGTCGCGGACCTTCTTTTTCTCCTTGGCCATCTTTCGCCAGTTGGTCAGCGCCTTGGCCGTCTGCTCGTTGAAGACGCTTCTCTTCATGTGTGAGTGGTAGCACTTCTTCGAGGCCGGGCGTGGCCTGCGATGCAACAAAACTCTGCCAGTGCAGTTCATCACCAGCTTTTAAAATTGGACTGTCATAATCGCGATCATTTGTTAAATCCTCGGTGATTTGGGCTTTTGGAAACAGCCGACACCGATTCTTATAGTTATCAGTCACAAACAAATTTGTGATGGTTTTTTAGAATCCTATAAAGCAAAAAATGGTAGTTTTATGCTATTCACTCCAATTGGCCAGGTTGGCTATTCCATTGGACGAAGTAATTCTAGACTTACCACGAGAGGAACGACAGACATCCAGAGGCTAATTATTTTTAAATAATATATTTTCTTTAGTAAATTTCATAAATATTACGCGGCTAAAAGAATTTTCAAAAATATTACCCAATCGGCCAGCAGCAGGCCGACTAAGCCTAGTCAGCCAGCAGCGGGCCGACTCAGCCTTATCGGCCAACTGCGGGCCGACAGGTAGCTAATCGGCCACGCGCAGGCCGACTATTGGCCAGGCCACGTCGCCCCGGGCGCTGTCGGCGCGGCTGTGTCACGGGCGCCCCTGTCGGCCAGCTGCGGACCGATCGGCTTGCCGCAGGCCGACAGGGTGCGGGCCCACCGCGGCGGCCGGCTCCTTCCCCTTTCTCCTTCCCTTCTTCTTTCTCCATTCGTTCTTATCTTCTTCTCTTCCCTGTTCTTCTTTCTCCCTCTCCTCACAAACATATTCTCCAATTAATACACCCAACTCACCCATCTTTTTGCGGATTTGGCACCGTGAATGGGTTCTACGTAGTGAGGGGAGCTAAGGGATACCTCGATCTACTCATGGGGTAGCTCGTGGTGTTCGTGGTTAGCATTTTGGTGGAGCTTTTTTTGAGCTCACTGGTGAAGGTTGTGGCGGTGGTGGTGGTGAAGCTCGGGCATTGCGGTGTAGGCAGTGGTGGTGGTGGAGCTCCGGCGTTGCTAGGCGAGTTTCCGGCTCCGGTTCCGTTGATTGAAGTCCGCCGTTCGTCGTTCGTTTGCACGCTTCAAGGGTATATTCCAACACACATTTTATCTCTCGTAATTGTTTGGTAGTACTTTTTAGGTATGTGAATATTTTTAGGTGGTCCGTGAATATTTTTAGGTATGTGAATATTTTTATGTATGTGAATATTTGTAGTTGGTCCGTGAATATTTTTAGGTATGTGAATATTTTTAGTTGGTATGTGAATATTTTTAGGTATGTGAATATTATGTATGTGAATATTTGTAGTTGGTCCGTGAATATTTTTTTATTTAGAAAAGGGGCATTCCCCGGCCTCTGCATCAAACTGATGCATACGGCCATCTTATTAAAAACAAAAGGTTAAGGTCTCCAAAAGTATGTGAAATAAGAGTACAAAAGGCTCAGACTGAGCTAGAAAAAACGTGGGTACCCCACAAAGCGGATGCGTTAATGCAAACAGAGCCTAGACTCCTAGCCTATTACATGACCGCCATCCAAACCGGCTGAAGATAGCCCGAGCTACCATCTCCCATCGGATAGACCCAGTAACCAAACGCTCCCTGGCATCCATCGGAGTGAGTAGCGACCACATACGGATCAATGCAGTGGCCCTGTGAATAACCTGCAAAAAATGAACATTTGTTGATCTGTTAAAAACCAAATCATTCCTGCACTTCCAGATAGCCCATAGTAATTCACAAACACCCACACGTATATGGCTCGCTGATTCTTTCGCGATTCCATTCAACCACGTCCCGAAAAGCGTGGTGATAGTAGTTGGTGGAGTGATGTTAAAGGCTATATGGACCGAACGCCATAAAACTTTAGCCATAGGACAATCGAGAAAGAGGTGTTTAATTGATTCATCCTTATCACAAAAGCTACATCGCAAAGACCCCCC
>LR738713.1:819572273-819800485 GCA_902687465.1 Secale cereale | reverse complement strand
CCCCAGTTGCGTTTGGCTAGATTATCCTTAGTGAGAATTACTTGTTTATGAACAAACCACATAAACACTTTAATTCGAAGGGGCACTTTGACCTTCCAAATGTGAGCAGACCTAGGGATAGGCACCGAGTTAATTAAATCTAAATACATCGATTTCACTGAAAACATCCCGTTCTTAGTCAATTTCCAATGAATACGGTCTGCCTGTTGAGTCAACTGAACATCCATCAGTCTTCTCACTAAATGGAGCCAGGCTTCCCAACGGTGTCCAACTAGCGCTCTTCGGAATTGAATATTGAGAGGAATGGACTGTAACACTGATGCAACGTAGTCTTCTTTACTTTGAGCAATGTTGTAAAGAGAAGGATATTGGGTGGCTAGGGGCGTTTCTCCCAACCAAGTATCCTCCCAGAATCTTGTAGATCCACCATTGCCAACCAAGAACTGAGTTCTGTTGAAAAAGGCCGACTTTACCTTCATCAGGCCTTTCCAAAATGGTGAATCGGTCGGTCTAGCTGTCACCTGAGCTAGTGTCTTGGTTGTAAGGTATTTGTTATGGAGAATCTGGGCCCATGTGGCCTGGGTCTCAGAGAGTAACTTAAACAGCCACTTGCTGAGTAAGCACCTATTTTTAACCTCCAAATTTTCAATTCCGAGACCTCCTTGATCCTTCGGTCTGCAAATAACATCCCATCTAGCCAACCTATACTTGCGCTTCACCTCATCACTCTGCCAAAAGAACCGCGACCGATAAAAATCGAGTCGTTTCCTCACCCCTACTGGGATCAAGAGAAATGACAGAAGAAACATGGGCATACTCGTGAGTACCGAATTTATTAAAATCAATCGGCCCCCATACGACAAGAGCTTGCCCTTCCAGCAGCTAAGTTTTTTCTCGAAACGGTCTTCTAGACTCTTCCACTCTTTATTAGAGAGTTTCCGATGGTGGATCGGAATGCCAAGGTATGTGAACGGTAACGACCCTACCCCGCATCCAAAAAGCTGCATGTAAGCTTCTTGTTCATCTTTGGCTCTTCCAAAGCAAAACAATTCACTCTTATGGAAGTTAATCTTTAACCCCGAGAGTTGCTCAAAAAGGCAAAGCACAAGTTTCATATTTCTCGCCTTAGCCAAGTCATGCTCCATGAAAAGAATCGTGTCATCCGCATACTGTAGAATAGAGAGTCCTCCATCCACTAGATGAGGAACGAGACCACCTACCTGCTCATTCTCCTTTGCTCTACCAATAAGGATTGTTAACATGTCAGCTACAATGTTAAACAAGATAGGAGACATCGGGTCCCCCTGTCTTAAACCCTTGTGAGTCTGGAAGAAATGACCAATATCGTCATTGACCTTTATTCCAACACAGCCTTGTTGAGTGAAGGAGTCCACCTGTTTTCTCCAGGATGCATCAAATCCTTTCATCCTCAAGGCTTGCTGAAGGAACGGCCACTTGACCTTATCATATGCCTTTTCAAAGTCCACCTTGAAAATAACCCCATCAAGTTTTTTCTTGTGGATTTCATGGAGAGTTTCATGCAGGACAACAACCCCTTCCAGGATATTTCTGTCAGGCATGAAAGCCGACTGGGAAGGCTGCACCACACTATGCGCGATCTGCGTCAATCTATTTGTTCCTACTTTAGTGAACACCTTAAAACTAACGTTAAGAAGACAGATTGGTCGAAATTGCTCTATTCGATTCGCCTCTGTCTTCTTAGGAAGCAGCGTTATTGTACCAAAATTAAGGTGGAATAGTTGCAGATGTCCATCGAACAGGTCATGGAACATCGCAAGTAAATCATCCTTAATAATATGCCAACACCTTTTATAAAACTCTGCCGGAAAACCATCCGGACCAGGAGCTTTATTATTCTTCATCTTCGAGATCGCATCTAACACCTCTTTCTCCGAGAACGGCGCAGATAAGATTGCATTCTCATCTGACGCCAATTGAGGGACATCCTGAATGCGAGTCTCATCCAGAGACACGAAGCTATCATCCGGAGGTCCAAACAGCCTCTTATAATAGTCAGTGATGTAGATTTTGAGGTTCTCGTGCCCTACAATCGTGCCCTCGTCCTGCTCAAGCTGAAAAATTCTTTTCTTTCGATGCTTACCATTTGCTATCAAGTGAAAGAATTGTGTGTTATCATCCCCTTGGATGACTTCACGCACTTTAGCTCGGAGTGCCCATTTCAATTCTTCCTCTCGCAGCAGCTCTTTCAACCTAGATTCGGCCAAGCCCTTAGCCTCCAGATCAGCAGGCTCAAGGATAGACGACTCCGCCTTAACATCTAGAATTTGAATAAGGTTGATTAGCCTCTCCTTTTCAACCTTATACACACCACTGAGATGTTTAGCCCAACCTCGTAGAAACTGCCGTAAATGCCTAATCTTATTCTGCCACCTGTCTATAGCCGACCGACCGCCTTCACCCTTCGCCCATTCCCTGGCAACCAAGTCCATGAATCCTTCTCGTTCAAACCACGCTAGCTCGAACGAGAACGAATTCTTATTCCCCGTATATGTTGCCTCTCCCGAATCTACCAAAAGTGGAGTATGGTCCGAAATAGCCCTCGACAAGGCCTGAACGGTAACCAGGGGGAACTTCTGTTCCCACTCCACACTAGCGAGGACACGATCTAACTTCTCGTAAGTCGGGTTCGGTAGTGAATTGGCCCAGGTGAATTGTCTGCCTGAAAGCTCTATCTCCCGGAGATCCAAGCTCTCAATAATAGCATTAAACATAAACGACCATCTGCCGTCAAAGTTATCGTTATTCTTCTCCTCCCGCCTTCTAATAATGTTGAAATCACCACCCACCAAAAGTGGGAGCTGCTCATCTCCACAGATCCGAACTAGGTCCGCGAGAAAGTCTGGTTTGAGCTCAGGCTGTGCAGCTCCGTAGACTGCCACCAGAGCCCAGTGAAATCCATCTACTCTGGATCTCACACGGAATTTTACGGCGAACTCACCCAATACCACGTTACGAACTTCTAAAGACTCCCTTCTTACCCCTAGTAAAATCCCACCGGATCTTCCTCTCGGGGGTAAGCAATGCCAGTCAAAAGCCACCCCTCCAGATAGAGTACCCAGAAACTGGGAGGTGAAGTTATCTCTACCCGTTTCAGAAAGGGCTATGAAGTCAAGCTTGTGTTCAACCGACGCCTCAGCCAAGAACCTACGTTTAGCCAAGTCTTTCAGACCTCTGCTATTCCAGAAAATACCTCTCATTTTTCATCATGGAATTTCTTGGCAGTCCGAATCCGAACACTCCTCCGTACAGCCGAAACAGGGTAGATCTTGCGGTTCCATTTCCGCTTGAGTACCGATTGCTCCTCTGTCCGGTCCGCACAACCCTGCTCGGGTAAATGAGCAACCGCGGAATCAGCCTGGAGGCACTCCTCTAGGCCTTCTCCAATCCCCTCATCCTCCGACTGAGCACTAACTGGATCAAGGTCCGCACAAAAACTATCCAAAGCCCTCACCCCTAGAGCAATGAAATCAGAATTGTTTAAAGGCTTAACGGCTGCTAAGTTTGTAATAACCTCGATCGCCCGTTCTGCCTCACGATCAAACAAGTCGTTAACAGATTGAGCAACCTCCTTCCCATTTTCGCCCAACGAAACCCCCAATTGATTTGCATTATTAATAACATCATCAACAGAAAAATGCAAAATCGAATTGGAAACACAGACTGACATACCAGTCGAGTCTTCAATGTCCCGCAGCTTGGCCTGCCGCATTGCACGGCCCATCTGCAGAGCATCCGCATCCGGCTGGTCCTGCAGGCGACTGCTGAGGCGTCGTCCCTCGGACACAGGATCCACTATCCCTCCG
Source organism: Secale cereale (assembly GCA_902687465.1). NCBI lineage: Eukaryota > Viridiplantae > Streptophyta > Magnoliopsida > Poales > Poaceae > Secale > Secale cereale. The sequence goes on along the minus strand of LR738713.1, from coordinate 819,796,640 downwards.
AAGGCGACGACATCAGCAGTGGAGGGTCCACTCGGAGAGAGGCCTCCCACTGAAGGCCCCAGTGCACCCCCACCAACCAGACCAAGAGAGCCGGGGCCTCCTGCCGCGGGTGTCTCGTGGGCAGCCCCATGCGCCAACAAAGAGTACTCCTCTCGTGGCACCGAATCTGCAGAAACAACCACACTCGGGCTAGAAACAGTAGCACAAGCTAACTCATCGTAAGCGGGTAACAAAAAACTCGAAATCTGACCTCCAGATTCAGAAGACGCATCTCGATACGCACCACCCTCCATGGTGCCCTCGCGACGCAGAATGGTGGGAGCTGGCGTGACCTGAGGGGACTCCCCCCTGAAACCCTCCTCCCCAGATAAATCCGCATCCATAAGCAACGGCAAAAGCGGTGAGCTTACCATCTCCACCGGATCATCCAACTCGACACTGGGGCCCCACAAACGACTGGGAGCCGAAGCCGCCCCAAAGGACCCAAACCGAAGGGCAGTCAAAGAGGTCGCAGGGGGAGCTTCCCCCTTCCCTCCAGAGCTCCCGGAGGACTGCTGAGGCTGATCCTGGGTCGGGGCCTGGCCAGGCAAGGCCGGCGCCCCTGCAGCCGACTCGCGTGCCCCACGTGCCTCATCCCCATCCGTCATATCAGTATCTCCATTCCCATCAGCCGCCTGAGCGAGAACAGAACTCTCTAGCTCAATCTCGATCTCCAACTCGTACATCAGACCAGAATAGTACCATCTCACAAAAAAAGGCACCAGCTCGATATCCAGAACGCTCACCAATAAGCGAGCAATGCCATTAGCTCGCGAGAAAGGCATGTCGACCTTCTCAGTTTTACCAATAAGCGAACCAAGACTCCAGGTAGTCCGAGCACTCAGAAGGGCCTTCGGGGGCACCCCCATAAAACGAACCCAGATCTGCGGTAGGGCCTTCCCCTGAGGCTCCGGGTTCTTCCACGGAGCAAACTCGATGATACAGCTATTACTGGCTGCCCGACACATACCATACTTAAGCGCATGATTCAGATCATCTAGAGTCGGGAACTCGACCTTATAGGACTGCCCCTCAAGCTTGACCAGCTTCCACTGAAAGTTTCCTGGCATCAACTCGCTGAGCGTATGCACGATCTGAGCTTCAGACAACGTACCATTCGTAACTTTAACAATCCCTGTGAGCGATGCCTCCGTCACAGCTGTCTCAGCCACCTCCGAAGGAGACTCGAAGAACATGAGATCCGCAGAACAGACACCATACACAGCCACTGCCGGCATAGGCCCCTGGAGATCAGGGCACTCCCCTGAATCATGCATAGGTTTCTGGCACGTGTCACACATCACCGTGGTGCACTCGGCCGCAAAGTGCCCCGCCACACCGCACCGGCGACAAATCATCTTTTCCTTCTTGCGCAACCACTTGGACAAACGATCAACAGCCGGCTTGTCAACAGCCTTGTCAGAATCACCAGCATCCTGATCCGGAACCTCCACTGAAGCAAGAGCACGAACCACCTCGACCGCAGCCGTAGAAAGAGTCTGGGTGGCGGCCCCCGAAGTCTCCACCGAAGGCACGACCGGCACATCAACAACTTGCCTTGGTGGTGGAGGGGGATGTCGTCTACCCCCTCCCCTACCTCCGCGGTACCTACCCCGGAAGCGTTGATTTGGCCCCGAAGCTCCCTCAACGAAGCCACCAGTTGGTCCATGAAAGCCACCTTGCTGACCGTTGCCGCGACCAGCTCCTCCGTCGCCATGCCAAGCATAGCCCCGACCGCCGCCGGTTGACGAAGAACCTCGGTGCTGGCCCTCACCATAGGCATCATAGCCATCATCACCCCACCTACGCCTCGGTGGGTTCCTGTTGTAGTACCCTCCGCCATCCTCCTGGGCATACTGCCCACGGCCAACCACCGCCCCGGCCGGCGCCGGCGCTGCACCACGTCCGGGAAGGCCCCGGCCCGCCTCTGCCGCAGGGGGGGCAGCCGCAGCCCCACGCCCATTAGGCCTCGGGCCGCCCGGACGGGCACCACCCCCTGCTCCGCCCTGCTGCGGGTTCACCGCCGGCAGCTGTCCAGCGCCGCGGGGTGCCCCGGCTGCAGCGGCCTTGGGGACCGACGGCCTGGCAAGTGGGGGGCCATCACCACCCCGGCCAGCCATCACTGTCTTCCGCAGCGACGATCCGCGAGGGAAGGCCGGCTTAGGGCGGAGAGGGCGAGCCCTAGACGGCGGCGAAGGAGGAACGAGAACTCTCGTGCATGCAATCGCGGCGCTAGCGCTATCACAGCTCGGTCGATCGGCAAAACGGGCCACTGCCCTCGTTCCGCGACCACCGTCCCCCGGCCCAACTGAGCATACACCACCCCCAATAGGCCCGAAGTTCGAGACAGCCCTACACTCAGGCCCAACTAGGCCGAGTAGGGCATTCAAGCGCGATCTCCGCGCCTCTCGAACGTCAGCCGCCTGGCAGGTCACCGGCGCCGCCGGCGCCGCCGCCGGCCCCGATCTAGAACCTCCAAACTTTCTGCTACTAACATGTTTCCACGTATGGATCGGCATGAGATCGAACAGCGTTAGATTAGGGAGACTTACCTTTGGAAGTGGACCACGCCATGGCCGGAGCGCCGACGCAGCTGTCCGCCGGTGAGCCACACGCCGCACGATCTCCTCCACCTCCTCATTCGCGACCCCAACCCTTGCCGGATCCTCACGAGGCACCACCACCTCCACCATAGACGCCAAATCCCTCTCCTCGTACCCCGCCTCCAAGGCCTCACAAATGAGATCCGAAGCTGTCGGAGAAGAGGGATCCGCCGGCCCGGCATCGTCGTCGTCCTCGTCATCACCGTCGCAGGCCGCCAAGGCCCAGAACCGCCCTCCGGCCGGCCTTGCCCCCGGGGCGCCGAGCGCCCTGGTCGCCACGGTCGCCACGGTCGCCCTGGTCGCCCTAGTCCTATTGTAGTTGGTCCGTGAATATTTTTAGGTATGTGAATATTTTTAGTTGGTATGTGAATATTTTTAGGTATGTGAATATTTTTAGTTGGTCCGTACATATATACATGTCTAATATTTAGTAGTGCGGACATTTGAAAGCGTTGCTTATTATTTGTCTGTCGTTGTTGGAAAAAAATTAGGTGAGCCGAGATGTCTGATGTAATGAAGTTCATATTTTACTACGGTACTGGTACTGTCCAGACAACCGAGATGGGAGCTGATCTGAGTGAGTTTACTCACATAGAGGTGGCACTGAACGCGCCTCAAACATGGTCAGTCAGTCAGTTGAAAGAATGGATTGCGGCAAGTTTAGGGCTAGATACTGTAACGCACACAGTCGGTATTCATGCATTGTGGACACGGTCAAGTTCAACAATATATTTTTATTTGAGGCCAATTGAGCGAGACTCCGAGTGGGTGCGGTGGTTAAAAGGTTGTGAACGCAGGGGATGCAATCCTGTTGCCTTAGTGACTCCCGTCGTGAATGAGGTCACCACACATGAAGGCGAGGGTGGCTACGATCCTGGGCTGAGTAGTGGAGGGAGGCAGTTATCTATGTCAAATGCTGGGCATGCTGGTTACGAACCAGGGCAGAGCAGTCAGGTAGAAGGAGGAAATGTTGCTGGTTACGAACTAGGACAGAGCAGTCAGGTAGAAGGATGAAATGCTGCTGGTTATGAACCAGGGCAGAGTAGTCAGGTAGAAGGAGGAAATGCTGATGATGATTACATTGGCGAGGTGGACGCTGACGAGGTAGATGGGCACATGCAGGACCAGATGGAAGAAGAAGACACCGATGTTGATATGGGTCATGCCGATCATTCTGATGAGTCGGATGAGTAAGACAATGAACAGATGGCCCCGATTCCTGCATCATGGAATCATGACTTCTCATCTGCAATGATAGTCAATGATGGACATGATTCTGCCTGGCAATATCACCAGAACAATATTGCGACGGGAGCTATGTATCCGAACAAGCAAGCTATGAAGGATGCAATAATTAATTGGGCAATGTCCACGCAAAGGGTTTTCACAGCTCAGGTGTCAAGTCAGAAATACCTCACAATGGTATGCAAGAATGCAGATTGCCCTACACGGAAGCAGCCATACAAGCGAGATACCCCGGTGGTTTGTCTGTGCTATGCACAAGGGACCGAGATTACTGGATGAAAAAATCGAAGATCATCTTCGATGTCTTTGTCGAGGAGATGGCACAACAAAGGGTTATGAGGCAATTTGGTCTTCTGCAGTCAGAGCTGCCGCCCCCTACAGAGAACCCGGTGCCAAAACACATCCACAGGTATTTACCAGTTTTTCAATGTTGCATTATCTTTCATAGTACTCTTTTCAAGCACATAATAATTGTTGAAAATACACCGCTATTTTAGGACGACAAGGAAGGGCACGAATAAGACAACTGCCGAGTGGCTAGTTAGACTAGAGCCGTATGTTATAGAATGAGAGACAGCAAACACACATCTATGGCACCAGAATCATGATTTTGAACTCAATGAATTCAATCTCTATTTGCGGCGATACATGAACGGAACATGGTTGCGCATCGTTGAGCACTCTCACCCAGAGGAGATACCTGACCCTACCCCATCGGATATGTACCCGAGCTATGATACTTCAGGCTCTAGACAGTACGCGGTAAGACATATTGCTCTTAAATTTAGTTGTCACATATTTTTGACGTGCATACTTAATAACCAACGCGAGAATTTGCAGGCTAGCTTGACACACGAACTCTACAACGACGTGACCACCTTTGGACGATCACTGTCGTCTGGACCTCTTCTTCAGCAACGTCCTGTGCTACAACCCTTCTTGGAGCGTATGCAGAACAAGATTCGGGCTGTCTACGAGGCTATCACGTGCACCCGGAGGAGCGACGTTGTTCAGCACCAGCAGCAGCCGCCGCGTCACTTCACACACCGACATCAGCCACGTCCGCGTCTTGCACATCAGCCGACTATGAGGGCACCCCCTCCTGACCAACCTGGCAGTTCGACGTGGCAGCACCCAGACCATTTTGGTCCCACGTCGAGCTTTGTGTTTTCTCCACATCCACGACAACAGGGTCCCTCGTTGAGCTTTGTGTTTCAGCCAGGGCAGCCGTCACAGCCAACAGGTATGTGTATTGTTCTCAATATTAATTTAGGCGACCTTATTCTGCATGACTTAATGTTCCATCGTTCAGGAGCCTACGGATATCATGCGTCTATGACTGCATCACATGATACATGGGGGAGTGATCAACGTCATGAGGATAACATACAGGGTCAGATGTCGCAGCACATCCAGTGGCCAGACATGTTTTCGACTCCTCCACCTGGCCCGACACAGGATACACAGTATCATCAGGATGAGTCTGAGATTCCGCCTCGTAACATCAGGCCAATACATAGGTACAGATGGACGACGCCGCAAGATCCGCTTCCGCGCCAGGGCAGACGTCGTCAGTGACGCTTCTATCTATCAGTAGAGACATGACCATTTAATTCTGTATGAGACTTATATCTATGCTATGTATGAGACAAATGACTATGTATTTATGTATGAGACATATGACTACTCTATTTTAGTCTCTGCTATTTAGATAGAATATAATGCTCATACAATAAGAAAGTACAAACAACTAGATATAACTACATCCAAATAAAACGGCACATACAACTTAACTGACAACATAAAGGATGAAAACTACATAAAGTCATCATCGTCATCCTCCATCCATGCAGAACTCTTGCCCTTCGACGATGCAGAACTCTTGCCCTTCGACGATGAAAAACTCTTGCCCTTTGATGATGAAGAACTCTTGCTCTTCGACGATGCAGAACTCTTGCTCTTCGACGATGGAGAACTTTTGCCCTTTGACGATGCTGAACTCTTACCCTTCGAATATGTAGAACCCGGAAGCGGCGCCATGAAGATATCCTCATCATCCTCACTGTCCTCAGTCCATAGAAAAGTATGTTTGGCTGCACACTTTAGGTATGATTCACCCTTCGATTGTTGCTTCTTCCATCTCCCCTGCAACCTCAGAAGTTCTTCCCGTATCTCCTCAAAGGTCCGGGAAGGCCATCCGCACCTACTTAGTGTGTGAGCCAGCTCATTCAGTAGGGTGTCAGTACTGATGAGCTTCTCCCATTGAACTATCTTGTTGTCTACCCTGAAATCGGCGGCTAAATCCAGAAGACATCTAGACATACTAGGGTGAAAACTACGATCGAAAGGATATCCGGACATCTTGGTGAGACTACGATACTACAACTGAATGCTTACCAATGTTACTGCCGAGGGTGTTTTATAGACTCACAACACAAAGAAAGGCGGGAACTCGGTAGCGGGAGATACTGGCGGGAACTAGAGAGCGGAAAAAAAATGGCGGGAACGAGCAAAGCGGGAAAAAATGGCGGGAACGAGCAAAGCGGGAAAAATTGGCGGGAACGAGCAAAGCGGAAAAATAGGGCGGGAACAAGCAAAGCGGGTAAATATGGCAGGAACGAGCAAAGGGGGAGGCAAGTAGAGAGCGGGAAAAATATGCCGAAAACGAGCTATGCGGAAACCTATGGCGGGAAAGAGCAATGGGGGAAAAATATGGCGGGAAGGAGTGAACAACGAGGGAGGTGTTTAGTTGCATGCAATCGGGCAGCAGCTAGCCAATAGGGGTCCTGTCGGGCAGCTGCTAGCCGACTGAGCTCCTGTCGGCCAGCAGCAGGCCGACTGCTGTAGAGCTCGCGGCCGATAGGCTAATCGGCTAGCAGCAAGCCGATTGGAGCCCAGTCGGCCAGCTGTGGGCCGACTAGGCCCAGTCGGCCTGCTGCGGGCCGACGGTGTATTATTTTTGAAAATTCTTTTGGCCGCGTCATATTTATGAAATTTAATAAAAAATATATTATTTACAAAAATTAGCCATCCAGAGAAGAGTGTCGATTCGTGCATGAAGATTACGGTGGTGGTCACGCGACAAATTCGCAAATTATGAAGAGAAACGGAGGAGAATGCGAGCAGGACAGGGCAATGTCGCAACTATGGAAATCAAGGAAGAGGATGGGCGCCGCCATGAACCAGAGCTTGAGGCTGCCACAAAATGCCAAATGTGTCAAGATTGTATGAGACCCCGCGGCAATTGTATAATCTATTTTCGATAGAAGACGCTTTTTATTAACTCATAGTGTAGATACAAGCACAATGAACATACACCCGGTATATTTGCATGCAGGAATGACACGTACCAGATGCCGACGGCGACATTGAAGTCGTCCTCCAGTGACACATTGATGCACAGGTGGAAGTTGAACCTGCCCTTCTGCGAGAGATCCGCGTTGATGAAGCCCTGCCGTAAGGTGAGGTAGTCCACCTTGGTCACTGACGTGAAGAATTGCCTGAAGAAGTCTACCACCCATCTCACGCCGGGGGTGCTAGAGAGGCCCAGGTGCCGCCTAACGAACGCCGCCTGGATCTGCCAGGAATTCGATCGGTTCGACGCATCAGCTCACTACGATGATTGTGCGTGCGTGCGTTTGTAAATGGATCAGGTTTTAGTAAGAGAGTATGTAGGAGTGTCACACCCTGCATTTTGTAACATGTTATTTGCATCATTGAAGCATGAAAATTTGGGCCAGCAATTTTTTTGGCATCATTTGGCTTTTATTTGAATTAAGCTTTTTGCCTCATGTGTTTTTCATGTGCTCATTAAAGTCAACTATTACCTCTTGTAGAATTCATCTCCATACCTAAAACTTCTACCCAATGATCATGCCAAGTGTTATATAGCAGTATAGTATTTTCTTATAAAATTAATTTGGCCAAAATGTATTTTTGAAATTTAGTATTCCAAAAACCCTTGAATTGAGGTTTGCACTGCAAGTGCTTGATTTAGGGTGAGAAAATTATTTCAAAAAGTATATTTGAGACCTAGTAGTCATAGGACTCCCATAAACCACAAAAGTATAATTTTAAAAGTTACTTTCCTATTTTATTTAAAAGATTTTTCTTAAGGCCAGAAATGGTCTTTAATAGGGGAAAATTATTTAAGTATTTCAAAAATATTTGCCAAAATTCAGGGAGATTCATAGGACATATATTGTCCATATATAAGAGTTTCAACACTTGGTCATGTTCAAAATAATGGGCTAATCCCTCTAAAACCCTTTCTGGATATTTCAAGCTTTTGAAATATTTACAAAGGAAATATTCTCCAAAAATTCCAGGGAAATTCTATCATGTCATATATGACATATTTGATGATCTTGCCAAGCCCCATGCCCTGGGAAGCAAGAAAACATCCTCAAAACCCTTCAAAACCATTCTGTCCATATCTGAAGTTTGAGCAACATTACATTGCCAAACTTGTCCAAATGCTCTCAAACTTGGTGCACATGCTAGAATGGCCTAATAAGGCATCTAGACCAAATGGCACAAGATTTGGAGTAGAGCTACTTGATCTGAATACCCCAAAACCATTTCTGTTCAAATTCAAATTTGAACAACTTTACATTACCAACTTTTTACCTGGAGCTTCAAACTTTATGGGCATGATCATAACCGCAAATGATGAAACTACACCAAGTGGTGCATCAAGGGGAGATGATTAGCTTGACTTAAACAAGATGAAGCCATTTCTGTTGATTTCTAGGGTTCACCAAAGTTACATTGGCTAGTTTCTTCAAATGAGCCCAAATTTGGTGAAACACCCTATTTCCATATGACATTCAATCCTGTTAAGTGCCATGGCTAGTGGAGATCATTTGCTTGTCCAAAACTTGATCAAACACCTTCTGCCATTTTACCAAAACTATCATCTTGACCTCTTTTACTATTTACTTTTGCCTCAACTTTCTACCACAGCTTCATCTAGTTACATTCTACCTCCAGTAACTCCCCCATGTCCACAGCTCCATGATTGAGAGGTGAAAACCCCAATTCACCTTGCTGGACAGCCAAATTCTACTCATTTACCAGCTTCACTCCTCTCTCACTGATCATCCAGAGCATCCAAGGCCACACCTGAGTTGTTTACGTCGTCCTGGACCCCCCAGACACGGCGGACACGCCCAGAGAGCCAATGGCATGCCATGGCATGCGATAAGCATGCTCCAGAGCGCACTACAGTGCGCACCCGCACTGTAGTTTCGCCCAATCGCTCGCCACCGACCACCTCGTGCTCCCCCCTCGCGCCTACCGATGCGCCTTGACGTCTGTGACCTCCCCCGACGCTGTCCCCCCTCCTCCTCCCTCCAGTGACCGCCCTCGCACGCGCGCCGGCCGCCCGCAAGCTCCACTCGTCGGCCTCACACGCGCGCGCCCCCTGGAGCATTCCCCGCTCCTCCTCTCCCCTCTACTAGGCGTAGACCTCACCCATGAACCTTCCTGACTCGAACACGAGCGCCTGCGCGGCCTCTGGCCTCGCCCGTGACCTCGCCGGCGCACGAGTCCACGGTGTACCGGGGCTCGGCTATATAAGCACGCCCCGAGCCTCTCCAGCAGCACCCAACTCCTCCCCGTACTCCCAGTAGCACACCAGCACCACCCATTCGCCCTCAGAAAGCCTCAGTGCTCGGGATCAACCGGAGCTCCGCCGCGTCGGGCAACCGGAGATCTCGCGGTACAGCCCCTCTCCGGCCCAACTCTCGCTCGATCTGGAGCCAGCAGACCTCACTGACTCGTTCCCCTCCTTCTCCCACTCCTATTGCAGCCCGGAGCGAGCCAGCCAGGATCTTCCCGACGCTCCTCCGCCGTTCCACCTCGCCGCCGACGAACCAGGCCTCTCCGGCGAGCCGCACCACCACCACTGGAACGACGACTCCTTGTTGAACCCGTTCCTGCCCGTAGCTCGCCTCGCCGTGCACCCTATCGCCGCCGGTGAGCTCGCCGCCCCTCTGGCCGTGAGGTTGAAGATGACAGGCGGGCCCCGCCTGTCACCCTCACCACTCTCTCTCTCCCTTCTCTGCCACTGACCGCCGGGCCCCGCCCGTCAGGTTTAAAAACCCTGACGCGCGCGCGCTGGCGCCTGAGCGGTGGGCTATTCGCCCTGGGCTATGCACTGTGGCCGTTCTGGCCCAGTGGCACAGGGCCTTTTCTTTTTATTCTTTTCTGTGATTATTTCAAATAATTTCACAGAATTAAATATATGTCCAAATGAATTAATTCCAACTCCTAAAATCTTGTAAAATTCCAACCTATTTAATGGTGTCACTTTCACACATATCCATGAATCTTTTCTGTTCTGTTCAAATTTAAATTCAAATTTGAACATTAAAACTTCTGTTCAAAAATCCTTAGATCCCATTCTGCAACTCCAAAACTCCAACTAAGAATTTTTGCCATCTTAGTTTTCCCTCTAGTATTTAACAAAAATAAGTTGACATTTTTCTGAGCACTTTGATTTTTCTGTTTTTATTGTGGTCTTATTTTCCCGTTGTTATTTTGCGACGATTAGATACCGTATTTGACGAGGTTGCTGAGGAACAAGGTGGAGAAGGATTTGAAGACTTTGAAGACCAAGCCAATCCAGGCAAGCAGCCCTTTGACCATGATACACTTGTGTTCTTCGGAACCCGTTTGTTTCCGAATGCATGATGATAAGAGTTATGGTGGTGACCTAATTTGAAACCACCATATGATGCATGCTTTACTCTTGATCTTGCTATGTGCTTGATGCAATGCAAATGGTCAGTAGTGATGCTTAGTGATGCATGTGTGCCATGAAACCTTCGTGGTTGCATTCTTTCAAAAACCCCATCGGGTGCCCCTAATGCCCGAGGGTGATATTGAGTTAGGTCATCACTTGAGGAAGAAGTGATGTGCCAGTAAAGATCTTGTGCATGGGTGAAATGATGGATTAGATTTATGTGTGACTACCGTCCCAACCAAACATGTGCAACCACTCTACCCCTTATGGGACGGGGCTTTATTGATTACTTAGGCCGATACTAGCATGGTGCCCGCATTACTAGTGACGGGAAGACTTGAGGTCTTTCCCAGGACGGGGTCGTGCTTGGATAGATGACCATGACTGTTTTCACAGGGCACCGGACACACCGTTGGTCCCTTCGTGTACGCGTGACATTGAAAATATGGCAAGTCCCATGATCTATTGTTTGTACTCGAGGGCTGTGCACCAATGAGTGGACTCTATGTTAGTGTCGTCTAAGGAAAGATAATGACCGGGTGCTTTCCCCGAGTACTTGAGGTACTGCGGGATCGTGGGTGACACGAAAGCTTCCCGGATCTTGTGGGTAAAGTGCGCAACCTCTGCAGAGTGTAAAACTAGTCGAATAGCCGTGTCCACGGTCATGGACAGTTGGGTGGTGCTACTTAAACTATGTCCAGAATTTTACTACATCGGTGAAAGTATGTGTGTGTGATGAGTCAAGGTGGTGACTTGACTCGTTGAGCTGAATCATATTCATGTTGATATCGGTAACCTGTCCTCGAGGTTACGTGAATTTATTGATGCATACACTTGATGGTAGAATATTTATTCTAGCCCGTTGCTAGATTGCTCATTGTTGTTCAATTGCATTGTTACTTTGAACCAAAATCATGGGTTGCTTGCGAGTACATTCAAAGTACTCATTGGCTTGCCACTGGTTATTTAATTGGCCAGGCATGGAGGAACATGAATATGAAGAAGAGTTCTATGTAGACGAACATGCGAACTAGGACGCTATCCCAGTCAGAATGCCTGTAGGGTTAAGGCAGATGGCATGGGTTCTGCCTATCATCGAAGACTTCCGCTATTCGAGTTATTTGCTATTCAGCCCTTGAAGCTTTATCTATGTAAGACTTGGCCATAATGGCCTTAATTTGTGTAAGACGGTATGTATGGATGTAAGACTCTTGTTATTCAGCTTCTGTGTGTTCAGTGAGCATTGATCTCTGGGATCACTGTACACGTGCATTCGGTGATCTCGACTTCTAAGTCGGGGTCCCCACAGAGCTGGTATCAGAGCCATCCTGACTGTAGGAAGCCTTAGTTAGCATGGGCGTTAGTTAGATGAGACCCCTTTTAAAAAAAAACCTTCTGAACCTCTCTTCTTTTCTAAACCTTACCAACCTGAGATATCTTCAGCTTATTAACCTCTCCTATTCCACCTTTGTAGATGGCCGCTGTACCTGAAGAGCACCTGACCACTGGGTTTCCCTTGCTTCTCGAGGATAGCCTCCAGGAGTGCCAGTTCCACCGAGCGCCCATCCTCACCTACCTTGAGCATTGGGTTAGCGACACTGAGGTGGAGTACCATGTGGAAGTGATCGTGAAGGCAAACGATCCTCCCACAAGTTGGTTCTTTGAGGGACCCCAGATGGCAACACTACCTCTCGCTGTCGAGGCTGCTGCACTCAAGGCACTAACCCGTCTCCGCGAGCTTCTTCCGGAGATGGCAGCCAAGATGACAACCCGCTTCTTACCTTACCGGAAGGAAGGTGAAGATGAAAGCAGCGCGCTAGCCCCTCCATTGAAGGAAGGACTCCCACTTCGATTCCAGACCTACTTCAGTCTGTGTGCCGACAGCCTGGCACAAGACTTGGCATCGGAATCGATGAAGCTTCGAGAAGAACTTCACAAGACCAAGGCACTTCTTCGTCGAGCACAAGAGAAGACAGATAGGATCAAGAAGGAAGGTGTGCCTCCAGGACGATCCACTATCGCATACCGAGGCGGAAGGCCCTCCGGAGATGTATCTTCCAAGGATGAAGAACCACCTCGGCGACGCCGGATGACGGCAAGGGAATATCGCAAGCTTTTCCCTGCACCACCGACAAAGCACCGTCGTATCCAACTCCTCCACTCCCCCACACCCTCAAGTGACAAGGGGGCCCAGACAGATGAAGACAAGGAGGAAGACCCAGAGGAGCGAGAATACACGAACGAGCATTCCGCCGCTTAGGCATTATTCGCTACTCGGATATGCCAGTTCGTAACCTCTACGGTAGGATAGGTCGTGTAACCCCTATGCGCAGTCGAGTCCTTGTATGGTTCATATGAAACCATCTAGTGTTTGCTTTTGTTGTGTTGGATGTATGTCGTATTCTTCCTTCGGGAATGTGTAAACGACTGCATCACCCATCTGGATTTTAATGAATGTGTTTTGGCCTTTCGGCCCTTGCATGATTTGAGTAGTGTCACACCCACCCCCTTACTAGGCACCCATCTATATTGCTTTCCCTCTTCCAAGTCATGAGACCTTTTACCGCTCCAACAGGATGCCTGTTGTAACTCGTACTGGTACCTCTACCCAGCAGCCTGAAGCCGGAGCATCCGCTCAGTCAGAGGCCGGCCACGACCAAACCAACGACCAAGATCCACCACCACCACCTCCTCCGAACATGGACATGGCTCAGCTTCTCCAAGCTTTCTGAGAGGAACGCCAAGCCAACACTGCAGCCCTTCAGTTGATTGATCAAGCTGTCACCAACAACCGCCAACCGGCGGGGAATGGCAATGGACGTTCCACGTTGGCAGAGTTCAAGAAGCATGCACCGCCAACTTTCATCGAGACTGCTGAACCCCTGGATGCAGACGACTGGGTCCGCACCATTGAGGACTTGCTAGAACTAGTCGGATGCACCAAAGACCGCGAGAAGGTGGCTTATGCAGCCCACTGCCTCGAGGGGACTGCTAGAGCTTGGTGGGATGGATTCAAGGTCATGCATGCTGGACAAGACATCACTTGGGACAACTTCAAGGCAAAATTCCGCAAAGCCCACATTCCTTCCGGAATCATGGCTATCAAAAAGCGTGAGTTCCGAGCCCTGAAGCAAGGAAGTGGCACTGTCAAGGAGTACATGCAGAAGTTCAGTGTTCTGTCAAGGTATGCCCCTGAAGATGTCAGCACTGATGCTGCAAAAAGGGAGCGCTTCATGGAAGGCCTCAATCAGACCCTCCAGTACTCGCTTATCGTGTGCGACTGCCCAACCTTCCCTGACCTGGTGAACAAAGCACTCATGCTTGAAGACAAGTGATACGTCTCAAACGTATCTACTTTTCCAAACACTTTTGATATTGTTTTGACCTCATTCTTGCATGATTTGAACTAAACTAACCCGGACTGACGCTGTTTTCAGCAGAGCTGCCTGTATGGTTTTATTGTGTGCAGGAAAACGGATTTTTAGGTATCTCAGAAAAATCCACGAAAAATCACAGAAAATCCACGCACCCGAAGGAACCCGGAGCCAGAAGAGGGACCAGGGGGGAGCCAGGGGGGCCCCAGGCGCCCTAGTGGCGCGGCCCAGCCCCTGGCCGCACCGGGGGGTCGCCTGGGTGGGCCCCACCTCCCCTGGTGCCCTACTTTGACTCGTATTTTAGCTCACGACGGAGAAATCCCAGATCAGAAGTTCTTTTCCCAGTTTTCGTCGCAGAGCCGCCGCCACCCTCTGTTCTTCTTCGGGAGGGCTAATCTGGAGGCTGAATTGGCCTCCGGAGAGGGGAGATCGTCGCCATCGTCATCATCATCACCACTCCATCATCCCTCCATGACTTCTCCTTCCATGTGTGAGTAATCCCCTGCTGTAGGCGAAGGGGATGGTAGGGATTGGATGAGTTAGATCATGTAATAGTTTGTCAGATCGTTGGGGGCATGTTGCCTATCATCTACTATGGTGTTTATCATCTTTGCTTCAACTTGTTATTCTTAATGCTTGACACTTAGGGCCCGAGTGCCATGATTTCAGATCTGAACCATATGTGTTTGCATGAATATATTTGTGTTCTTGATCCTATCTATGAGTTGTTTGCACCTATTACGGTTCGGAACCGGCGATCCCAAAAGTGACAGCTTGGGACACCAAAGAGGATGGTCCGTAGTTTGAGGATTACATGTATCCATTGAGTTCATTGCTTTGTTCCGGTGCTCTTTGACAGGAGCACCTTAATCTCCATAAGTTCCTTTTGGCCCCATTCGTAGCGGGATGGTAGGACAAAAGATGTTGTGCAAGTTCTTATTGCAAGCACGTACAACTACCTACGGTATACATGCCTAATGTTTGATATTTGCCTAGATGATCATTACTTTTCCGTGTGCCGTGCCCCAAGTTAGAATCATGATATATCTCATCCATGCAGCGCCCAACCATCCGTCTCCCTAGCCTACAGTGTTTTAAATCCTGCTTGTCACTAGTTGCTACTTTTGCCATTTACCTTTACTATTCACTTTTGCTGTTTACTTTTACTACCACTATCATCACTATCATATCACTGTTACCACTTATCTTTTGTTGCAAGTAAGTATACTTCAGGTGCGGTTGAATTGACAACTCAACTGTCAAAGCTTATAAATACTCTTTGGCTCCCCGTGTGTCGAATCAATAAATTGGGTTATTCTTACCCGCGAAGACTATCTCGACCCCTTACGGTTGAGGGTTATCAAGTACCGTTTTCTGGCGCCGTTGCCGGGGAGCATAGCAATATTTACAAGTCTACTTGAAGTATCCTACCTGCTGCACTTCATCCGCTATGGGTAAGAAAGGAGACCCCAAGGTTCCGATCTTACTATCCACTACAAGAAGAGGTACTGTTCTGAGCACTAGTGCTACACTTGATTCGCCTTCTGTTATGAGTAAGTTTGCCTCACCACCACCACATGATGCTCCTACTGAATCTGTTACTATGTCCGATACTCTTGATGATGCTTCTACTACTGTTGATGATATTAGTTCACTTGGCTATGCTCTTGAGAAACAGATCGTTGCTGCTGCTAAAAAGTCTGGAATTGAAATTCCTGTTACTCGCTACCCTATTGGTGAAACTTATGATTATCCTGATTTGAGTAAAATCAAGGAGAGACTCCTTGATGATGATTACTATATGCTTGATGAAGATTTATGCAGGGAACTGACAGAGTTTTCTGGCTCTGACCCTGCAGTTATTAAGAAACTATTTGAAAAACACTCTTTGAAGAACAAAACCGTTCCTGATCCTGAATTTGCTACATCTCCTATATGCATTGATGATCCTGATTATGATTTCTCTGTTGATCTTTCACTTATACCTATGGTTGAAGCTGACCCCTTTTATGGCAGAGAAAATGATGATGCTATTGCACACCTAACTAAACTCGGTGAGTTGGGTGGCCTGTTTACCACAGATGAGAAGATACGATACTTTTATGTGACCAAGCTTCTTCCTTTCTCCTTGAAGGAAGGTGCTAAAGCATGGTATGATTCACTCCCATGAGGTTCCATTAAGAGTCCTCAAGACTTAGCTCACTCTTTTGTTGATAAGTACTTTCGTGCTCACATGCAACATGCTGCTTTACAAAGAATTTATAACTTTAAACAGTTGCAGGATGAGTCCCTCCCTAAAGCTTGGGGGAGGTACTGCGGTCTGATTCGGGCTAGACCAGGACATGAAGTCCCTAAGAACGAATTAATCGATATATTCTATGCTGGTCTAACTGATGAATCCAGGTCCTATTTGGACAGTTGTGCTGGTTGTGTTTTCAGGAAAAGGACACCGGACGATGCAGAAGATTTGATGGGCAAGATTGCCAAAAATCATGAAGATTGGTCCGGCCCTGAACCACCTCCACCACCAAAGAAGAGGGGCATATTTGTTCTGAGCCCCGAAGATATGCGAGAAGCAAAGAAGTCTATTAAAGAGAAAGGTATTAAAGCTGAAGACGTGAAGAATCTACCCCCTATTGAGAAGCTGTGTGAGCCTACCACTCACCCTCCTATGGTAGAGGTACACTCTCTTTTAGATTTCAACGCAAGTGACATCCCTCATGGTAAGCCTCCTGATCAATGTTTAGATGAGTTTGATAATTTTATTATGAAACAAAATCATTTTAATGAGAGGATACAAAGTCAGTTGCATGATAATTCCCTTGCTATCAAAAGTTTGCTTGATGTTCTAGGTAGAACGGTTAATGATGTTCAATGTCTTGTGAAACATTTTCATATGGTTCAAACTCAGCTTGACCAAATTTCTAATGTGCAAAAAGATTTGCTTGCTAACAATGTCAAACAAGATAATTTGCAGGCTTTCGGGATTAAGACCCGAGGAGGAACTAGCACTCAAGATCCTCTCTATCCAGAGGGGCATCCGAGGAGAATCGAGCAAGATTCTCAAATGCAGGAAGAAGAAATTGTTGGCTCTCCAAAGAAGAAGAAGAAACATAAGGAGACTGACAATTCTAATGATCCTATTGCAGATGAAGAGCCAGCTATTGATCCCAACAGTGTATCTATCTCCGATGCTGAGACTGAAGACGGTGCTGAACCTGAAGGTAAGGATAATGAGAAGAATGATCCGCCTGAAGTTCAAGAAGAAGAAGCACCTGACAAACGTAAGAGTTACACTAAAGAAGACTTCATCGCAAGAAAACATGGGAAGGAAAGAGAACCATGGGTACAGAAACCCATGCCCTTTCCAGGTAAGTCCATCAAATCTAAAGAAGAAGAGCATTACAATAAGTTTTGTGAGTGGATTAAACCTCTTTTTCTTCAAATCCCTTTGACTGAAGCTATTAAGTTACCTCCTTATTCAAAATATATGAAAGATATTGTCACTAATAAAAGAAAATTTCCTAATGAAGCAATATCTACTATGCTTTCTAACTACTCTTTCAGTGGCAAGATTCCTGAGAAGCTCGGTGATCCAGGTATACCCACCATTCCTTGCTCCATAAAGAATAATTATGTAAAAACTGCTTTATGTGATCTTGGAGCAGGAGTGAGTGTTATGCCTCTCTCTCTTTACGAGAGGCTCTGTTTAGAGAAACTAATTCCTACAGATATCTCCCTTCAGATGGCTGACAAGTCAACATCCGTTCCAATAGGTATTTGTGAGGATGTTCCCGTAGAAGTTGCTAATGGCTTGATTCTTACTGATTTTGTTGTGCTTGACATGCCCGAGGATGGAAGCATGTCCATTATTCTTGGTAGACCTTTTCTTAACACCGCAGGTGCTATTATTGATTGCAATAAAGGGAAGGTTACCTTCCATGTGAATGATAAAGAACACACGGTATATTTTCCAAAGAAGATTGACAGGAGGCATGGCCTCAACTCTATAGAAAATATCGAGACCGTGAAGATTGGAGAATGGGATTGTCCACTACATGTGCCTCACAAATACAAAATTATCATGGTGGGGACAATGTCCATCAAAATAAAGGTTCAGTGATTACTTCGTAAGAGGTGAGACTTTTTGCTCTATATATCGCCTGTTTGTTGGTAAGACTTGATCAACCTTACTAGTAAACATGTTTTATATAGATAAAAAGCTGAGCTTGTTATGTTTTCATTTGTTTTTAGTTTTTGTTCTACTTGCTGTACCAAGTATCTATGTTTTGAAGCTTCACAATACTACTAACTGCTTCAAGTTTTCAAAGAGTTTAGCAGCTTTTTGAACTTCGAAAAATTTTCAACAGTGAAGTTTTCAGAAAAATTCCAGAAAAATTAGAATAAAAATTTCCACGTCGGGAGGGACCCAGAGGGACCTGGGGCCAGCCAGGGGGACCCACCAGTGGCCCAGGCGGCCAGCTGGCGCGGCCCAGCCCCTGGCCGCGCCCACAGGGCGCCTGGGGCCCACATGGCCCCCCTCCAGGTATGTCTTCTTCCTCCCTCTCTCTTTTTCTCCAAAAACGCGAGTTCTGCACTTGTTCTTGTGTTCTTGCTGTTCTTGGAGGCGATTCTTCGATCTCTCTCTACAGCCCACCATTTGAGCTGAGATTTTGAACAAATACTCCCTGGTATGTGACTCCTCCACCCCTCCA
Source organism: Secale cereale (assembly GCA_902687465.1). Taxonomy (NCBI): domain Eukaryota; kingdom Viridiplantae; phylum Streptophyta; class Magnoliopsida; order Poales; family Poaceae; genus Secale; species Secale cereale. The sequence continues at coordinate 819,777,916 of LR738713.1, read as the reverse complement.
ATTAGATTTCTGATTGGTGGCTTCATTTGTGAGTATTTAGTAGTTCTTGGTGCTGTATAGATGAGCTTGCATGCATGTGTAGAAAGTTATTTTCCAAGTTTTGATGCAAGTTTATGCCTTGGGCAAGTGAGTTGAGTAGTTTTCCTTAACTCACCTTGTTTTAATCCTCGTTTTTGTAAATTGCAAAAAAATTTCAGAAATGAGTTTGTTAGGAAGGGCAAAAGGGTGGCTTGACAAGAGGAGGCCCGCACACTCCGATCGAGTTACTAGAGCCGCAGCTTCACCCTCGACTGCTAGGGTGAGCTACAATGAAGATCATGTGCCCCTGGAGTTGTTGGAAGACACAAGTCCAGCGCGTGCGATGACGTTTCCATGTGATGAATTCCTTGCAGCTGCGGGAATCAAGGATGAGTTTTATAATCTTTGTGCTAATGCAGGTTTGACACGGCTCGTTACGTGCCGTGTTACTCAGTATCAAAAACTCACCTCCAGTTTCATTAACAGTTTTAGATATAATCCTGATTCAGGTGCTATTGAGTTTAAAATTTACAATGATCTTATCACCATGACTTTGGGAAAGTTTTGTGAAATAATAGGTGTGCCGAACGTCGGGAGGACGGCTAGGATGGCCACTCAGCCCTCCGAGCTGAAAACCGTCATCAACTCTCTCTGCAGCATGGGTACGAGGGATATTCATCGGTCGAAGATCTCCAGCATCTTATTTCCTCACCTCAGGTATTTTGCATATTATGTTGCTAGAGGGGTGTTAGCTCGTGACAACACGAGCAACATTTCTGCTCCGGATATTGCTATCCTGGCAGCAGCCCTCTCAGGGAGGTCTGATTATAATATGGGTGCCTTAATTGCTCGACGCCTTGCTATGAACGGTAACAAGGGAGACTTATATGGTGGCATTTATGCCACACTTATCTTAGAACATCTTGGAGGCACCCCACACCCTGATGATAATCCTTTTACTTATTTAAGCTTTGATCTTGCTGCTATGAAAAGGCATAAGTTTGTTACCATGGCTTCTGAGCTTGATAATCTTGTTTATATTTTGCGTTTCGGAACTGCCGCGGAACGCGAGATCCGTCTACCTGCACCTCTTTTGTTTGATTTTTCTCGCTGTCGGGGAAACTGGCCGCCCACGAACACCTATGGGACCGGAGCCCCTTCTACGTTGCGGTAAGGGAGCGGAGGGAGCACGGAGAGCAGATCGAGGAGCACACGCGGGTAGTTTACCTAGGTTCGGGCCGCGAGGACGCGTAAAACCCTACTCCTGCTTTGGTTGTATTGAGTTCTTGGGCTCGGGAGCTTGAAGATCTACAGTACTAGCTACGTCGAGCGTGGGAGTGATCGAGTTTCTGGGATCCAACCTCCTCTACGTTGTGCATGGGCCTCCTTTTATAGCTCAAAGGGGTCACCGACAGGTGTCAACGTAGATGAGGGTAAAAGCGTAAAATTGGTGGTAGATGGAACAGTGCATGAACAGTGTATGCACAGTGGTCTATACCTAACCCTGACGGTGGGGGACAAGGGCATTGAGTGCCCGTCGCCATCACCCCAAAAGCGCCCGCCCGGGCGTCTCCGTTCGCCACGACGACGGCCTCGTCACAGCGGCTCGCCACCGTGTACCCCAGGCTGCACAGCCATCTGCCACGTGCCCCTGGAAGGGCCCCAGGGCGACGCGTGGCCAGATGAGCTGGAGCGCAGGCACACAGTGTAAGCCACCCCCGGCAAGCACCTTGCCGGGGCTGCTATCTTGCCGGGCCCGGAAGCTTGCCGCTCTCCGGGTCCTGCCGGGGCGCATGATGCGCCACGATATATCTCCTGAAGTGTTATTCTTTGGCCTTCCTGGCAAGCTCCTCTCGCCAGGGTCTTGTGAGAATAGAGTGGTCTTGTGCTTGGAGCAGCCTTCCCGGCAAGCTCCTCTTGCCGGGGCCTTGATCTTCTGATTTGTATACTTTGTTCTTGAATGGCTTCAAAAGGGTCCAGAGTGGATTTTTGGCGGGCGCGTGGTGAGCCAGACCACGGGATGCTGCTACTGCCCGTGCACAAGTCGAGATACTAAGGTACCCCTACTTTAGTACACCGACAGGAGCCCCCGGGCCTGGGCCACACACGGTGCCGAGCGCTGTTGGGCCAGGCCCAAAACAGTGCACGGGCACACGCGGTCCCACGGCGCGCCGTTTCCCACTCCGCATCTGCCGCATCTCTCCCTAACGGCACGCGTCGATTGCGGCGTCGTGGGAGAGATTGTGGCCTGCTTCTTTAATGGGAAAATGCGGAACGTCCCCCACTTCCCCCTTAAAAGCAGAGGAAGCAGGGGCAGTTTCCCTCCATTGCCTTCATTGCGTCTTCAATCTCCAGAAACCCCCGTCGCCCTCTGCTTCCGCAAAGGTCGACAGAGAGTCGAGCTCCACCCTTCCTCCGCCGTCTTCAGCATCCGCAGCGTCGTCGACCTCCCTTGCCGTCCCCGCCATGGCCCCGAAGAGCGACAAAGCGAAGAGCGACAAGGCGAAGAAGGAGAAATCCGAGAAGGCGGCGAAGCTGGCAGCCATGCGGAGGAGGATGACGGTCTTCCCGCCGAGGCTCGGCGCGAGGGAGCTGCGGGACAAGTACTACTTGTTCTGGGCGAGGGAGACGAAGGCTCACCCCCGCACCAGGGTCCTCCCCGCCGTAGCCGTCGACATGTTCCCCGGAGGTACCACTTCTTTGCTTTGTTCTTCCACTGTGGCCTCTGTCCTCCGTATTCAGAGTTCTTTTGTGATGTGATGAACACGTACGGATTCCATCTCTTAGACTTTACCCCGAACGCCGTCCTCACTTTGGCCGTTTTCGCACATCTGTGCGAAAACTATGTCGGGGTCCATCCAAACGTAGCCCTCTTCCGCCACTTCTTCACGTCTAGAGTAGAATCTGGATCCCCACTCTCCGGCGGTATCCCCTGGATCTTCAGGCTCGGCAAGAAGGAGGCGTACTTGATTGGAGAGCTACGCGGCAAGTGGGAAGAGTGGAGAGCTGACTGGTGCTGGGTCCTGGAAGATGCACCTAAGCAGTTTACCTCGCCGCGCCGGACTGCAATAGTGCGCGGCAAGGATTGGAGCGAATTGGCCCCGAAGGACGACAAGTTGCAGATTGCCCTCACTAGGATCCTTCGCCTCCGGGCCGCCAACCTGACTGTGGGTGAAGTTGGGGCTGATTTCCTCCGCCGCCGCATTGCCCCTCTGCAGGAAAGGAAAAGACCCGCTTGGGAGTTCGGCAACGCGGCAGACCGCATGAGGCTGCGCCCCGGGCTGAACTATAACTTCACCGTCTTGGAACTGAAGGGGATGGTCCGGGAGCTGTTTAAGCACGACCCCAAGCACAAGGAGTGGTTCACCCCATCCCGGGGAGTAGTTCCGTGGTGCAACAACACTGCCCTTAGTGCCATACGCGCGGTGATGCCCGAGTGCGACTCCCACGGGGTCGTCCCCACTTGGCTGGTGCCTTCAGCGGAGACCGTGCAGGCTTTCTTCGACAACTTGGTTGAAAAGCCACACAACGCCGAGGAGAAGAAGGGCCTCACCCGGGAGACCACCGACCGGGATGTGGCATACATAGCTAGCAGGATGGAGGAGGCCGCCGCGGCTGCGGCCGCAGGTGAATTTGGATACACTATGGACGAAGCAGAGGCAGCGGACGCAGTGAGCCAAGCCGAGGCAGAGGAAATCCTCAAGCTGCTGAAGATTGCACCCGAGGAGTTCGCCGGGGAGCCTGCCGGGGAGCCTGCCGGGACGAGCGAGGCTGCCGAGCAAGGCACCGAGTCCAGTGAGCCCGCCGAGGAGGACGCTGAATCGGGCGATTCCGACGAAGACTCGGGCGGGTCACTGAATCTTGACGACGACGCTTCCTCATCCTCGGAGAACTCTCCGCCACCACCAAGCCCTCCGCCACAGCAGAAGAAGCGCCTCCGCAAGGCCACTGAGACGGCGAGGCCACCGGCGCCCCGACAGCAGCCGAGGCGCCGTGCGACGCGTGCCCCCGCAACGAGCAAGGTCGTCAAGGAGGCGCCCCGTGCTCGAGCGACAAGCGGAGGAGGATCTTCCCGGAGTGGCTCTGGTGCTCCTTTTGCTCCTCGGTCTTCGGGGACGACCGGTGTGGGGTCTTCACAACCCACAGCTCCGGAGCCCGCCAAGCGCCCGAGGGAGCCTTCTCCTCCAGCTCCTCGCGCAGGAGCTCGTGAGGCGCAGTTTGATTTCTCCGCCCTCAGCTCCGATGAAGAGGAGGAAGAGTAAGTACTTGCAATTTTTATTTCCTTTGATTTTGTCTTGATTTCTCTTGCTTGGTTCTAATCTTGTTTGGCTTCCAGGACCTTGACCCAGCGGATGGCGAAGAGGGCCAAGATCCCTGTGGTTGATCTCGAGGACGACGAGCCCGCCGCGGCGGCAGGTGATGCGCCAGCGACAGACTTGCCGGACCAGCCTGCTGCTCCGGAGAGCAGCCCCCAGCGCAGCCCCCAGCGTAAGTTCTTGTGTTCACTTTTCTGCTTGACGGGCGCGCTTGAGGTTGTTATCTTAACTAATGTTTCGTTTGCTTGTTGTCTTGTGCAGAAGTGGAGCCGCAGCCGCAGGAGCACCAGGAGGTCGCCCCCGACGAGCCACTTGTTCCACCTTCCCCGCCAAGGATGAGCTCTCCGGCGAGGGACAGCGCTCCGCCAAGGACGGGTACTCCGCCAAGGGCGAGTACCCCGCCAAGGGCGAGCAGCCCGACAAGGGTGAGCACCCCGCCAAGGGAAGGCGCAAGTGGCCCTCCGCCGGCAGGGGCCACTACTACGCCGCCAAGGGAAAATTCCCCGGCGAGGGACCCCGTTGTTGAACAGGCCCGCGAAGGTAACCCTTGTAATTTCTTCTTCTTGGATTCATCTTTTTTGGATATTTGCTTGACGATCTTTCTTTTCTTTTTCTTCTGTTAGATCCGCCCGCCCCGGAGCCGATGGAGACGGCGACCATCGCCGAGGAAGACGTGCGCGGCAATGCTGGCGACGCCACCACCGAAGGAATGGCTGGTGCTGACGAGCCAGCCGCCGAGGAGACCGCCCCGACCGCTGACGCCGCGGCTGGGGAAGGGACCGGCGACCACACTGCTGGCCCGGAGGCCGCAGGAGCGCCGGACGCTGCACCGGCCACTGACCCCTCCGCCCCTGCGGCTGGGTCGGGCGTCTATCTGGAGGTCGCCAACGGGGTCTTCATCCAAGTCCCGTGGGCGTCCTCATCAAGGGCACCTGCGGAGGGGGAGACCTTCGACGGAGAAGTTCTCGCCTCCGCCGGGCTGAAGGTTGTCGACGCGCCCGGCAGCAGCAACGAGCCCGAAGAGGAGCAACTCCTACGCCGGCTTCTGGCCTTGTACCGGGCCAGGCAGGCTAAGTTGGACTCCCGGGAGGCTTTGGCTGCCAAGGCTGGTGCTGATCTGGAGAAGCGTGCTGCAGAGCTCCGTGCCGCCAACCAGGCGGCCCTCCGGAACTTGGCGGAGGAGCGTGAAGAGCTTGCCGGAGCACACCAGGCGTTCCTCCTCGAGAAAGCCGAAGTGGAGGAGCAGCAGCGTTTGGCCGCCGAGGAGCTGTCTCGGCGGGAAGGAGAGCTCAACCAGCGGAAGGTCGACCTCGATAGACACGAGGACGACCTCACCGCTCGCGAGCAGGCCATTGGCGGGGCTCTACAGGAGGCGAGGGATGCCGCAGCTGCCGCAGAGACCGCCAAGAGGGATCTGGAGGCCAGGGTGGCGCAGTTGGAAACGAACCTGAAGGCGAGCGGGGACAGGGTTGCCGCGCTCAACGTGGCGCGGGAGAAGGACGCCCGCACCAACTCTGATCTGCAAATCCGCCTCTCCGACAAAGGCAAAGAGCTCACCGATGCCAGGGACTCCATCGCTGACTTGGAGCTGAAAGTTTCCACCCTCACCGACTCGCTTGACGCCGCTCGAGACCGCGAGATGAAGCTGAAGGAGGATCTCCGCACTGAAAGGGTCTTGCTGGAAAGCGCCGCCGTCTCGCAAAACAACTTCCAGCGGGCGGTGGAGCAATGGACCGAGGAGCTCGTCGCCTCCGCCGCCAACATCGACATGGAGATGGTGGCGTTGAGGGCGGAGCACCTCGTGTAATCCCCCGACGAGAGCCTCCCCCACAGCGCCAAGCTGAGCCTGTTCTTCAGAGGGGTGGCGCCGGCCCTTGCGCGGCTACGGGAGAAGATCCCCGCGCAGCTGGCTGATGAGGCGCGCCGGCTTTGCGTGGGTACTATGGAGCGGGTCTTGTCGAAGATCGTCTACCGCAACCCCGGGATCAACCTCGTCAACGTCCTCCGGACCCTGCCGCCCGAAGCTGACCAGGAGGCGTTGAAGGCGCAAGTTGCCCACATCGTGGCCAAGGCGGGAAAGATCCAGAGGGTCGATGGAGACCGAAGAGACTAGGCTCCCTTCTTTCTGCTTCCTTCGCCGCTGTCGATTAAGTCATAGGTAGTAGCAGGTTAGAACAGCGGCAAGTTATCTTGTAATATAACTTTATTTTGGATAATCAATGCAGTGTTATCTCCCTTGTTTAGTCCTTTCACTTTGTATGCTTTCCACCTTACGCTTTTAGGGAACTTGTCGGCAAAGGGGCCCTTGCCGCGAGCGCTGAGTGCGGGACTCTTAGCAGCCTGCTAGCAATGCCCTTTGCCGGCAAGAAACCTTGCCGCAGCTAGTCGCAGCACACTTAGATTGCTGAGCGAACTCGAAAACAAAGTAAGGGCGCGACACTTGTCGCAGCTCACTTAAGCCGTTGAGCGTGCTCAAAACAAGGTAAGGGTGCGGCTAGCCACGGGTAGGTTCCTCCGCGCACAGGTTTTCCATACAAAGTGTGATTGTTCAAGGAAGACAACTAAGAAATTTTAAAAATTTGAATTGCCCAAACTCTGGTAACTTAGCTTTCATGGATTGTTTGCTTCCCGGCAAGGCTTCCCTTTCTTGAACAGCACTTGGTCCATACCTCTATCTCCCTCCCCCCTGGCAAACTTGTGCGCGAGGAACACCTCTTCTGTTTAAGAGAGAAAGGAAAAGGGGAGGAAAACACTAGCATGGGGCCTTACGGCTTGTTACTGCTTACCAGGGATGTGTGCTGCACAAGGTGTCAGATGATGCATGCAAATAAAAAGAAAAGCATGAAATGACAAACAGTGTGAAGCACAAAAGTTTTACTGATGCACGGGGTCTGCGCCCGGCTTTGTACAAAGGTTTACATGCAACAGCGGCAAGACTTGTACAAAAGGTGGTTGCCGGAGCGGGTCACGGCAACCGCGCCTTATGGGTGAAACTTGCGAAGATGCTCTATGTTCCAGGAGTTGCTCACCGGTAAGCCTTCTTCAGTCTCAAGGCGGACAGCGCTGGGCCTTGTGACTTGTCTCACCCGATAAGGGCCTTCCCACTTCGGCGTCAACTTGTTGGAGCCTTTGGCGGACTGAACGCGCCGAAGAACAAGGTCGCCTTCCTCGAGACTCCTGGCCTTGACCTTGCAGCTATGATAGCGACGCAAGGCTTGCTGGTATCGAGCAGCTCGTACAGCAGCCTGGAGACGTTCCTCCTCGAGGAGCAATGCATCATCTTGCCGCAGTTGCTCTTGCTCGAGCTCATCGTAAGCGAGCACTCGAGGAGACCCGTATACGAGTTCCGTGGGGAGAACTGCCTCTGCTCCATAGACAAGAGCAAAGGGTGTCTGTCCGGTGGCTCGATTTGGTGTCGTCCTGATTGACCAAAGAGCCGCCGGCAACTCCTCTATCCAGTTTCTTCCGCACTTGTGCAGCCTGTCGAAGGTTCTTTTCATGAGCCCGCGCAGCACTTCAGCATTGGCCCTCTCCGCTTGGCCATTGCTCCTCGGGTGAGCAACAGAAGCGAAGCAGACCTTGGCGCCAAGGTTTTGGACGTACTGCATGAAGGTGCGACTTGTGAACTGTGTGCCGTTGTCGGTGCTAATCCTGTTAGGGATTCCGAAACGGCAAACAATTGACCTGAAGAACTTCACTGCTGATTGTGCTGTCACCTTTCTCACTGGTTCCACTTCTGGCCACTTTGTGAACTTGTCGATTGCTACGTACAAGTACTCAAAGCCCCCGACGGCGCGGGGAAAGGGGCCGAGGATGTCGAGCCCCCAGACCGAGAAGGGCCAGGACAAAGGGATCGTCTGGAGAGCTTGAGCTGGCTGATGTATTTGCTTGGCATGGAACTGGCACGCTTCACACTTGGTTACTTGTGCAGTTGCATCTTGGATGGCTTCTGGCCAAAAGAAACCTTTCCGGAACGCCTTCCCGGCAAGTGCTCTTGCGCCAATGTGGTGGCCACATATGCCTCCGTGTATCTCTGCCAACAGCTTCTGTCCATCTTCCCGGGAAATGCACTTCAACCTGACACCGTTGAGTCTTCTTCTGTACAGTTCATTGTCGACGAACTGATACATACTTGACTGTCTGGTTATTCTCTCTATCTCTTCTGGTTCTTCGGGAAGTTCTCCAGTTTGAAGAAAACGGACGATTTGCTGTGCCCATGCTGGAGCCTGAGGCTCAACAACAAGGACTAAAGGCATCAGTGCTGCTGCGGGAACCTCAGCTTCTACAGCAAGAACCTGCGGCTCTGCCGGAGCTGAGGGTTCCCCGGCAAGCCTGCCGGGGCGAGGCTTGTCGGGAACGCCTGCTTCAACTGCACAGACCCTTGGGTCCGCAGGAGCAGACTGTTCCTCAGCATCTTGGTTGTTGCTCTTGGGGACCTTGGCGGCGGCTTCAGGAAGATCCGCCGGCAAGTAGTCGCCGGAGACCAACTTCCTCTTCTTGCTTTGCCCAACTGATGGTGTAACGGATGGTTGAGTTAGCTTGAGCACGAAGACCCCTGGTTCCACAGGTAACTTCATTGCAGCACACTTTGAGAGGCCATCTGCGATATCATTCTGAGCTCTTGGAACGTGCTCCATCTGCAGACCTTCAAAGTGTTCTTCAAGCTTCCTCACTTCATCGACATAAGCCTCCATCAAAGGACTCTGGTAACTCTTGTTTACTTATCGGACCACCAGTTGTGAATCTCCCCGCACAATCAACTTCTTGATCCCAAGTTCGGTCGCAATTCTGAGACCGGCAAGCAAACCTTCATACTCAGCAGTATTGTTTGTCGCTTGATCCTTGGGAAAGTGCATCTGAACAACGTACTTGAGGTGCTCTCCGGTGGGTGCTATGAGTAATACGCCCGCGCCGGCGCCTTGTAGCGAGAAGGCACCATCAAAGTACATTATCCACTCTTTGCTTGCTTCTTGGACGGGGATGCTTGTCTCTGGAACTTCTTCATCTGGTGTTGGGGTCCATTCTGCTATGAACTCTACCAAAGCTCTGCTCTGTATGGTTGAAGTACTTTCAAACTTGAGGCCAAAACTTGACAGCTCTAGTGCCCACTCGACGATCCTGCCTGTTGCTTCTGGATTTTGCAATATCCTCTTCAACGGAAAGCAAGTGACCACTGTTATCTCGTGTGCTTGGAAGTAATGGCGTAGCTTTCTTGAGGCCATGAGGAGACCGAAAAGCAACTTTTGCACCCCAGAGTATCTTGATCTAGCCCCCTGCAAAAGGGAACTTACAAAATAAACTGGGCGCTGCACCATCTTCTTTCGCACTTCTCCTTGTTCCTGCGCAGACTTGTCCTTGTCGGGGCCAGAGCTTGTCGGGGAAGCCCCCTGCTTGTCGCTGGATGCGCTTGCCGGGGATGTGGGTTCTTCATCCGCCTCCCTCTCCGCTACTAACGCATCACTAACCACTTGATTGGTTGCTGCTAGGTACAGCAGCAACTTCTCCTGTGGCCTAGGTGCGACAAGTATTGGAGTGGAGGACAGGTATCCTTTCAAGTCTTGCAGTGCTGCCTCCGCTTCCGAAGTCCATTTCATAGGACCTGCCTTTTTCAAGATTTTGAAGAAAGGCAGGGCGCGTTCTGCAAACTTTGAAATGAACCTGCTGAGGGCAGCCACACAACCAGCAAGTCTCCTTACGTCCTTGACGCGCTTCGGGGCTTCAATCTGCTCGATGGCTTTTATCTTGTCGGGATTGGCTTCAATCCCCCTCTGGGACACAAAGAACCCGAGAAGCTTGCCGGAGGGGACTCCGAAAACGCACTTCTCGGGGTTCAACTTGAGTTGTATCTTGCGCAGATTCTCAAAGGTTTCTTCTAGGTCTTGAATCAGGGTGTCCTTGCTCTTGCTCTTGACCACTATATCATCCATGTAGGCTTCTACATTCCTGTGTATCTGTGGCTCAAAAGCAGTGTGGACCACCCTTGCAAATGTTGAGCCCGCATTCTTCAATCCAAAGGGCATGCGTATGAAGCAGTATGTGCCACATGGAGTAATGAATGCAGTCTTCTTTTCATCTTCCTCAGCCATGAATATCTGGTGGTAACTTGAGTATGCATCGAGAAATGAAAGCAACTCACATCCAGCCGTGGAGTCAACAATCTGGTCGATGCGCGGCAAGGGAAAAGGATCCTTGGGACAAGCTTTATTCACATCAGTGAAGTCTATACAAAGTCTCCATTTCCCATTAGCCTTTCGCACGACAACTGGATTGGCCAACCATGTAGGATGGAGTACGCCTCTAACCAGGCCTGCTGCTTCCAACTTCTTTATCTCCTCGGCAATGAACTCTTGGCGCTCCACAGCTTGCTTCCTGACCTTCTGCTTGACGGGCCGCGCGTGAGGACAAACAACAAGCTTGTGCTCAATTACCTTCCTGGGAACGCCGGGGATGTCAGACGGTTGCCATGCGAACACGTCGACATTCGCCCGCAGGAAGGCAACGAGCGCGCTTTCCTATTTGGGGTCGAGCGTAGCACTGATGGTGAAGGTACCACTAGTGCCGTCCTCCTTGGCGGACACCTTCTTGGTTGCCGGTGGAGCTGCCATTCCTTTCTTGCACTTGCCGGTGGAGCTCGATGGTGCGTCCTCGACGGCAGCGCAGCACTCCGAAGAGGTGCGTTTGCCGGAGTGGGCTCCAGAGCTCTTGCCGGACTTGGTCTTCCCCCCGGGAGCTTCAGCGGCAAGTGTCTTGCTGTCTGCCGCGGCTGCTGCGTCCCGGTAGATCTTGTCGGCGCAGATAAGCGCATCTTTCTTGTCGCCGGGGACAGAGATGACGCTTATCGGCCCCGGCATCTTGAGCATGTTATATGCGTAGTGGGAAGCTGCCATGAACTTGGCGAGCGCAGGACGGCCAAGTATCCCATTATATGGTAATGGAATATCGGCAACGTCGAACGTGATCCTCTCCGTCCTGAAGTTGAGCTCTCCGCCAAAGGTCACTGACAGCGTGGTCTTTCCCTTCGGCTTGCTCCTTCCCGGGTTGATCCCTTGGAACGACCCGGTTTCCTCGAGCTCGCTGTCGGGAATCTGCAGTTTCTTGATCACAGCGGAGGAGATCAAATTGAGGCCGGCCCCGCCGTCAACCAACATCTTGGTGACCTTGAGGTTGCGGATAGTTGGCGAAACCAACATCGGCAAACACCCGACCACAGTTGTGCGGTCAGGGTGGTCCTCAAGGTCGAAGATGATGGGCGTGCCGGACCATTTCAGTAGCCTGCGTGACTCGACGGGTGGCTCAGCTGCATTCACTTCCCGCACCCACTGCTTGAGTTGGCGGTGGGAAGTGTGCAGAGAGGCACCTCCATCGACACACAGAACCTCCGTGGCCTTCTGGAACTCCTGCTCGCTGTTGTCTCCTTCATCCATGTCCTCATCGTCGTCTTCATCTTCATCCTTGTCGCGGCCCCGGGGAGGTCTGTCTCCTTGCCGCTGCTTGGCCTTGCCGCGGCGTCCTCCCCGGCCATTGAACGGCCGCTTCTTGCTTGGCTCTCCTCCGCCTCCTTGGGCCTTCTCCTTGTCGCGTCGCTCGTATTCAGCCTTCTGCTGCTCTACGAGGTACTCTACTCTTTTGCAGTTCTGGAGATCGTGGCCCTTGGTGCGGTGGATCTTGCAGTACTGCTTGTCGGAGCCATCCTGCTTGTCGGCTGCCGCCACAGGGGTGGCCTCCTTGCCGGAGCCACCAGCCTATGTCTTCTTGGCGGGAGCCTCCTTGCCGGACTGCTCGACAACCAGTACTTCCTTGCTCTTCTTCTTCTTGTTGTTCCGCCGCCGGTTTTTCTTTGCCGGGGCGGCATCCTCGCTGTCTGTTCCTCCTGCTCCAGTATCCTCTCCGGGGAGTCTCCTCCCCTCCTCAGTGCGCGCACACTTGTCAGCCAGAGCGTAAAGCTCGCTGACATCCCGGATCTTGGTCATCGCCATCTCCTCCCTCATCCGGCGGTTGCGCACGTTCTGGTGGAACGCGCTGATAACCGCGGCAGGGTGGACGTCGGGAATGTTGTGCTGAACGCGGCTGAACCTCTGGATATACTTTCGCAGGGACTCTCCCTCTTTCTGGGCTAGGATGTGGAGATCGCTTTCCTGGCCGTGGGGTTTGTGGCCGCCCGTGAAGGCGCCAACAAACTGGTGGCACAGATCTGCCCAAGAAGAGATGGAGCTCTCCGGCAAGTGCATGAGCCAGGATCTAACATTGGGCTTGAGCACGAGCGGGAAGTAGTTCGCTAGGATCTTCTCGTCGCGTCCCCCGGCAGCCTGCACCGCGATGGTGTAGATGCTGAGGAACTCCGAGGGGTGTGTCTTGCCGTCGTACTTCTCGGGTACGTCGGGCTTAAAGTTCTTCATGCTGGGCCACTGGACTTGCCGCAGCTCTCGGGTGAACGCAGGGCAACCTGCCGCGTACGGCAAGTCGCCTGGTTCACCGGGCGCGTGCATGTCGACAGCGGTCCCAGCACGCTGGTCTGACTGTCTTCGGGCTTCTCTTCGACGCTCGATACGAGTCCGAGCGTCCTCTTGTCGCCTGTCGTCGAGGACTTGGCGCTGATCGCGGCGAGCCCGCGGATCCGACGACGCCGTGGAGTCGTCGTCGACGTTGATCCGGCGGGGTGGCGATTTCTGCTTCCGCGGCGGGGAGTGCACGGTAGTTGCACCCCCGGCGGTCTTGTCTCCGTCGGCCTTCGCTTGGTCGACTTGCCGCGACCGTGATGTTGCCGGCTGTTGCGGCGTGTCGTTGTTGGCGAAGGCGATGAGGCTCTGGATCGTAGCCCTCCAGTCTTCGGCCTTGTCTGCCGCTGGAGGGAAGTCGAGGAGCAGCTGGGCCCTTGCTAGAGCTTCTGCTGGAGAGGAGGGAAGCGGTGGTGAGCGGTGCGAGGAGCGAGACATGCTCGGACTTCTAACAGGGTTAGAAGGAGCAGGGTCCCGCCCCGGCGACCGCGCCTTGCTCGTACCAGCGCGCTGGCCTTGAGCATCCCGCGATCCACCGGCTTGTCCCCGTCCCAGCAAGCGTATGGTACCTCCGGTACCACGTCGCTGCTGGTCTGGCACCTCCTGAGAGGGACGTGGTGCGTGCACGGACGCTGAGGTCTTGGAGTTCGCCCGGTCGTCCGTCTTGTCTTTAGACTTGGCGGCGCCGCGAGTGTCCTCGCCGGCGTCCACCCCTCCGCCAGCGTCTACCCCACCAACCGTTGGTTCTGGTGGTGGCGGGATCGACGCAGACGGGCCTCCGACCTCCGAAGCCTTCTTCTTCGGAGGCATGTTGATGTAGTCGATGAGGTTGATGAAGCTGGAGGAGTTGCTGAAGATTGCGCCCGCGTGAGCGCCGGATCAGGTTCGCACAACCTCGACGCCCCTACCTGGCGTGCCAAAGATGTCGGGGAAACTGGCCGCCCACGAACACCTATGGGACCGGAGCCCCTTCTACGTTGCGGTAAGGGAGCGGAGGGAGCACAGAGAGCAGATCGAGGAGCACACGCTGGCAGTTTACCCAGGTTCGGGCCGCGAGGACGCGTAAAACCCTACTCCTGCTTTGGTTGTATTGAGTTCTTGGGCTCGTGAGCTTGAAGATCTACAGTACTAGCTACGCCGAGCGTGGGAGTGATCGAGTTTCTAGGATCCAACCTCCTCTACGTTGTGCATGGGCCTCCATTTATAGCTCAAAGGGGTCACCGACAGGTGTCAACGTAGACGAGGGTAAAAGCGTAAAATCGGTGGTAGATGGAACAGTGCATGAACAGTGTATGCACAGTGGTCTATACCTAACCCTGACGATGGGGGACAAGGGCATTGAATGCCCGTCGCCGTCACCCCAAAAGCGCCCGCCCGGGCGTCTCCGTTCGCCACGACGACGGCCTCGTCACCGCGGCTCGCCATCGTGTACCCCAGGCTGCACAGCCATCTGCCACGTGCCCCTGGAAGGGCCCCAGGGCGACGCGTGGCCAGATGAGCTGGAGCGCAGGCACACAGTGTAAGCCACCCCCGGCAAGCACCTTGCCGGGGCTGCTATCTTGCCGGGCCCGGAAGCTTGCCGCTCTCCGGGTCCTGCCGGGGCGCATGATGCGCCACGATATATCTCCTGAAGTGTTATTCTTTGGCCTTCCTGGCAAGCTCCTCTCGCCAGGGTCTTGTGAGAATAGAGTGGTCTTGTGCTTGGAGCAGCCTTCCCGGCAAGCTCCTCTTGCCGGGGCCTTGATCTTCTGACTTGTATACTTTGTTCTTGAATGGCTTCAAAAGGGTCCAGAGTGGGTTTTTGGCGGGCGCGTGGTGAGCCAGACCACGAGACGCTGCTACTGCCCATGCACAAGTCGGGATACTAAGGTACCCCTACTTTAGTACACCGACACTCGCAGGAACGGATGGTCCTTTGATGTTGTCCAGTTCGATGAGTTCATGGTCCAGTATCAGTTTCATAACCCCATGGAGGGGGTTGTGCCCGACGAGGAGGAGCACGGTGAGTTACCACCCTTTCAGGAAGATACCGCCACCGAGTTTGGTGAAGGGTCTTCCTCTGCTTGGCGTACGGACCCTTCCTCGTGGGAGACTCCGAGGAGTTTGGTATACGCGCCAGCATCCTTCTACGACCCTTGGACTCACCACCATACCCCTGGAGCAGGAGGCTCCTGGGGCAGTAGCTGCTACCAACTTAGGCCAAAAGCCTAAGCTTGGGGGAGTACGTGCCCCTCTCACTTTTCCATTGTATTATCCGTTTTATTCGCTTTGATCTTTTCGAAGTTTTTACTCGTTCTTCTTTATTTCTCTCTTTGCAAAAACAACAAAAAGATTTTCTCTTTCTTTAGCTTTCGTTCAACCTTTGAAATAATCCAAAAAGATTTCCTTTTCTCTCTAGTTTGCTTTGTTTTCAGAGTTCAGCTCGAGTCCGTGATGGCATTTAATTATATTTCCTACGTTCGATCGTGCAAGTGACGAGGCAGTAATGACGAAGATCGACTGAAAGGAAGCAACAAGGAAGACCGGTATGAACTCTTCTTGTTTCTACTTTTGTACATATGCCTGTACTTATGATCTAGAGACCAGCTTGTAGCGACATAGTGCTATGTTTACAATGCTCTTCCAGTGGTTCATGCTTTCCTTGTGGCTAGTCTCGAATAGTTAGAGTATATAATGTGTTATCGAAATGATCTACATGCATTGCACTGTTCATAGTCTGGTTTACTAAGGTGGTATTTCCCTTTAGAGAATTTTTGGATTGACTTGGCACATGCTTACACATGTTTGAGACTAAAAAGTCTGCTCTGCCTTGATGATCTTTGAGTTTTAGAATAGTTATATCACTTTCATGCCCGATTCAATGTTGCTTTGTCGCTCTGCATGATTATGACCGTTATTGCTCTCTAGTTGGTCGCTTCCCAGTCTTTTGCTAACCTCCACCTGTACTAAGCGGACTGACTGCTTGTGCATCCAAAATCCTTAAAACCTGTTATGCCATATGAGTCCACCATACCTTCCTATACATGGTATTTACCTGCCATTCCTAACGAAGACTTTCGTGTACCATCTCGAAATTAATCAAAAGCATTTCTCTTTTTGTGCCTCTGTTTTAGCTCATGAGGAAGTAGTAGTTAATTCATGATCTTTTTAAGTTGGACAAGTTTCACCCCTGGATTGCATGTCTAATGTGCAAACCCCTAATACGAAAAGGAACTGGCATAGAGTGCGCCCGGCTCAAAAAGATAATACAACAAACAAACCCTCCTTCACGCGTTGTTCATGAGAAATCAGAAAACTTTGGCAGTGATAAACAAAAGAGATTAAGAGGATGTGATCGTCCTCATGCGGGAGCCGTTCCTCGAAACTTGTCCAGCTCAAGAAGTGATTGAGTTATCTGCTAGCATTCGTTGACGAAATATGCACCTCTCAAAAATGTTTTTACCTCTGTTTTTAAAACCAAGAGCTCTGGTACATGTTTAGTTTTTGTTTCCGACCACGGGTTTTCAACCTTGCCAACAAAAGCCACGGTTCGAGAGTCTCCACCTTCTTTCTTCAAAGCACCAACTAGGAGAGCATAAATGTCATTCTGAGTGTAATGTGCATTGTCCCAAAGTATTACATTGTCTTCTGCATGCTTGTGATATGATTTATTCTGAAACTCTTAGTTCTAGTCTCCTTTAAAACTCTCGAGGAGTTTCTGCATTTATGTTTTGCTTCACTCATGGAGGCTAGCGAGATACCACCCTAATATGCTCAAGCTATGTGCAATGTAATCTTGTCTTGATTTTCAGTAATATATTATTTACTTCTAAGTATTTGTGATTGGTCACTTGAAAGAAGGATTGCTCCGTGCATTGTCCTCATAGTACTGTTTCAATACTTGCTAGACTCTTTTCGTAGTACATGCTTATATACATCTAATGAAGCAAAAGAGTTTGTCAAAGTTTTCTTTGTCGCGTCCAGTTCGTTGAACTGAATTGCTTGAGGACAAGCAATATGCTAAGCTTGGGGGAGTTGATACGTCTCAAACGTATCTACTTTTCCAAACAATTTTGATATTGTTTTGACCTCATTCTTGCATGATTTGAACTAAACTAACCCGGACTGACGCTGTTTTCAGCAGAGTTGCCTGTATGGTTTTATTGTGTGCAGGAAAACGGATTTTTAGGTATCTCAGAAAAATCCACGAAAAATCACAGAAAATCCACGCACCCGAAGGAACCCGGAGCCAGAAGAGGGACCAGGGGGGAGCCAGGGGGGCCCCAGGCGCCCTGGTGGCGTGGCCCAGCCCCTGGCCGCGCCGGGGGGTCGCCTGGGTGGGCCCCACCTCCCCTGGTGCCCTACTTTGACTCATATTTTAGCTCGCGACGGAGAAATCCCAGATCAGAAGTTCTTTTCCCAGTTTTCGTCGCGGAGCCGCCGCCAACCTCTGTTCTTCTTCGGGAGGGCTAATCTGGAGGCTGAATTGGCCTCCGGAGAGGGGAGATCGTCGCCATCGTCATCATCATCACCACTCCATCATCCCTCCATGACTTCTCCTTCCATGTGTGAGTAATCCCCTGCTGTAGGCGAAGGGGATGGTAGGGATTGGATGAGTTAGATCATGTAATAGTTTGTCAGATCGTTGGGGGCATGTTGCCTATCATCTACTATGGTGTTTATCATCTTTGCTTCAACTTGTTATTCTTAATGCTTGACACTTAGGGCCCGAGTGCCATGATTTCAGATCTGAACCATATGTGTTTGCATGAATATATTTGTGTTCTTGATCCTATCTATGAGTTGTTTGCACCTATTACGGTTCGGAACCGGCGATCCCAAAAGTGACAGCTTGGGACACCAAAGGGGATGGTCCGTAGTTTGAGGATTACATGTATCCATTGAGTTCATTGCTTTGTTCCGGTGCTCTTTGACAGGAGCACCTTAATCTCCATAAGTTCCTTTTGGCCCCGTTCGTAGCGGGATGGTAGGACAAAAGATGTTGTGCAAGTTCTTATTGCAAGCACGTACAACTACCTACGGGATACATGCCTAATGTTTGATATTTGCCTAGATGATCATTACTTTTCCGTGTGCCGTGCCCCAAGTTAGAATCATGATATATCTCATCCATGCAGCGCCCAACCATCCGTCTCCCTAGCCTACAGTGTTTTAAATCCTGCTTGTCACTAGTTGCTACTTTTGCCATTTACCTTTAGTATTCACCTTTGCTGTTTACTTTTACTACCACTATCATCACTATCATATCACTGTTACCACTTATGTTTTGTTGCAAGTAAGTATATTTCAGGTGCGGTTGAATTGACAACTCAACTGTCAAAGCTTATAAATACTCTTTGGCTCCCCGTGTGTCGAATCAATAAATTGGGTTATTCTTACCCGCGAAGACTATCTCGATCCCTTACGGTTGAGGGTTATCAACAAGCGGCGTGCTCTGGAAGACACCCGCAAGCACAAGATGGTCAGCAAGGGAAGTTCCAGCAACCAGAAGCCTCGCCCGTGGCAGTCAGCCCCGCCAAGCCAACCTATCAGCAACCAAGAGCTCCTGCACCTCGCACCAACTATCAGCCTCAGCAGTATGCCAACCCAAGGCCAGCCTTCAACCCCAATAACAGTGGTGGCAACAAGGTCAACAATCCGAACCAAGTCACTTGCTTTGGATGTGGTCAGTTAGGACACATCTCAAGGGTGTGCCCCAACAAGAAGCCTGATGCCCCGCGCCCCAATGCACAGAACCCAGGACAAGGCCGCGGGATGCCACCAAGGAATCCAGCTCCTCGAAACCCGCCTAACCATGGGAAGGGGCGTGTGAATCACGTCACTGCTGAAGAAGCCCAGGAAGACCCGGACGTCGTGCTGGGTACGTTCCTTGTCAACTCAGCACCTGCAACTGTCTTGTTTGATTCTGGAGCCACGCATTCATTTGTCACTCAAAGATTTGCATTAAAAAGTGGCATGACCCCTACACCCCTGAATAACCCCATGGTGGTACAAACCCCCAGAGCAGAGATGAGAGCCAAGATAGGCTGTAAAGGAGTCAGTATTACCATTAACGGTGTAGACTTCCTAGCAGACCTTATCGTCCTAAGATCGCAAGGCTTGGATGTGATCCTAGGGATGGATTGGCTCAGCAAGCACCAAGGCTTGTTAGACTATGCCAATCGGACTGTCACTGTGACCAATGACCAAGGAGTCGAAGTCAAGTTTGCTTCCAACTCCTCTTCCGCTCAAGCCGCTCAAGTCAACTGTCTATTTGAAGTTGGGCTAGAGCAAGTACCGGTGGTATGCGAGTATCCTGATGTCTTTCCGGATGAACTACCGGGAATGCCCCCTGACCGTGACATTGAGTTCATCATCGAGCTCGTGCCCGGAGCAAGACCCATCTATAAGAAGCCTTATAGAATGGGGACGGAAGAATTAGCCGAGTTGAAGAAGCAACTGGAAGAGCAGCTGAGGAAGGGATTTATCCGCCCAAGTGCCTCCCCTTGGGGATCACCTGTTCTGTTTGTGGCAAAGAGGGATGGTACCATCCGCTTATGCATTGACTATCGCTCCCTCAATGAAGTTACAATCAAGAACAAATATCCACTTCCCAAAATCGAAGATCTGTTTGATCAGCTCAGCGGAGCCAAGGTGTTCTCCAAGATCGACCTCAGATCTGGGTACTACCAGCTGAAGATCAGACCCCAAGATATTCCGAAGACGGCATTCATAACCAGATATCGCCTGTACGAGTGCACGTTCATGTCCTTTGGGTTAACCAATGCCCCAGCTTACTTCATGTATCTCATGAATAAAGTCTTCATGGAATATTTGGACAAGTTTGTTGTTGTCTTCATCGATGACATTCTTGTCTTCTCGAAGACGGAGGAAGAACACGAGCAACATTTGAGGATGGTCCTAGACAAGCTTCGGGAGCACCAACTATATGCCAAATTCAGCAAGTGTGAGTTCTGGCTGCATAAAGTTGGATTCTTAGGTCATGTCTTGACCGAAGAAGGATTATCAGTTGATCCCGCGAAGATCGAAGCTATGACCCAATGGCAATCTCCAACGACCGTCAAGGAAGTCAGAAGCTTCCTCGGACTTGCGGGCTATTACCGCAAATTCGTGGAAGGATTCTCTAGCATTGCCCGACCGATGACTCAGCTCCTCAAGAAGGACAAGAAGTTCGAATGGACGCCAAAATGCGAAGAGAGCTTCCAAGAACTTAAGAAGAGATTGACCACCGCCCCAGTTCTGGCAACACCTGATATTCACAAGGAGTTCGTGATATATTGTGATGCCTCTCGAACCGGATTGGGAAGCGTTTTGATGCAAGAAGGTCGAGTCATAGCCTACCTCTCCAGGCAGCTACGACCTCATGAGGAGAACTACGCTACTCACGATCTTGAGTTAGCGGCAGTGGTTCATGCCTTGAAGACATGGTGGCATTACCTCCTAGGGAAACGGTGTGAGATATACACAGACCACAAAAGTCTGAAGTACATTTTCACCCAAAAGGAATTGAACATGAGGCAGCGAAGATGGTTGGAACTCATCAAAGACTATGACCTCAGTGTTCAATATCACCCCGGGAAGGCTAACATGGTGGCCGATGCCTTAAGCAGGAAGGCTTGCTCCTTGAATGCCATAATTCAAAAGAGGCAGCCAGCCCTGTTTAAGGAGTTCGAACAATTCAGTTTGGAATTGGTCACCCCTGGATTTCTGGATCATTTGGAAGTCAGACTGACCCTGATGGATGAAGTCAAGAAGGCGCAAGGCGGACATGCAAGCATTGAAGGCATCAAGAAGAAGATGAAGCTAGGCAAGGCCCCAGGATTCTCTGAAGACGAGCACGGGATTGTTTGGTACAAAGGCCGCATCTGCGTACCAAACAAGATGGAGTTGAAGAACCTGATCCTGCAAGAAGCCCACGACACTCCGTATTCCATCCACCCTGGAGGAACCAAGATGTATCAAGACTTGAAGGAAAGATTCTGGTGGCACGGGATGAAAAGAGAGATTGCAACCTATGTTGCAAAGTGTGATGTGTGCCAAAGGGTCAAGGCTGAATATCAGCGACCCGCTGGATTGCTTCAACCACTCAAGGTTCCTGAGTGGAAGTGGGATAAAGTCGGAATGGACTTCATCACTGGATTACCAAGGTCGAATAGAGGACATGACTCCATCTGGGTCATAGTCGACCATTTGACCAAGGTGGCCCATTTCATTCCTGTCAAGACCACTTATGATGGCAACCGGCTGGCAGCTCTCTACATCGACAGAATCGTAAGCCTTCACGGCGTTCCTAAGGAGATTGTGTCAGATCGAGGAACCCAGTTCACCTCAAGGTTCTGGAAGAAGTTCCAAGAAGCCTTGGGAACCAAATTATGTTTCAGCATGGCTTTCCACCCACAGACCGGAGGTCAGACAGAACGAGTAAATCAAATTCTCGAAGATATGCTCCGAGCCTATGTCTTGGCATATGGAGCCAAGTGGGAAGATTGTCTCCCTTTTGCCGAGTTCTCCTATAACAACAGTTATCAGTCGAGCCTTCAGATGGCACCATTTGAGGTGTTGTACGGACACAGATGTCGCACACCCCTCAACTAGTCAGAGACTGGAGAAGGGCTAGTCTTTGGACCGGATATTCTCCCCGAAGGAGAAGAGCAAGTCCAACTAGTCAGAGAGCGTTTGAAGGCAACCAAGTCAAGGCAGAAGAGTTATGCTGACACTCACCGTCGGGACATGAGTTTCCATGTCGGGGACCATGTGTACCTGCGGGTAACTCCTCTAAAGGGAACCAAGCGTTTCCACGTCAAGGGGAAGCTCGCACCAAGGTTCATTGGACCCTTTGAGATCACTGCACGACGAGGAGAAGTGGCTTACCAATTGGAACTACCACCTGAGCTATCCGATGTGCACAACGTATTCCATGTGTCACAACTCCGGAAATGTCTCCAAGTTCCGAACAAGCCTGATCTCTACAAGGATGTTGATCACCAAGCCATTGATCTGCAGCCTGATTTGACCTACCGCGAGAAGCCCATTCGCATTCTGGATGAAGCAGAACGACGGACGCGAAGCCGCACCATCAAGTACTTCAAGGTCTAGTGGAGCAACCACACGGAAGCAGAAGCAACCTGGGAACGTGAAGACTATCTTAGATCCGAGTATCCCGATCTCTTTTAAGACCTAGTTTAGGAATCTCGGGGACGAGATTCTTGTAAGGGGGGTAGGTCTGTCACACCCTGCATTTTGTAACATGTTATTTGCATCATTGAAGCATGAAAATTTGGGCCAGCAATTTTTTTGGCATCATTTGGCTTTTATTTGAATTAAGCTTTTTGCCTCATGTGTTTTTCATGTGCGCATTAAAGTCAACTATTACCTCTTGTAGAATTCATCTCCATACCTAAAACTTCTGCCCAATGATCATGCCAAGTGTTATATAGCAGTATAGTATTTTCTTATAAAATTAATTTGGCCAAAATGTATTTTTGAAATTTAGTATTCCAAAAACCCCTGAATTGAGGTTTGCACTGCAAGTGCTTGATTTAGGGTGAGAAAATTATTTCAAAAAGTATATTTGAGACCTAGTAGTCATAGGACTCCCAGAAACCACAAAATATAATTTTAAAAGTTATTTTCCTATTTTATTTAAAAGCTTTTTCTTAAGGCCAGAAATGGTCTTTAATAGGGGAAAATTATTTAAGTATTTCAAAAATATTTGCCAAAATTCAGGGAGATTCATAGGACATATATTGTCCATATATAAGAGTTTCAACACTTGGTCATGTTCAAAATAATGGGCTAATCCCTCTAAAACCCTTTCTGGATATTTCAAGCTTTTGAAATATTTACAAAGGAAATATTCTCCAAAAATTCCAGGGAAATTCTATCATGTCATATATGACATATTTGATGATCTTGCCAAGCCCCATGCCCTGGGAAGCAATAAAACATCCTCAAAACCCTTCAAAACCATTCTGTCCATATCTGCAGTTTGAGCAACATTACATTGCCAAACTTGTCCAAATGCTCTCAAACTTGGTGCACATGCTAGAATGGCCTAATAAGGCATCTAGACCAAATGGCACAAGATTTGGAGTAGAGCAACTTGATCTGAATACCCCAAAACCATTTCTGTTCAAATTCAAATTTGAACAACTTTACATTACCAACTTTTTACCTGGAGCTTCAAACTTTGTGGGCATGATCATAACCCCAAATGATGAAACTACACCAAGTGGTGCATCAAGGGGAGATGATTAGCTTGACTTAAACAAGATGAAGCCATTTCTGTTGATTTCTAGGGTTCACCAAAGTTACATTGGCTAGTTTCTTCAAATGAGCCCAAATTTGGTGAAACACCCTATTTCCATACGACATTCAATCTTGTTAAGTGCCATGGCTAGTGGAGATCATTTGCTTGTCCAAAACTTGATCAAACACCTTCTGCCATTTTACCAAAACTATCATCTTGACCTCTTTTACTATTACTTTTGCCTCAACTTTCTACCACAGCTTCATCTAGTTACATTCTACCTCCAGTAAATCCCGCATGTCCACAGCTCCATGATTGAGGGGTGAAAACCCCAATTCACTTTGCTGGACAGCCAAATTCTACTCATTTACCAGCTTCACTCCTCTCTCACTGATCATCCAGAGCATCCAAGGCCACACCTGAGTTGTTTACGTCGTCCTGGACCCCCCAGACACGGCGGACACGCCCAGAGAGCCAATGGCATGCCATGGCATGCGATAAGCACGCTCCAGAGCGCGCTACAGTGCGCATCCGCACTGTAGTTTCGCCCAATCGCTCGCCTCCGACCACCTCGTGCTCCCCCCTCGCGCCTACCGATGCGCCTCGACGTCTGCGACCTCCCCCGGCGCTGTCCCCCTCCTCCTCCTCCCTCCAGTGACCGCCCTCACACGCGTGCCGGCCACCCGCAAGCTCCACTCGTCGGCCTCACACGCGCGCACCCTCTGGAGCATCCCCCGCTCCTCCTCTCCCCTCTACTAGGCGTAGACCTCACCCATGAACCTTCCCGACTCGAACACGAGCGCCTGCACGGCCTCTGGCCTCGCCCGTGACCTCGCCGGCGCACGAGTCTACGGTGGACCAGGGCTCGGCTATATAAGCACGCCCCGAGCCTCTCCAGCAGCACCCAACTCCTCCCCGTACTACCAGTAGCACACCAGCACCACCCATTCCCCCTCAGAAAGCCTCAGTGCTCGGGATCGACCGGAGCTCCGCCGCGTCGGGCAACCGGAGATCTCGCGGTACAGCCCCTCTCCGGCCCAACTCTCGCTCGATCTGGAGCCATCAGACCTCACTGACTCGTTCCCCTCCTTCTCCCACTCCTATTGCAGCCCGGAGCGAGCCTGCCAGGATCTTCCCGCCGCTCCTCCGCCGTTCCACCTCGCCGCCGACGAACCAGGCCTCTCCGGCGAGCCGCACCACCACCACTGGAACGGCGACTCCTTGCTGAACCCGTTCCTGCCCGTAGCTCGCCTCGCCGTGCACCCTATCGCCGCCGGTGAGCTCGCCGCCCCTCTGGCCGTGAGGTTGAAGATGACAGGCGGGCCCCGCCTGTCACCCTCACCACTCTCTCTCTCCCCTCTCTGCCACTGACCGCCGGGCCCCGCCCGTCAGGTTTAAAATCCCTAACGCGCGCGCGCTAGCGCCCCAGCGGTGGGCTATTCGCCCTAGGCCGTGCACTGTGGCCGTTCTGGCCCAGTGGCACAGGGCCTTTTCCTTTTATTCTTTTCTATGATTATTTCAAATAATTTCACAGAATTAAATATATGTCCAAATGAATTAATTCCAACTCCTAAAATCTTGTAAAATTCCAACCTATTTAATGGTGTCACTTTCACACATATCCATGAATCTTTTCTGTTCTGTTCAAATTTAAATTCAAATTTGAACATTAAAACTTCTGTTCAAAAATCCTTAGATCCCATTCTGCAACTCCAAAACTCCAACTAAGAATTTTCGCCATCTTAGTTTTCCCTCTAGTATTTAACAAAAATAAGTTGACATTTTTCTGAGCACTTTGATTTTTCTGTTTTTATTGTGGTCTTATTTTCCCGTTGTTATTTTGCGACGATTAGATACCGTATTTGACGAGGTTGTTGAGGAAGAAGGTGGAGAAGGATTTGAAGACTTTGAAGACCAAGCCAATCCAGGCAAGCAGCCCTTTGACCATGATACACTTGTGTTCTTCGGAACCCGTTTGTTTTCGAATGCATGATGATAAGAGTTATGGTGGTGACCTAATTTGAAACCACCATATGATGCATGCTTTACTCTTGATCTTGCTATGTGCTTGATGCAATGCAAATGGTCAGTAGTGATGCTTAGTGATGCATGTGTGCCATGAAACCTTCGTGGTTGCATTCTTTAAAAAAAAACATCGGGTGCCCCTAATGCCCGAGGGTGATATTGAGTTAGGTCATCACTTGAGGAAGAAGTGATGTGCCGGTAAAGATCTTGTGCATGGGTGAAATGATGGATTAGATTTAAGTGTGACTACTGTCCCAACCAAACATGTGCAACCACTCTACCCCTTATGGGACGGGGCTTTATTGATTACTTAGGCCGATACTAGCATGGTGCCCGCATTACTAGTGACGGGAAGACTTGAGGTCTTTCCCGGGACGGGGTCGTGCTTGGATAGACGACCATGACTGTTTTCACAGGGCACCGGACACACCGTTGGTCCCTTCGTGTACGCGTGACATTGAAAATAGGGCAAGTCCCATGATCTATTGTTTGTACTCGAGGGTTGTGCACCAACGAGTGGACTCTATGTTAGTGTCGTCTAAGGAAAGATAATGACCGGGTGCTTCCCCCGAGTACTTGAGGTACTGCGGGATCGTGGGTGACACGAAAGCTTCCCGGATCTTGTGGGTAAAGTGCGCAACCTCTGCAGAGTGTAAAACTATTCGAATAGCCGTGTCCACGGTCATGGACAGTTGGGTGGTGCTACTTAAACTATGTCCAGAATTTTACTACATCGGTGAAAGTATGTGTGTGTGATGAGTCAAGGTGGTGACTTGACTCGTTGAGCTGAATCATATTCATGTTGATATCGGTAACCTGTCCTCGAGGTTACGTGAATTTATTGATGCATACACTTGATGGTAGAATATTTATTCTAGCCCGTTGCTAGATTGCTCATTGTTGTTCAATTGCATTGTTACTTTGAACCAAAATCATGGGTTGCTTGCGAGTACATTCAAAGTACCCATTGGCTTGCCACTGGTTATTTAATTGGCCAGGCATGGAGGAACAGGAATATGAAGAAGAGTTCTATGGAGATGAACATGCGATCTAGGATGCTATCCCAGTCAAAATGCCTGTAGGGTTAAGGCAGATGGCATGGGTTTTGCCTATCATCAAAGACTTCCGCTATTCGAGTTATTTGCTGTTCAGCCCTTGAGGCTTTATCTATGTAAGACTTGGCCATAATGGCATTAATTTGTGTAAGACGTTATGTATGGATGTAAGACTCTTGTTATTCAGCTTCTGTGTGTTCAGTGAGCATTGATCTCTGGGATCACTGTACACGTGCATTCGGTGATCTCGACTTGTAAGTCGGGGTCCCCACAAGGAGCTTCTTAACTTCTTCGAAATATGCTTTCGCCCGGTTTTATATATAAAGCGACCCACCTTATAGATATGGTGCCTTGTATGATGCCCTTGACGAATGGCAACACTGTAGTCTACGGGGGCGGCATCACTTGAAAGGGTGGGGAGCAAACATAGGGGCGATCTAAGGAGGCATAGGGAATCATTATTTGCCAAAATAAAGATACTTGACTCTCAAGCTGACAATGTCGACCTCTCTCATGATGATTGGGCTCGTCGTTATGCGGCGGAGGATGAGATGATATTTATTCTGACCTGTGAGGAGATGTATTGGCAACAGCGTGGGCAACAACGATGGGTCCTAAAAGGTGATGCTTGCACGGAATTCTTTCCCGCCGTGGCCAACGGCCGACATCAGAGGTGCGCAATTAGGTTACTTAGAGAAGGGGATATTACTTTCTCCAGGAAGTAGGAGCTTAGAGCATCTCCAGCCGCACCCCCAACAGGCCCCCAGAGCAACTTTTTTCACGTCGGCGCCGAAAAAAAACCCCAGTCGCGCTTCCAAGACGCCGAAATCCGTTGGCTCGACCCGGTTTTGGGACCGGCGATCCCAAGCCGAACCCAACGCACTGGTGGGCGCTCAGGGGCTCCCGCGTCAGGGGAAAACACAGCTGGGCCCAACTGTTGGGGCGAAAAGTAAAGGCAATCGACAGGATTCGCCCCCTACCACCCGCGCGCTCGGCCACCACCCCGCCGATCCCGGGGCCGCCCACCGCCCATCACCGCTAGATATGCCATTCCCCGCCGGAAAAGTGTGAAGGTCTCGCCGCGGCAGCATCTCCACCACCTTCCGGGCGAGTTTTCCGGCGCTCCGGTCACGCAGGGCGGCGTACCAGCGGCTTCGCGCGCACCGCGCCCACCAGGTATTCGGCGATTTGCCTGCTCGGCCGATGGAATCGGACGACGAGGCGGCCCTCGCGGCATGGATGGAGGAGGAAGCCGATGCCGATGTCCAGGACGAGGAGCATCTCATGGTCCTCGCCGCCCTCGACGGCCTCCTCGCGAGCAATGAAAAGCCGCGGTGAGGAGGCTCGGCGCCGGGGCAGCTGAAAGCAAAGAACCGGCATCGTCTGGATGGCTATTGCATGCTCTACTCTGACTACTTCGCCGACGCTCTATTGCACGACGACAAAGTATTTCGGCGCCATTATCGGATGAGCCGAAAGCTTTTCCTCAGGATTGTGAATTCCATCCGGGAGTTCGGCAACTACTTCAAGTGCAAGAAGGATTGCACTGGAAAACTTGGATTCACCTCAATCCAGAAGTGCACGACAGCTATGAGGATGCTTACATACGGAGCTCCCGGTGATTCACTCGAGGACTACGGGCGCATGGCCGAGTCCACGACCATTGAGCATTTCTACAAGTTCCGCATGGCAGTGGTGGCAGTGTTTGGACCATAATACTTGCGATCACCCAATGCTGAAGACACTGCTCGGATCCTAGCACAGAATGCAACAAAAGGATTTCCTGGGATGCTTGGAAGCATCGACTGCATGCATTGGAAATGGAAGAACTGTCCATTTGCTTGGTAGGGGATGTACAAAGGCGCCAAAGGCGGTTGCAGTGTGGTACTTGAGGCAATGGCCACACATGACCTATGGATTTGACACACTTTGTTTGGTATGCCAGGAACTCACAATGACATCAACGTGCTGTAGTGCTGCCCTGTCTTTGCCAAGCTTGTTGAAGGTCATGCTCCTTCGGTGAACTTCGAGGTCAATGGCCGGCACTACAACAAGGGGTACTACCTAGCAGATGGTATCTATCCGAGATGGTCCACATTCGTGAAGACCATCTCAAATCCTGTGCCAGGAGGCAATAACTCTCACTTTGCGAAGGTTCAGGAGGCTTGCAGGAAAGATGTCGAGTGGGCATTTGGTGTGCTCCAATCTCGATTTCCTATTGTCCGGTACCCAGCTCAGACCTGGTCGAAAGATCAAATGTGGGAGGTCATGGCTTGTTGTGTCAACTTGCACACCATGAGCATTGAGAGCGAGCAGAAAGAGCCAGTGTTGGACACTGAACCATATTACAGGCAGGGTCCTCTTGCGCAAGTTGATCACCAGCTACCAGAAACCTGGACTACCTTCCTCAATATGCGTCAGGAGATCCGAGATCCACATGGGCATCAACAACTGCAGCAGGATCTGGTGGAGCACCTATGGAGGCTCAAGGGCAACACCTAGCTCGACGCGTGATGAAATATGAGTTTTTATTTGTTGAACTATATAATTTGTATTGAACTATTTGATTTCTATTGATTTTCTGTGATGAACTATGCGATAAAAAATATTTTAGTTGAATTTTCGCCGAACCATGGCGAATACGGGCCGATTTGCGCCGATAAAGGGCCAATTTTTCGCTGAAACTAGGCCGAAAACCGGTGACATTTGCGCCCAAAATGGGTCGATATCGGCGCCTGGAGGCGGCGGCTGGGAACCAAGTCGCCCCAGCGTCGATTTTAGCACCGGCTCGCCCCCAGGCGGTGATTTTTAAGCCTCCTAGGGGGGCAATGGTTGGAGATGCTCTTAGAACCCATATTGACGGGTTCTATAGACAATTCTTGGGCTCCACTTTCGAGGGCGCCGCTTCCCTGGGTCCTAACATGTGGGGGGAAGATGTCGGCGGAAGATAACAGAGAACTTTTGCGCCCTTTCACCATGTTGGAGGTGACTAGCAACCTAAATAACATGAGAGTGAATACGACACCGGGCCCCGACGGGTTATCAGTGGGCTTTTATAAAAAAATCTGGCACATGGTTGGACCATAGTTTTTTTAACTTGGTGCCCGATTTTAACCTAGGCAAGATCGACGTTCAATGTCTAAACTATGGGGTACTGGCCTTATTACCTAAGGTCCAAGGGGTGGACCATATTAGGCAGTACCGTCCTATAACTCTAATAAATGTAAGCTTTCGGTTATTGGCAAAGGGCTTTGCGACTCGCTTGACGCCGATAGCGAATAAAGTAATTAACCCTAATCAAATGGCTTTTATCCATGGGACTATGGGAGTATACTCGACGACATTGCAGTCGTTCACGAAGTCACGCATAAGATTAAAACAACTAAAGAGGAGGTGTTCATTCTTAAAATTGATTTCGAAAAGGCATACGACAGAGTGAGGTGGGATTTCCTTGAGGGGGTCCTCAGGGCGAAGGGTTTTGATCCTCTATGGATTAGTTGGATGCGTCAGTTGGTCCAAGGGGGCCATACGTTGGTTAATATTAACAGAGAGCTGGGGGCATATTTCCGGAATAAGAGAGGGGTCCGGCAGGGTGACCCCATGTCCCCGCTCTTGTTTAACATCGTGGCCGGTACCTTTGCGTTAATTCTCGACCACGCCAAAGCAGCGTGTCATATCTCCGGGATGGCTTCCGGCAT
The DNA here is from genome assembly GCA_902687465.1 of Secale cereale. Lineage (NCBI taxonomy): Eukaryota > Viridiplantae > Streptophyta > Magnoliopsida > Poales > Poaceae > Secale > Secale cereale. The sequence goes on along the minus strand of LR738713.1, from coordinate 819,748,060 downwards.
TATTCTCGGAGGGATTTCACATCTTCAATATGTGGAAGACACACTTATCTCCATCAAAAATTCAGAGCGTGAAGTACAAATCTTAAATTTCTGCTTATCTGCTTCCAAGAAATGTCGGGCTTCAACATTAACTTTGCTAAGAGTGAGGTGATTCTCACGGGAGGTGATATCGAATTCCAACTTCGGGCGGCTGATATTATGAATTGTGAGTTGGGATCGATACCGCTCAAATACTTGGGCATGCCAGTATCATCGCAGGTGTTAGCAATGGGTGACTTCCTGTTGGAAAGATGAGCAAATTACTACGAGATTTAATCTGAATAAACAGAAGATAAGTCATGACTGCAGCAACAGAGATTAAACTAATCATGTGAACTAGCATAGCAGATGAATAGATCACATCTAGGGCACATACTAGAAACATGAATTCTACCACGATCTCGAACAGGAAGGATAGAATCACATACGGTGCAGCGGGAGCAGCACCACCGGCGTTGACGTTGTCGCCCATGTCGTCGAGGATGAGGTTGCCGAGGTCGGGGAAGAAGTCGTCGTTCGCGAAGTCGTCGCTGCCAGAAGTCGCGCGAGTGCGCTCCCCAAAAACCTGATCGCCCCTCTCTCGTACAGGATCACGAGAGGCGGGGTTCCGGAGGCCTGCTGTCCCTTCTCCCGGTGCACGCCGAAAGGAGGGATGGAGAAGACTTTCTTGGCGGCGCAATGATCTGGAACGGTGGTGAGAAACCATACGAAGCGGCGGCGGCTAGGGTAGACGTATGCCGAACTATATAGTGCGGGCCGGGTAGGTCGTGGGAATAAACCCCACGTCCGAGTCGTCACGATCCAAAAGAATCGGAAACGGTTCAGTAATTAACGCGTCCGTTAATTATTAATTAATGACTCATTAATTTTCCCGAGCAGCAAAAATATAGACAACGTGCATAGCCCTGTCCTCGGCTCGGCTCAATCCCGCAACCCGCGGCGCGTCGTGACGAGACGTGGCGTGGCGAGGCGAGCGAGGAGGAGGAGCGCGCGTGTAGGTCTCCTCTTCTCATGCTCATACAAGTGGTAGAAGAGCTCACCTTATAAAGAGGTGCAACTCTCCCTCAACTTATGAGGTGGGACTAAACTTTAGCCTCACTCACTCCACTCACATGTGCGCATGAATGGGCCAAGAGAATTTCAGAATTTTAGTTGGGCTTTGGGCCAAAGGCCTACTAGCAAAAATTCCAACAATCCCCCACAAAGTCTCATTGGCACATCTCATCATTTAGTTCCAAAACATTGTTTATATACCGGTGCTTAGTGGAGACTGTGAAGTTGAACTTCCACTTAGAGATTTATGCTACACTAGATCACAACTTGAATAGTGGACTATGCCTTGAACTACAAGTTTTCTGCGAGACTAGTTTCACACAAATTCTTGACCGATACTTGGCTGCCGCAAGGCTTCCCCGTGGGTGGAGCGTATACATCATACTCCAGGGCCTTTTCATGAATTTATTAGAGAACACCCAATTCTCACAGACTGCGACGTTAACAGTCAAATTCATATAGGTGTGTTCCTCAGAAGATGTTCTGCAGGACAACATCTCTGCTTACCCGAATAAGCCACTTGGAACACATTAAGATAAGTATCAACCTGCCATGCAGATCAGGAGAGTATTGCATCTTCACGGAGTGGGATAGTTAATATAGGGATACTCTCCTCCCAGCTGACCAACAGCTTGTCTCCCACTTCTACTTCACGGGATCTCCGATCACATAGAGTGGGTTACCACTATGGACAACTCATGCGATGGGTCTCAAACCCATCTCCATCGATGCATTATCTATCGCATTACGTGATAGACCCTTTGTGAAGGGATCTGCCAAGTTTTTCGATGTTTGGATATAATCCAACGTAATAACTCCGAAGTTCCTCAATTTTCTGACAGATTTTAGTCTCCTCTTCACATGTCTTGAGGACTTCATATTGTCCTTCGAACTGTTTATCTTGACGATCACAGTTTGATTATCACAGTTCATCAGGATAGGGGGTATTGGTTTTTCAACCATAGGTAAGTCCATCAAGAGTTCACGAAGCCACTCTGCTTCAACAGTGGCAGTGTCCAATGCTGTGAGTTCTGCTTCCATAGTTGACCTCGTTAAGATGGTCTGCTTGCAAGACTTCCAGGAAACAGCGCCACCACCAAGTGTAAAAACATAACCACTTGTGGCCTTTATCTCATCAGCATCAGAAATCCAGTTTGAGTCACTATAACCCTCCAGTACCCTTGGATACCCGGTGTAGTGAATTCCATAGCTCGCGGTGCCTTTCAAATAGCGCATAACTCTCTAAAGCGCATGCCAATGATCATCTCCCAGTTTTGACACAAACCGACTCAGCTTGCTCACAGCAAAAGAGATGTCAGGCCTCGTGGCACTTGCCAAATACATAAGCGAACCAATAATCTGAGAATACCTCAGTTGATCTCTAGCAATCCGTCGATTCTTTTGAAGCAACACACTAGCATCATATGGAGTTGGAGAAGGTGTGCAGTCGCTATACCCAAAACGACTCAAGACCTTTTCCACATAGTGAGACTGAAGCAGTGTGATCCCACCATTCTCATCTCTCAACAGCTTGATGTTTAAGATAACATCAGCTACTCCTAGATCCTTCATCTCAAAACAGCGAGATAAGAAATCCTTAACCTCCTTGATTAAATCAAGTTTGGTTCCAAAGATCAATATGTCGTCGACATACAGACAAAGAATAACTCCTTCGCCCCCACCATAGCGATAGTACACGCACTTGTCACCATTGTTTACTACAAAGCCGGCATCAGTTAATGTTCTTTCGAACTTCTCATGCCACTCCTTAGGAGCTTGTTTAAGGCCATATAAAGACTTTAATAACTTGCACACCTTTCCTTCCTGACCAGATACTACAAAACCATCTGGCTGATCCATGTAAATTTCCTCCTTCAACTCTCCATTGAGGAAAGCTGTCTTAACGTCCATTTGATGAACGAGAAGACCATGTGAGGCAGCCAGTGATAGTAGCACCCGAATTGTGGTCAGTCTAGCCACGGGTGAGTAAGTATCAAAGAAGTCTTCACCTTCATTCTGGGTATAACCCTTGGCCACAAGCCGTGCCTTGTACTTTTCAATCGTACCATCAGGTCTAAGCTTCTTCTTGAACACCCACTTACATCCTACAGGTTTGCACCCATAAGGACGGTCAGTGATCTCCCAGGTACCATTAGCTAAGATGGAATCCATCTCGCTACGTACAGCTTCCTTCCAGTAGTCAGCATCAGGAGATGCATAGGCTTCTGAAATAGTCCTGGGTGTGTCATCCACGAGGTACACAATGAAATCATCACCAAAGGACTTTGTAGTCCTCTGTCTCTTACTCCTCACAGGAGTTCCATTGTCACCCTCAACAGGATTCTCATAGTGTTCCATCGCAATGGTGGGTTCAGGAATTACAGTGAATTCCTCACTAGATGGAGTAGGGATCTCCTGATTTGATGAACTCGACATATCCTTCATAGGAAATATGTCCTCAAAGAAAGTTGCATCATTTGACTCCATAATCGTACCAACTTGCATGTCGGACACCTCAGATTTTATTATCAAAAATCTATAGCCGATGCTATGAAAAGCATAGCCCAGAAGAACACAATCCACGGTTTTTGGTCCAAGCTTGCGCTTCTTGGGAATTGGTATATTGACTTTCGCCAAACAACCCCAAGTACGTAGGTAAGAGAGTTTCAACCTTTTCCTTTCCCATTCCTCAAATGGAGTCATGGTCTTATGCTTTGTGGGAACCCGGTTTAGGACATGACACGCAGTCATTAGCGCCTCCCCCACCATTCCTTGGATAGACCCGCAGTGTCTAACATGGTGTTAACCATATCAGTTAGAGTTCGGTTCTTTCTTTCAGCTACCCCATTTGACTGGGGTGAGTAGGGAGGCATCCTCTCATGGATTATACCATGTTCCGCACAAAACAGATCAAATTCATTGGAAAAATACTCTCCACCACGATCGGGCCTAAGTCGTTTAATTTTTCGATCAAGTTGGTTCTCTGCCTCAGCTTTATAGTTTTTGAAGAAAGTCAAAGCCTCATCTTTTGATTTCAGAAGATACACATAACAATATCTAGTGGAGTCATCAATTAACGTCATGAAGTATCTCTTTCCGCCTTTTGTCAACACGCCATTCATCTCACAAAGATCAAAATGTATAAGCTCTAGTGGCGCCAAGTCTCTTGCCTCTGCAGTCTTATGGGACTTGCGAGGTTGCTTAGCTTGCACACATACTTGGCACTTAGAGCCCTTGACAGTAGAGATTTTCGGATTTAAATTCATATTGGCTAGCCGCGTCATGCATCCAAAGTTAATATGACAAAGTCGTGAATGCCAAATATCAGACTCATTATTGTGGCAAACATTATTAATAACTTTAGTGCAAATATCTGACAAAGATAGGCGGAACAAGCCTCCGCACTCATAGCCTTTTTCAACAAATTGTCCACACTTAGAAATTACAACTTTATTGGATTCAAAAACCAACTTAAAACCATCTCGACATAAACGGGAACCGCCAACAAGATTTTTATTGATGGACGGCACATGATGAACGTTCTTCAGACGCACGGTCTTCCCCGAAGTAAACTTCAGATCGACCGTACCAACACCTCGAACGATGGCATGTGACCCGTTCCCCATCAGCACGGGAGGAGTCCCAGTGGCCTGGTAAGAAGAAAACATGGAGGCGTCAGCACAAACATGTACATTGGCACCGGTGTCAATTAACCAATCAGGGGATTGAAATACTGAAAGGATGGTAGGAAAAATACCATACCCTGATTCCTTCATATCAGTATCACCAATGACAACATTAGCGGACTTGCCGCTCTTCTCATGTTCACGCTCCTCAAAGCGGTTAGGACACTTCGGAGCCCAGTGATTAGGATCACCGCAGACATGGCAAAGTCCCTTCCCCTTCTTATGAGAATTCTTCTTGAAGTTGGTAGAATGTGATGGCTTGTTCTTTGTATCAAACTTGCCTTTGCCCTGAGTTTTGTTCTTGTTGTTTTTGAACTTGTTGGGCTGGAAGTTCTTCTTCTGTACCATGTGGGCACTATAACCTCCCTCAGCAACTCGAGCACGTGTGTCCTTTGCTCTCGCCTTCTCTTCAACATCAAGAGTACCAATGAGATCCGCAACGGCAAACTCCTGTCTCTTGTGTTTCAGGGAAGTAGCAAAATTGTTCCACGAAGGTGGAAGCTTGGCAATGATGCCCCCGGCAACAAATTTGTCCGGCAACACACACTTGAAGTACTCAAGTTCTTTTGCGAGCGACTGTATCTCATGAGCCAGCTGTACAACAGCGCGCTCATCAGTCATCTTGTAGTCATAGAATTGCTCCATGACGTACAACTCGCTGCCGGCGTCCGAGGCACCAAACTTGGCCTCGAGCGCAGCCCACATGTCCTTGCCGTTGTCAAACGACATGTACGAATACACAATTGACTCATCAAGAACACTCAGCAGAGCGCCTTTAAAGAGGGTATCGATCTTCTCAAAAGCTTCCAGCTGTGCTGGATTAAGATCGCCCTCAGGCTTGCCCTTTTTGGCGTCATAGCAGCCCATGGTCTGAAACCAGTAGACTGCTCTCGTGCGCCACCTCTTATATTGTGCCCCCTTAAAGGCAGGCGGCTTCAGATGTGCAGCAAAACCACTCGGAGTAAATTGCCTATAATCAGGTTTTTGGATTGTTGGAAAGATGAGCAAATTACTACGAGATTTAATCCGAATAAACAGAAGATAAGTCATGACTGCAGCAACAGAGATTAAACTAATCATGTGAACTAGCATAGCAGATGAACAGATCACATCTAGGGCACATACTAGAAACATGAATTCTACCACGATCTCGAACAGGAAGGATAGAATCACATACGGTGCAGCGGGAGCAGCACCGCCGGCGTTGACGTTGTCGCCCATGTCGTCGAGGATGAGGTTGCCGAGGTCGGGGAAGAAGTCGTCGTTCGCGAAGTCGTCGCTGCCAGCATTCGCGCGAGTGCGCTCCCCAAAAACCTGATCGCCCCTCTCCCGTACAGGATCACGAGAGGCGGGGTTCCGGAGGCCTGCTGTCCCTTCTCCTGGTGCACGCCGAAAGGAGGGCTGGAGAAGACTTGCTTGGCGGCGCAATGATCTGGAACGGTGGTGAGAAACCATACGAAGCGGCGGCGGCTAGGGTAGACGTATGCCGAACTATATAGTGCGGGCCGGGTAGGTCGTGGGAATAAACCCCACGTCCGAGTCGTCACGATCCAAAAGAATCAGAAACGGTTCAGTAATTAACGCGTCCGTTAATTATTAATTAATGACTCATTAATTTTCCCGAGCAGCAAAAATATAGACAACGTGCATAGCTCTGTCCTCGGCTCGTCTCAATCCCGCAACCCGCGGCGCGTCGTGACGAGGCGTGGCGTGGCGAGGCGAGCGAGGAGGAGGAGCGCGCGTGTAGGTCTCCTCTTCTCATGCTCATACAAGTGGTAGAAGAGCTCACCTTATAAAGAGGTGCAACTCTCCCTCAACTTATGAGGTGGGACTAAACTTTAGCCTCACTCACTCCACTCACATGTGTGCATGAATGGGCCAAGAGAATTTCTGAATTTTAGTTGGGCTTTGGGCCAAAGGCCTACTAGCAAAAATTCCAACACTTCCAACCAGTGGTAGACAAAACGGTCGCAAGGGTGGAGCCATGGCGTTGGATGTGGGAGACGGCCATCCAACGCTACCCGCATACATTACAAACAGTGTTTAACTCGTGATTTTATCACTTGGAATGCCATAAAACCCTATAACTTCAGTGTTAGGTCTACATAATACATTGAGTGGGAGCACCAACATGACTCCAAAATAAGGAGATAAACACGTGAAACTTCAGCGATAAATCCAGTGTGGGGCATAGTTTCGAAACTCAGCATTCGAAGTAAGATTAAAATGTTTGTTTGGCGGGTTTTGCATGGAATCATTCCAGGAATGTGTGCCCTGAGAAACAGGCATATTAAAGTCCCTCCCCAATGCCTAGTCTGCCGAATAGGGCCTGAAGATGCTCAACATTTGTTGTTTACTTGTATGCGAGCTAAGCAAGTATGGGCTTCACTTGGTCTTGAAGAGATTATCAAGAAGATCGCCTGTACTTGGACACATGGGTTTACCGGAGATGATTGCTGTGAGCGCCTGGTATATTTGGTGGGAGCGTCGGGAGGCAGTTAAAGGAAAGAATGTTATATCACCAAAGAGTTCAGCTTTTGCAATTCAGTCTATTGCAGCGAACCACACACCCCACTTGTCTGAAACTACAGTGGAAAATATATGGCAGAAACCACCAATGGGTTCATATATATAAACTGAACACTAACGCTTGTTTCTTTGAAAATGGAACTGGGGCAGCAGCTGCTATCTTGAGGAAATGCCGGGGAGAAGCAGTTGCGAGAGTATCATGCTTGAATGAATGGGTTATTATTGCATATTCAGCTGAATCGTTGGCACTGTTACAAGGTCAGAAATTGCTATCAAAATTCTGTTGCGCCAAGCTTATAGTGGAATCTGACTGTCTTGAACTAGTCGAATCTTGCAATGGTAATATAGATATTCTGGCACCTAATGCAGCAACTCTTGCTGACTGTTTCAATCTTGCTCTGGAGGTACCAAAGATTGAATTTCAGCATCGTCGACGGGAAGCAAACGGTTTGGCACATTTTCTAGCTAGAAATACTGAAATACATATGACTCAAAGACTAGCTATGATTGGGTAGATGATGTTCCTAGCCTTTTATTATCTCATGTTATTGATGATGTAACTCTGCCACAAATTAAATGAAGTGCCAATAGGCTTTCCCCTAAAAAGGGGGGAAATAATGCAAAGAAAAAAGTTCATTTTAAACCTTACTCGTAGAACTTAGCTAAATCAAACCCCCAACTCCGAATCCCGGTGGTTGGCACCCTAAATGTTAGGTTCCGGATCTATTTCTCACACCGATTTGGGATTACAGCACACACGCATTCAATACACTATCTCCTATGGTACAACTTGGGAAAGAAGAAGGAAGGAAAGTAGCTAGCCGTGCCATGCCTTGCCTGATAAATAGGATGCCCTCCCTCTGGCACCCTCTCCTTTAAGTAGAGTTGGTCCACTCCGGGCCCATGAACCTCCGGTTGGCGTGCTTGATCTGAGCTGGCCTGGCGACGACGCGGTCCTCGCCTTGATTGGTCCATTTGGCTTCTTGGTGAGTTGACGTAGCGGTAGTTGCTGACAGAGCGGTGTTTCTATTGTTTGCAGGTAGGCTGCTAACATGCCCTTCTCCTTGACTTATGACTTGCCCCCAAGCCAGTAATTGAGGAAAACAGTGGCGGAGTGATAGAGCATCCTCTCAGGTTGCATCAAGGACATCCGGATCGGACCAACGGGCTAGAAGCTGCTCCCGGCGCCCTGACGGTGTCTGTCTCCATCTGTTGTTCAGGATTTCCACGGGCACTAGAGCACCATCAGCTGGTATAGGCAGTTCGGAAGAAATGACCGTACCGGGAGCCACCGCTTGCTTCATCTACGAGACATGGAAAATAGGATGAATCTTTGAATTAGGAGTCATACCTACCTCATATGAAACATGATTGATAGCTTGCTTGATTGGAAAGGGTCCAAAGTATCTGAATGCCAATTTGCGATTTGCTCACCTTGCCACCCATGTCTGAACATAAGGCTGCAGTTGGATGTACACCTGATCGCTTGGTTGAAAGGAACGGTCCGTCCGAATTTTATCTGCTTGCACTTTCATGATGTGTCGGGCACAGTGTAGATATTGTTTCAGGATAAGTTGCATCACTTGTCGTTCCTCAAGTCACTATTTCAGGGTTGGTACTTTGCACGCCGACGCTGCTTCAATTCCCCAGTGTCGTGGTTCATGACCATATAGAGCTTGGAAAAGATACATGTCCAGCGTGGAGTGATAACTGGAATTGTACCAAAAATCTGCCAATGAAAGGAATTGACTCCAATGGTTTGGACTGGCATGGATGAAACATCGCACAAATATCTCCAAACACTGATTGACACGTTCCGATTGCCCATCTGTTTGTGGGTGATAAGGGGTGCTCATGTTGAGTTCGGAGCCTATCACACGGAACAATTCTTGCCAGAATTTGCTGGTGTATACCGGGTCTCGATTTGATATGATGGCTTTGGGCAGACCATGCAACTTGTAGATGTTATCCAGATAGTCTCAAGCAACTTTGGGAGCTGTGAATGGAAGCTTCAATGGAAGAAAGTGTGCATATTGTGTAAATTTATCCACAACCACTAAGATGCAGTTGGCCCTGCCGGATTGAGGGAGACCATCGATGAAATCCATTGTAATAACTTACCAAGATCCTTCAGGCAATGGAAGTGGTTCTAGTAAGACGGGGTACTTGACACGCTCAAGCTTGGCTTGCTGGCAAATGGCGCATCTCTGCACATAATTTTTGATACATTCCTTCATCTTGGGCCATGCAAAGACACGCCAAAGGTGACTGTAGGTCACCGGAAATCCAGAATGCCCCGCGACTGTACTGTCATGGAACGCCTTGAGCACACACTGCTGTAGCGCGCTCGAGCCCCCCAGCCACAACCTATTGCGGAAGTAGAGCAGTTCCCCAGACCAAGTGAAACACCCTTTAGGATCGGGGCGTTGGCGCAACTATTCTCGTTTCTTCCGAACTTGCTCATTGTTGTCGTAAAAGGCGCAGATATCTTCAATCCAGGTTGGTTAACACACAGAAACTGCTGAAACTTGTTCTGTCCGATGCACTCGTCAGAGAGCGTCAGTTGCACTGTTAGTGGTTCCTTGCCTATTACAGATCTTGTAATGTAGTCCAAGAACTCCTCAGAATGCAGGTATGGGCGCCACGGCTCAACTGCCATCAAAATAGCGAGACATTCCTTTTCATAAGTGGATAGTCCTCGATGCTTGGGGCCCAGTGGTTTACTCATGTAGGCAATCGGGTGATCCCATTGTAGCAAAACTGCACCTACTCCGTAATCGCAAGCATCAGTGTCGATCAGAAAGGTTTTGGAGAAATCTGGAAGTTGCAACACCGGTGCTGAGACTAGCCCTTGCTTGAGCAGTTCAAACGTTTTATGAGTTTTATCAGTCCAGACAAACGGGTGCCCTTTCTTGAGTAAATCGAAGAGTGGCATTGCAATAATTGCAAAATGCTTCACAAACTTGCAGTAATATCTTGCCAAACCCAAGATACTACGTACTTCCTTCACATTCAGAGGTCTCAACCAGTTTTTTATTGTGTCAATCTTGCTAGGGTCGGTGGAGACGCCATTAGCGCTGATGACATGACCCAAATAAGCTATCTGTTATTGTCCAAATGCACACTTGGATTGCTTAACGCGTCATTGATCTATGTGAAGCAACTGCAAAACTCGGCGAACGTGTTCGACGTGTTCTTTCAGGGTTGCTGAAGACAAGGATATCATCGAAGAACACAAGCACACAGATTCTGAGTAAAGGATGGAGTGTCGTGTGCATTGCTCCATTAATGGTAGCTGGTCCGCCAGCCTTGCCAAACGCCATCACTAACCATTCCAAGTGCCCTGAATGTGTCGTGAATGCAATTTTGTACTATTCACCCTCAACCATGCGGATTTGATGATACCTGATGTCTACTACGCAACCTTCTTCTTGTAGACGTTGTTGGGCCTCCAAGTGCAGAGATTTGTAGGACAGTAGCAAATTTCCCTCAAGTGGATGACCTAAGGTTTATCAATCCGTGGGAGGCGTAGGATGAATATGGTCTCTCTCAAACAACCCTGCAACCAAATAACAAAGAGTCTCTTGTGTCCCCAACACACCCAATACAATGGTAAATTGTATAGGTGCACTAGTTCGGCGAAGAGATGGTGATACAAGTGCAATATGGATGGTAGATATAGGTTTTTGTAATATGAAAATATAAAAACAGCAAGGTAACTAAAGATAAAAGTGAGCATAAATGGTAGTGCAATGTGTAGAAACAAGGCCTAGGGTTCATACTTTCACTAGTGCAAGTTCTCTCAACAATAATAACATAATTGGATCATATTACTAGCCCTCAACATGCAACAAAGAGTCACTCCAAAGTAACTAATAGCGGAGAACAAACAAAGAGATTATGGTAGGGTACGAAACCACCTCAAAGTTATTCTTTCTGATCGATCTATTCAAGAGTCTGTAGTAACGTTCAATCTATAATAGAGTTCGTACTAGAATAACACCTTAAGACACAAATCAACCAAAACCCTAATGTCACCTAGATACTCCATTGTCACCTCAAGTATCCGTGGGCATGATTATACGATATGCATCACACAATCTCAGATTCATCTATTCAACTAACACAAAGTACTTCAAAGAGTGCCCCAAAGTTTCTACCGAAGAGTCAAGACGAAAACGTGTGCCAACCCCTATGCATAGATTCCCAAGGTCATGGAACCCGCAAGTTGATCACCAAAACATACATCAAGTGAACCGATAGATTACCCCATTGTCACCACAGGTATCCCACGCAAGACATACATCAAGTGTTCTCAAATCCTTAAAGACTCAATCCGATAAGATAACTTCAAAGGGAAAACTCAATCCATTACAAGAGAGTAGATGGGGAGAAGCAACATAAGATCCAACTATAATAGCAAAGCTCGCGGTACATCAAGATCGTGCCATCTCAAGAACACGAGAGAGAGAGAGAGAGAGATCAAACACATAGCTACTGATACATACCCTTAGCCCCGAGGGTGGACTACTCCCTCCTCGTCATGGAGAGCGCTGGGATGATGAAGATAGCCACTGGAGAGGGATTCCCCCTCCGGCAGGGTGCCAGAACGGGGTCTAGATTGGTTTTTGATGACTGCAGAGGCTTTCGGCGGCGAAACTCCCGATCTAGGTTCTTTTCCGGAGGTTTCAGTATATATAGGAGGTATTGGAGTTGGGGTCAAGCAATGGGGGTCTACGGGCTGCCCACGAGGCAGGGGGGCGCGCCCAGTAGGGGGGGGGGGCGCCCCCACCCTCGTGGGTAGCCCATGGGTCTTCTCGTCCCCCTCCGGCACTCCGTGGACTTCTTCTGGTCCAAAAATGATCTCCGTTGAATTTCAGGTCAATTGGGCTCCGTTTGATATTCCTTTTCCACGAAACCCTAAAACAGGAGAAAAACAGAAACTGGCTCTGGGCTCTGGGTTAATAGGTTAGTCCCAAAAATCATATAAAAGTGTATATAAAAGCCCATAAAACATCCTAGAAGGATAATATAATAACATGGAACAATCAAAAATTATAGATACGTTGGAGACGTATCAGCATCCCCAAGCTTAATTCCTGCTCGTCCTCGAGTAGGGAAATGATAAAAACAGAATTTTTGATGTGGAATGCTAACCAACATAATTTTCAATGTAATTCTCTTAATTGTGGCATGAATGTTCAGATCTGAAAGATTCAAGACAGAAGTCTATATTGACATAAGAAATAATAATACTTCAAGCATACTAACAAAGCAATCATGTCTTCTCAAAATACTATGGAAGAAAGTTATCCCTACAAAATCATATAGTTTGGTTATGCTCCCTCTTCATCACACAAAATATTCATATCATGCACAACCCCGATTTCAGCCAAGCACTTGTTTTCATACTCTATTCTTTCAAACCTTTCAACTTTCACGCAATACATGAGCGTGAGCCATGGATATAGCACTATGTGGAATAGAATGGTGGTTGTGGAGATGACAAAAAGGATGAAGATAGTCTCACACAGTACAAGAAATATGTCAACTTGTGACCACCACTATTGGTCACTGAATGGTCACAAATTTCCATTTGTGACCTTTTTGTGACCAAAAACATAAGGTCAAAAGCTAGCCGTCATAAACTGACTATAGCGACCTTCTCTGTGAGAAGGTCATAGACGTTTATGACCAAAATATGCCTACTGTCGTGTTTTGGTCACTAGCAGCCTCCCCAGGCCATGTAGGCATCCAGCGTGGCAAGCTGATGTGGCACAAGATTCAGCCCAGTCCAATTCGGTGTTTATATGGGCCGAGCCCATTAATTCAGCCCATTTATATTTTTTTTCTGTGAATTTTTTGTCAGCTTCATGGACCAAGCCCAACATTGCAGCCTTTTTATTTTTGGCCCATGGCCTTCATTGCAGCCTTTTTTTTGGCCCATGGCCTTTTTGTCTCAACAGTTTCATTTTTTCTTTTTTTGTGAGGGTCACATTCTTCATTTTCCAATTTAACGTAAATAAATACACAATATTTAAATTGGCACAGAAAACACACAAAATACTTCAAATATTACCAGCCAGTGTTGCTGCTGTACAAATATTACCAGTCAATACAGAGTTGCTGTTGTACAAATAACTCTAATATACACTTTGCAAGCTCTACAAGTGTTATGTTCTTCAGCAGGTGTAGCAAGCTATACAAATAACTCTAACATACAATAGTGGAAGTCACAGTTACATGCTCCACACGTTCAATAACATGGTACTTTACAAGCTCTACAAGTGTTATGTTCTTCAGCATGGAGCTCCTTCGACAGCGATTACAACTAGGCACCTGCTCTTCTTGCCATTGTGAGGAGTTGGATGCTCGCCATGGTGTGCTTGATGATGCACACGACCATGATCTTCTTGCCACTATTGCATCCGTGCGCTCGATGATGGGGGTACCAATGCATACAAGTAGAACAAAATTACCAGCCTTAACCCACAACTTCAAGTACAAGCTAAGTATGTATCAAGTGATAACAAAAACAAGTTTATATGCTAGTACAAAATCACCATCATTAACAAGTTTATATGGGAATGAAGACAATCATCAGTACTGGATTAAACACAATGCTATCTTCATATTAGCAAACATAATATCTCATTTTCATATTCTCAATAAGCAAGTACAATCTTCTTCAACCCATGTTCTAAAAAAGATGTTTATCCCTCCCAGGAGTACATTTGATGGTTTATTATGGGATGGAGGTAATATGTATCAAGTAACTACAAAAACAAGTTGAGTAAAATAGTAAAAATGTTGCATGGAACAGACTTCTTTTATATAGGTATTTTTCAATTGCATACAACAAGACAAGTCATTAATTCAATGTGAATATCAATTCAAATTGCTGCATTGCTGTAGCATATCCTCCAATGACAGATTATTAGTAGTCTTCCCAGGATTCAAGATGCATTATTTTGTCACCAAACTTTCAGAGTGGGCATCAGCAGCAGTGATTATGGGTGTTGAAGGGAAGGCAGAGTGGGCAGCAGCAGTAGTGATTACCAGGAAGTTGGGCAGCAGCAGCAGTGATTACTAGGAAGTTATGGTAGCAGCAGCAGTGATTACCAGAGTGGGCATCAGCAGCAGTGATTACCTCCAGTAACCATAGCAATAGCAGCAGCACCAATAATGACCTGAGTGACATTTCAGATCATCATTACAGAAGAAAAAATTAAGACACGGACAACCAATATAGCTTCAGCATTACATGTACAGATTTTAGCTCTTTCTACCCAATTACAAATAGCAAAAAATGGAACATAGGCAGGTTGATTATATTTGACAGCACTAACTGAACAAAAAAGAGAACATAGCGCTGTGACTTATTGAGGATAGAAATAATAATGTTTGATACAGAAATTAGTAATATGAGGATCAGTAAGGTCCTCTCTTAGTGCTATGGGGATTAACAGCATGCACACAAAAAGCTAATTGGCAAACAAAACTTACTGGTCATAGTTCTTAACACAAAGCAAAGTGGCAAATGATAATGTTTGTTACAGCAGTTAACAGGGCAGTAGCTCAACCTAAGGGGAATGGAACATGGAGAGGGACAGGGGGGTGCTAAATGGAGGAAGGCATTGGTGGCTCCAGAGATGGCGTCAAAGTGTTCCACAGGCTGGGCGCAGAGGGGAAGGTCGCTGGTGGAAGAAGTGGCATTCGTGCACCCTACACCAGAGACATGATGAGTAAGACCGGGGAATCTGGGCAGCAGCAGTAGGGGAAGGGGAAGGACGGAGATGCATACCTCGCTAGGATCTGCAGCCCGTGCTCATCAGGAGAGTAGGGGCGGTTGGAGATGCCCCGAGAGGCCAAGGCAACCAACAGCTCACCGATGATGGCCGTCATCGGTGAGAGGGTCAACCTTTCGAGGTTAAAAGATCGTACCAGATCGAGCACCTTGAAGACGACCTTTTCTTACCGCGCCTTGGCCTCCTCTGTGAGAACCTAGCAGGAGCATAACAGAGCAGGGAACTAGTAGTTGTCAAACTTAGATGAGCAGAAAATACACACTAGCCAATGAAAGAACTAATGTGCAGATAATACTCGAACAAATCAAAGAGGCAGGAAACTAGATATCTTCATTGCATGTACCATTTAATTAATAGGAAACCAGAAAATAAGTTGTCAAGTGCTAGCTAGGAGTTCAGGTATGCATAAACAAAATATTTGCATTGTATCCATAATGAAGTATTTATATTATAAGCAAATATAGGAGTGCCACTTCAAGTGAATGCCAGACATCACATTACACACACTCAAAATTAAAAGCCGGGCATCCAATGTACATCAGTTTACAAATAGAGTGTTCTTAGATCATAAGCATGGGTTGTTGAAGGAAATTTACTACTTAAGGGCATAGTTGTATCTGTTATCCAGGAATTTCTAGATATGGCGGATGGTACATGCTCTGGGTAGAGTACATGCCCTGGATCCGAGTTCATCGTTAACTTCATTTGAATGCTCAAGTAGCTAAATAGACCTACATAAAAAGTTGAATGCCAGTAGGTGGCACCCTTAGCAGGCATTCATGAGTCATGCCAGTAACTTAGATATACCCCCCTCTCGCAACGTTCAGAGGGGGCGATTCTACCAGCCGTGAAGGGAACATAACTTGACCCCTGGGTAATCAATTATAATTCTAGTAGTAAAACATTGCTAAATAAAAAAGCAACATCAGCTGATGGTACCTTGCAATGCTCTCTAAGCATATATTTGTTCCAACACTCAAAACAATAATACAAAGCAGGTCAAGCAAGCTGAAAATTCGATTAGGTGTTGTAGCAATCTTGTTAAATACTCCAAGCAAAATTACTGCACACATGTACAGTTCAATCTTGTTAAATACTCTAAGCTGAAAATTTGATTAGGTGATGTAGCAAAATTACTAGAGTACTCATACTAGTCTGCCAAAAGTTTGGAGACTCCTATTCGATCCTTCAGTTTTAGAAGTTTCAGATTGAAATCTTGTTAAAAATTACTGGAGACTCCTATTCGATCCTTCAGTTTCAGAAGTTTCAGATCGAAATCTTGATACAGGGCACCACACCAAAATGTTCAGTTTGAAAACCGAATCCAACAGAGGGCTGGTGGGCCTCATACAACAGGCGAAGGGGAGGCCGCCTAGGTGCGTGCGGTCGTGGGATTTGGCGCTCGCTGGAGGTCAATGAGGGGTGGCGCATGTCCCGTCGCCCAAAGCAGAGGACGAGCGGGCGCCGTTGCTTAGATGGCGGGGCCACAAAGACGCAGGGGTGGTCGGCGACACCAGATCACGGCGGAGATGAAACGGGGCGGCGGAGTGGAGGGGGAGATACCTGATCTGGCGGAGGCGGTCGAAGAGCGGCAGGGAGTAGACGCCCTCCTCGTTGGCGAAGTAGACAACACCGTCGAGGCGGTGGTTCTCGACCACCTCGAGGCCGGCGTTGAGCTGGTGCGGGCGGAAGTCGACTGCGGGGGAGGCGTTGAGGCCGTCGCAGCAACCAACGTAGCGGTGCATGACGGCGGTGCGGCGCAGCGTGAGGGTGACCTGCGGGGTGGGCTTGCCGGCCTCGACGACGACCAAGAGCACGGGCGAGCGGACGAGGCGCAACGTTTGGCCCATCCGGCTGAGGTAGTCGGCGAGGAGCAGGAGAGACGAGGGAGAGATGGTGAGGGGAGGGAGGGACGAGGTTGGAAGGGGAGGTCGTCGACGGTGGCGGTGGGGTTTGGGTTGGGGGTGGCGGCGGCGGCGGATCGAGATCCAGAGATTTGGGTTTGGGGCGGCGGCTGCGGGTGCGTAGGAGATCTGAGGGAGGGAGATGGAAGGGCTGTGTTAGGGTTAAGTGGGTGAGAAAGTGAGGGGCGAAGGCTGCCGTTGGATCCGGGACGATCGGACGGTGGTTGATGCACGATCCGCGTGACATGCCCATGAACCAATCAGAATGCAGCAAACAATTTGAAGACCTTGTGACCATTTAAATAGGTCGTAATTGATTAAAGATGATTTATTTCTTACAAGAATTTCCTATTTTTCGAGTGTCAAAGATTGTTTAGGGTTACGTGGGTGAGAGGACGAGGGGGTGAGGGCTGTCGTTGGATGCTCGCGGATCCAACGGTGTTCGAGCATGATCCACGTGATACGTCTATTGACCAATCAGAATGCAACAAACGGTTTAAAAGGTTCAAAATGAGCTTTTTTTTAAAATACCTAACAAATATTTGTTCAAATGATACCATATTTTGCACAAGTTTACATCTTGGATTGTCAAACAATATTGACAAAGGGAGTTATTATTTTTTTGCACGAAAAACCAATTATCCATTTTTTGAGTACCCCAAAATCGGTTTTTTTGTGAAGGACCTCCCAAATAATTGTTGCAAAATTGGACCAAATCATTTTTATAAAATACTAGGCCATCTTTAATGCACAATCTACCAAATGGTTGGGTGTAAAAAGTTTTGATCCACCTCTCATGAAAAAGACAAATTTCAGCCGATTCAGTTGGAAGCGGGTCAAATTTGAACTGTAGCTGCCTTGTATTTTGCTCTTTATTTTTTACAGAAATCATTTCTAGGTACATAAGTATCTATTTAATCAGAGAAACACCAAAAAAATACCAAGATTCAACCACTAGCTAGGAACGGTCATTCCCGCTGTTTTGAGCGCATTTTGAAACGGGCATAAAAAATATAAAAAAAAATTGGAAAACCTTCGCATTGTGTCGTTATATATGACCAAGTTTCCAGGAAAAATTATAAACTTGTAATACGGCAATTCTTTAAAAAAAGTGTTCTCAGAAATGAACTATCATGCGTGAAGATTCATGGCTTTCAAGCCAAATGATCAATCCTATGGCCACATTCATAGCATAGTTTGTTCAAATGATCTCATATTGTGCACAAGGGTGCATCTTGGAATGGCAAACAATGTTGCCTAAGGGAGTTTTCACTTTCTTTGGACGAAAAATTCATTTTCCATTTTTCGAGTGCCCAAAAGGAGGTTTTTTTGTGAAGGACCTCCCAAATAATTGTAGCAAAATTGGACCAAATCATTTTTATAAAATACTAGGCCTTATTTAATGCACAATTGACCAAATGGTTGGGTGTAAAAAGTTTTGACCCACCTCTCGTGAAAAAGACAAATTTCAGCCGATTCAGTTGGAAGCGGGTCAAATTTGAACTGTAGCTGCCTTGTAGTTTGCTCTTTATTTTTTACAAAAATCATTTCTAGGTACATAAGTATCTATTTAATCAGAGAAACACCAAAAAAATTCCAAGATTCAACTACTAGCTAGGAACGGTCATTCCCGCCGTTTTGTCCGCATTTTGAAACGGGCATAAAAAATTCAAAAAAATCAAAAAATTGGAAAACCTTTGCATTGTGTCATTATATATGACCAAGTTACCAGGAAAAATAATAAACTTGTAATACGACAATTCTTTTAAAAAAGTGTTCTCAGAAATGAGCTATCATGCGTGAAGATTCATGGCTTTCAAGCCAAATGATCAATCCTATGGCCACATTCATAGCATAGTTTGTTCAAATGATCTCATATTGTGCACAAGGGTGCATCTTGGAATGGCAAACAATATTTCTTAAGGAAGTTTTCATTTTCTTTGGACGAAAAAAATCATTTTCCATTTTTCGAGTGCCCAAAAGGAGGTTTTTTTGTGAAGGACCTCCCAAATAATTGTTGCAAAATTTGACCAAATCAATTTTCTAAAATACTAGGACATATTTAATGCACAATTGACAAAATGGTTGGGTGTAAAAAGTTTTGATCCACCTCTCCTGAAAAAGACAAATTTCCGCCGATTCAGCTGGAAGCGGGTCAAATTTGAACTGCGTCTGCCTCATAGTTTGCTATTTATTTTTTCCAAAAATCATTTCTAGTTACATAAGTACCTATTTAATCATAAATACATGGTTTGGTGACGATATGTCGAGGTTTGGGCGGTGGTCGAGGGCCCCAACTCTAGAGCGCGTAAACTCGCATGCCCGCCGCGTGGTCACCGCGTGACTGTGGCGTTGCCATGTGTTCTAGGCGGCCTAGGCATGTCTAGTGGGTTGGCCACTCCCCAGGTAGGTGCTAGGAAGAAAATTACAACATAAGATTCTCACGAGGAGACCGATCGATGCTCAAACATGAATTAGCAGCCAAGTGTTTGATTAGCGGTACGGGAAATGCACATGGCTAATGGGCGTGAGTTTTGGTTGAGGATGATCAGTTACTAAGAAGACCGTCTTCACAAATTTTCATCTCAAAAGGAGGAGTCTAGGTGGTACTTGCTTTGCAAAGTACCACACTGGACATAAATACAGATGTCGAAGATGGGCTCAAAATAATGAATGGATTGAGCTGGCATTTGGTGGAGGATAGTTATTTGGGCATAGGAAAGCACTGTAGAAAATGGATACCATTTGGACATGCCAAAGTGGTACTTCCTTCACAAAGTGTTTTTGTGAACAGAATAGGAAAATGAATATCTTTGAATTATTTTTGAACTAGGCAAGGAAGGTTTTTTACATATTTGACGAAGATATGACCCAAAGAATTTATGAGATTTTTTGGGGAATTTTGGGAATGACAGAAATATAGGTTGCTTCACAACCTAGGGCAAAAACTGCCACATGGACATGACACATTGGCAAAACTGATGAGGTGGCGCCTAGTCGTAGCAACCCACCACAATTTACAAGGTTATGACCATCTATATTGGTCATGATCAGCTAGAAATAAGGCAGCGAACCAGTGCTATCTGCTTTATGACCATTTCGTGTAAGGAAATTATGACCTTTCTGACCAAAATGGTCGTTATAGTTTAGGGTTTGGAGCCCCCCGAACAGCTTTTGACCAATTGGTCTGAAATGGTCATAGATCTATGACCAATACTTCCAGGGTCACTAACAAAAGGTCATAAATTGACATATTTCTTGTAGTGACATCGACTAGGCGTATCAACGGGCTATGGAGATGCCCATCAATAGATATCAATGTGAGTGAGTAGGGATTGCCATGCAACGGATGCACTAGAGCTAAATATGTATGAAAGCTCAACAAAAGAAACTAAGTGGGTGTGCATCCAACTTGTTTGCTCACGAAGACCTAGGGCATTTGAGGAAGCCCGTCGTTGGAATATACAAGCCAAGTTCTATAATGAAAATTCCCACTAGTATATGAAAGTGACTAAACATGAGACTCTCTATCATGAAGAACATGGTGCTACTTTGAAGCACAAGTGTGGAAAAAGATAGTAGCAATTGTCCCTTTCCCTTTTTTTGGGCCTTTCTTTTTTTCTTTGGACTTTCTTCTTCTTTTCTTTTTGGAGGGGCTTTCTTTATTTAGCCTTTCCTCACATGGGACAAAGCTCTAATAATGATGATCATCACACTTATATTGAATTACAACTCGATACTAGAACAAAGTATGTCTCTATATGATTGCCTCCGGCGGTGTACCGGGATGTGCAATGAATCAAGAGTGACATGTATGAAAAATTATGCATGGTGGCTTTGCCACAAATACGATGTCAACTACATGATCATGCATGTCAATATGACAATATGAAGCGTGTCATATGAACGGAACGGTGGAATGTTGCATGGCAATATATCTCGGAATGGCTATAGAAATGCCATGATAGGTAGGTATGGTGGCTGTTTTGAGGAAGATATATGGTGGCTGTTTTGAGGAAGGTATATAGTGGGTGTATGGTACCGGCGAAAGTTGCGCAGTACAAGAGAGGCTAGCAATGGTGGAAGGGTGAGAGTGCGTACAATCCATGGACTCAACATTAGTCATAAGAACTCATATACTTATTGCAAAAATTTACGAGTCATCAAAACAAAGCAATCAACGCATGCTCCTAGGGGGGAGGTTGGTAGGAGTTAACCATCGCGCGCCCCCGACCTCCACACAAAGGATGACACTCTACAAATACCTCATGCTCCAACTTCGTCACATAGCAGTTCACCATACGTGCATGCTACGGGAATCACTAAATTTAACACAAGTATTTCTCAATTTCATAATAACTCCACTAGCATGACTCTAATATCACTATCCTCATATCTCAAAACAATTATCAAGCATCCAACTTCTCATCATATTCAATGCACTTAGTGTGAAAGGTTTTACTACATTGATCTTGGATGTCTATCATGTGAAGGCTAGTTTTATAGCCAAAGCACATTACCATGCTATTTTAATAGACTCTCGAAAGGATATAAGTGAAGCATGAGAGATCAACAATTTCTACAAAATATAATTACCACCGTGCTCTAAAAGATGTAAGTGAAGCACTAGAGCAAAAACTATTCAACTCAAAAGATATAAGTGAAGCACATAGAGTGCTCTATCAATTCCTAGGCCATATTTATTTCTCTCAAAAAGGTGTGTCCAGCAAGGATAATTGTGGCAAACTAACAAGCAAAGACTCAGATTATACATGACGCTCCAAGTGAAACACATATCATGTGGTGAATAAAAATATAGCTCCGAGTATAGTTACCGATAGATGAAGACGAAAGAGGGGATGCCTTCCCGGGGCATCCCCAAGATTAAGCTTTTGGTTGTCCTTGAATTTTACCTTGGCGTGCCTTGGGCATCCCCAAGCTTAGGATCTTGCCACTCTTTGTTCCATAGTCCATCAAAGCAATGCTCAATACTTGAAAACTTCACAACACAAAACTTAGACAAAAATCTCGTGAGCTCTGTTAGTATAAGAAAACAAACCACTACTCAAAGGTATTGTAATGAATTCATTCTTTGTTTATATTGGTGTTAAACCTACCGTATTCCAACTTCTCTATGATTCATACTCCCCAATACTACTCATAGATGCATTGAAATAAGCAAACAACACACGAAAAACAGAATCTGTCAAAATCAGAACAGTCTGTAGTAATCTGTAACTTTCGCATACTTATGTAACTCCAAATAAATTGAAATAAATTGGTAAACGTGAGGAATTTGTTGTCGGGGAAACTGACCGCCCACGAACACCTATGGGACCGGAGCCCCTTCTACGGTACGGCAAGGGAGCGGAGGGAGCACAAAGAGCGGATCGAGGGACACACGCGGGCAGTTTACCCAGGTTCGGGCCGCGCGGACGCGTAAAACCCTACTCCTGCCTTGGTTGTATTACGTTCTTGGCTCGGGAGCAAGAAGATCTACAGTACTTGCTACACTGAGCGTGGGAGTGATCAAGTTTCTGGGATCGAACCCCCTCTATGTTGTGCATGGGCCTCCTTTTATAGCTCAAAGGGGTCACCGACAGGTGTCAACGTAGATGAGGGTAAAAGTGTAAAATCGATGGTAGATGGAACAGTGCATGAACAGTGTATGCACAGTGCGCGTACAGTGATCTATACCTAACCCAGACAGTGGGGGACAAAGGCATTGAATGCCCGTCGCCGTCACCCCAAAAGCGTCCGCCCGGGCGTCTCCGTTCGCCACGACGATGGCCTCGTCACCGCGGCTTGCCACCGTGTACCCCAGGCTGCACAGCCATCTGCCACGTGCCCCTGGAAGGGCCCCAGGGCGACGCGTGGCCAGATGAGCTGGAGCGCAGGCACACAGTGTAAGCCTCCCCCGGCAAGCACCTTGCCGGGGTTGTTATCTTGCCGGGCCCGGAAGCTTGTCGCTCTCCGGGTCTTGCCGGGGCGTGTGATGCGCCGCGATATGTCTTCTGGGATGCTGTTTCCTGGTCTTCCTGGCAAGCTCCTCTTGCCAGGGTCTTGTGAAAATAGAGTGGTCTTGTGCTCGAAGCAGCCTTCCCAGCAAGCTCCTCTTGCCGGGGCCTTGTTCTTCTGACTTGTGTACTTTGTCCTTGAATGGCTTCAAGGGAAATAGAGCGGGCTTTGGCGGGCACGTGGTGAGCCCGACTACGGGGTGCTGCTACTGCCCGTGCACAAGTCGGGATACTAAGGTACCCCTACTTTAGTACACCGACAGGAGCCCCCGGGCCTGGGCCACACACGGTGCCGAGCGCTGTTGGGCCAGGCCCAAAACAGTGCACGGGCACGCGCGGCCCACGGCACGCCGTATCCCTCTCCGTATCCGCCGCATCTCTCCCTAACGGCACGCGTCGATTGCGGCGTCGTGGGAGAGATCGTGGCCTGCTTCTTTAATGGGAAAATGCGGAACGTCCCCCACTTCCCCCTTAAAAGCAGAGGAAGCAGGGGCAGTTTCCCCCATGGCTTTCATTGTGTCTTCAATCTCCAGAAACCCCCGCCGCTCTCTGCCTCCCCAAGGGTCGACAGAGAGCCGAGCTCCACCCCTCCTCCGCAGCGCCGTCGACCTCCCTCGCCGTCCCCGCCATGGCCCCAAAGAGCGACAAGGCGAAGAAAGAGAAGTCCGACAAGGCGGCGAAGCTGGCGGCCATGCGGAGAAGGATGGTGGTATTCCCGCCAAGGCTCGGTGCGAGGGAGCTGCGGGACAAGTATTACCTGTTCTGGGCGAGGGAGACGAAGGCTCACCCTCGCACCAGAGTCCTCCCCGCCGTAGCCGTCGACATGTACCCGGGAGGTTACCACTTCTTCGATTTGTTCTTCCATTGCGGTCTCTGTCCTCCGTATTCAGAGTTTTTCTGCGATGTGATGAACACGTACGGACTCCACCTCCTCGATTTCACCCCGAATGCCGTCCTCACTTTGGCCGTTTTCGCACATCTGTGCGAAAACTATATCGGGGTCCATCCAAACGTAGCTCTCTTCCGCCACTTCTTCACACCTAGAGTAGAGTCTGGGTCCCCACTCTCCGGCGGTATCTCCTGGATCTTCAGGCTCAACAAGAAGGAGGCGTACTTGATTGGAGAGCTCCGCGGCAAGTGGGAGGAGTGGAGGGCTGACTGGTGCTGGGTTATGGAAGAGGAACCCCAGCAGTTTACCTCGCCGCGCCGGACTGCAATAGTGCGCAGCAAGGATTGGAGTGACTTGGCCCCGGAGGACGATAAGCTGCAGATTGCCCTTACTAGGATCCTTCACCTCCGGGCCGCCAACCTTACTGTAGGTGAAGTTGGAGCTGATTTCCTTCGCCGCCGCATTGCCCCCCTGCAGGAGAGGAAGAGGCCTGCTTGGGAGTTCGGTAACGTGGCAGACCGCATGAGGCTGCGCCCCGGGCTGAATTATAACTTCACCGTTTTGGAGCTCAAGGGAATGGTCCGGGAGCTGTTCAAACATGACCCCAAGCACCCGGAGTGGTTCAGACCGTCGGACGGAGTAGTCCCATTGTGCAACAACTCTGCCCTTAGTGCCATCCGCGCGGCAATGCCTGAGTGTGACTCCCACGGGGTTGTTCCTACTTGGCTGACGCCTTCAGAGGAGACCGTGCAGACCTTCTTTGATAACCTGGTCGAACGGCCGCGCAACCCCGAGGAGAAAAAGGGGCTCACCCGTGAGACCACCAAGCGAGATGTGGCATATATAGCCACCAGAATGGAGGAGGCCGCCGCAGCTGCGGCTGTGGGTGAGTTTGGGTACACCGTGGATGAAGCAGAAGCAGCGGACGCAGTGAGCCAGGCTGAGGAGGAGGAAATCCTCAAACTGCTGATGCCCACCGGGAAGCTTGCCGGGGTGCCTGCCGGGACAAGTGAGGCTGCCGGGCAGGGGACCGAGTCCAGCGAGCCCGCAGAAGAGGACGCCGAATCGGGCGATTCTGACGAAGACTCTGGCGGGTCTCTGAATCTCGACGACGACGCCTCCTCATCCTCAGAGAACTCTCCGCCACCACCAAGTCCTCCGCCACAGCCGAAGAAGCGCCTCCGCAAGGCCACTGAGACGGCGAGGCAACCGGTGCCCCGACAGCAGCCGAAACGTCGTGTAACGCGTGCCACCACGACGAGCAAAGTCGTCAAGGAGGCGCCCCGTGCCCGAGCGACAAGCGGAGGGGGATCTTCCCGGAGTGGTTCTGGTGCTCCCTCTGCCCCTCGGTCCTCGGGGACGACCGGAGCGGGGTCTTCGCAACCCACGGCTCCGGAGCCCGCCAAGCGCCCGAGGGAGCCTTCTCCTCCAGCTCCTCGCGCTGGAGCACGCGAGGCGGAGTTTGACTTCTCCGCCCTCAGCTCCGACGAAGAGGAGGAAGAGTAAGCACTTGCAATTTCTATTTCCTTTGATTTTTGTTGCTTTTGTCTTGATTTCTCTTGCTTGGTTCTGATCTTGTTTGGCTTCCAGGACCTTGACCCAGAGGATGGCAAAGAGGGCCAAGATCCCTGTGGTTGACCTTGAGGACGACAAGCCCGTCGCAACGGCAGGTGACGCGCCAGCGACAAGCTTGCCGGACCAGCCTGCTGCTCCGGAGAGCAGCCCCCAGCGCAGCCCCCAGCGTAAGTCTTGTGTTCATTTTTCTGCTTGACGGGCGCGCTTGAGGTTGTTAATCTTATTGATGTCTTGTTTGCTTGTTGTCTTGTGCAGAAGTGGAGCCGCAGCCGCAGGGGCATCAAGACACCGCCCCCGACGAGCCGCTTGTTCCATCCTCCCCGCCAAGGAGGAGCTCCCCGGCGAGGGACAGCACTCCGCCAAGGATGGGTACTCCGCCAAGGGCGAGCACCCCGCCAAGGGCGAGCACCCCGACAAGGATGGGCACCCCGCCAAGGGAAGGCGCAAGCGGCCCTCCGCCAGCAGGGGCCACTACTACGCCGCCAAGGGAGAATTCCCCGGCGAGGGACCCCGTTATCGAAGAGGCTCGCGCAGGTAACCCTTGTAATTTCTTCCTCTTGGATTCTTCTTTTTGGATATTTGCTTGACGATTTTTCTTTTCTTTTTCTTCTGTCAGATCCGCCCGCCCCGGAGTCGATGGAGACGGGGACCATCGCCGAGGAGGACGTGCGCGGCAATGCTGGCGACGCCACTACCACTGAGGAAATGGCTGGTGCTGACGAGCCAGCCGCCGAGGAGACCGCCCCGACCGCTGACGCCGCAGCTGGGGAAGGGATCGGCGACCGCACTGCTGGCCCTGAGGCCGCAGGAGCGCCGGACGCTGCACCGGCCGCCGACCCCTCCGCCCCCGCGGCTGGGTCGGGTGTCTATCTGGAGGCCGCCAGTGGGGTCTTTATCGAAGTCCCGTGGGCGTCCTCACCAAGGGCACCCGCGGAGGGGGAGACCTTCGACGGAGAAGTTCTCGCCTCCGCCGGGCTGAGGGTTGTTGACGCGCCCGGCAGCAGCAACGAGGCCGAAGAGGAGCAACTCCTACGTCGACTCCTGTGCTTGTACCGGGCCAGGCAAGCCAAGTTGGAGTCCCGAGAGGCTCTGGCTGCCAAGGCTGGTGCTGATCTGGAGAAGCGCGCCGTGGAGCTCCGTGCCGCCAACCAGGCGGCCCTCCGGAACTTGGCGGAGGAGCGTGAAGAGCTTGCCGGAGCACACCAGGCGTTCCTCCTCGAGAAGGCCGAGGTGGAGGAGCAGCAGCGACTGGCCGTCGAGGATCTGTCTCGGCGGAAGGGAGAGCTCAACCAGCAGAAGGTCGACCTCGATAGTCACGAGGACGACCTCACCGCTCGCGAGCAGGCCATTGGCGGGGCTCTGCAGGAGGCGAGGGACGCCGCTGCTGCCGCAGAGACTGCCAAGAGGGATCTGGAGGCCAGGGTTGCCGCGCTCAACGTGGTGCGGGAGAAGGACGCCCATACCAACTCGGAGCTGCAAGTCCGTCTCTCCGAGAAGGGCAAAGAGCTCAACGACGCCAAGGACTCTATTTCAGACTTGGAGCTGAAGGTTTCCACCCTCACCGATTCGCTTGACGCCGCCCGGGACCGTGAGACGAAGCTGAAGGACGATCTCCGTGCTGAGAAGGCCTTGCTGGACAGTGCCGCCCTGTCGCAGAACAACTTCTAGCAGACGGTGGAGCAGTGGACCGAGGAGCTCGTCGCCTCTGCCGCCAACATCGACAGGGAGATGGTGGCGCTGAGGGCGGAGCACCTCGTGTACTCCCCCGACGAGAGCCTCCCCCACAGCGCCAAGCTGAGCCTGTTCTTCAGAGGAGTGGCGCCGGCTCTCGCGCAGCTACGGGAGAAGATCCCCACGCAGCTGGCTGACGAGGCGCGCCGGCTTTGCATGGGTACTATGGAGCAGGTGTTGTCGAAGATCGTCTACCGCAACCCCGGGATCAACCTCGTCAACGTCCTCCGGACCCTGCCGCCCGAAGCTGACCAGGAGGCGTTGAAGGCACAAGTTGCCCACATCGTAGCCAAGGCGGGCAAGATCAAGAGGGTCGACGGAGACCGAAAAGACTAGGCTCCCTTCTTTCTGCTTCCCTTGCCGCTGTCGATTAAGTCATGGGTAGTAGTTGGTTAGAAAAGCGGCAAGCTATCTTGTAATATAACTTTATTTTGGGTAATCAATGCAGTGTTATCTCCCTTGTTTAGTCCCTTCACTTTGTATGCTTTCCACCCTACGCTTTTAGGGAACTTGCCGGCAAAGGAACCCTTGCCGCGAGCACTGAGTGCGGGACTCTTAGCAGCCTGCTGGCAATGCCCTTGCCGGCAAGAAACCTTGCCGCAGCTAGTCGCAGCACACTTAGATTGTTGAGCGAACTCGAAAACGAAGTAAGGGCGCGACACTTGTCGCAGCTCACTTAAGCCGTTGAGCGTGCTCGAAACAAAGTAAGGGTGCGGCTAGCCACGGGTAGGTTCCTCCGCGCACAGGTTTTCCATACGAAGTGTGGTCGTTCAAGGAAGACAACTAAGAAATTTTTCTAAAAATTTGAATCCTCAAACTCTGGCAACTTAGCTTTCATGGATTGTTTGCTTCCCGGCAAGGCTTTCCTTTCTTGAACAGCGCTTGGTCCATACCTTATCTCCTCCCCCCGGCAAACTTGTGCGCGAGGAACACTTCTTCTGCTTGAGAGGAAAAGGAAGAAAGGAGGAAACATAGATATGGAGCCTTGCGGCTTGTTATTGCTTACCGAGATCGTGTGCTGCACAAAGTGTCAGATGATACATGGAAGTAAAAAAAAAGCATGAAATGACAAACAGTGCGGAGCACAAAAGTTTTACTGATGCACGGGGTCTGCGCCCGGCTTTGTACAAAGGTTTACATGCAACAGCGGCAAGACTTGTACAAAAGGTGGTTGCCGGAGCGGATCACGGCAACCGCGCCTCACGGGTGAAACTTGCGAAGATGCTCGATGTTCCAGGAGTTGCTCACCGGTAAGCCTTCGTCGGTCTCAAGGCGGACAGCGCCGGGCCTTGTGACTTGTCTCACCCGATAAGGGCCTTCCCACTTCGGCGTCAGCTTGTTGGAATTCTTGGCGGACTGAACACGCCGAAGAACAAGGTCGCCTTCCTCGAGACTCCTGGCCTTGACTTTGCGGCTATGATAGTGACGCAAAGCTTGCTGGTATCGAGCAGCTCGTACAGCAGCCTGGAGACGGTCCTCCTCGAGGAGCAATGCATCATCTTGTCGCAGTTGCTCTTGCTCGAGCTCGTCGTAAGCGAGCACTCGAGGAGACCCGTATACGAGTTCCGTGGGGAGAACTGCCTCTGCTCCATAGACAAGAGCAAAGGGTGTCTGTCCGGTGGCTCGATTTGGTGTCGTCCTGATTGACCAAAGAGCCGCCGGCAACTCCTCTATCCAGTTTCTTCCGCACTTGCGCAGCCTGTCGAACGTTCTTGTCTTTAGTCCGCGCAGCACTTCAGCGTTGGCCCTCTCCGCTTGACCATTGCTCCTCGGGTGAGCAACAGAAGCGAAGCAGACCTTGGCGCCAAGGTCTTGGATGTACTGCATGAAGGTGCGACTTGTGAACTGTGTGCCGTTGTCGGTGATGATCCTGTTAGGGATTCCGAAAAGGCAAACAATTGACCTGAAGAACTTCACTGCTGACTGTGCGGTCACCTTTCTCACTGGTTCCACCTCCGGCCACTTCGTGAACTTGTCGATAGCAACGTACAAGTACTCAAAGCCCCCGACAGCGCGGGGAAAGGGGCCGAGAATGTCGAGCCCCCGGACCGAGAAGGGCCAGGACAAAGGGATCGTCTAGAGAGCTTGAGCTGGCTGATGTATTTGCTTGGCATGGAACTGGCACGCTTCACACTTGGTTACTTGTGCAGTTGCATCTTGGAGGGCTTCTGGCCAAAAGAAACCTTGCCGGAATGCCTTCCCGTCAAGTGCTCTTGCGCCAATGTGGTGACCACATATGCCTCCATGTATTTCTGCCAACAGCTTCTGTCCATCTTCCCGAGAAATGCACTTCAATCTGACACCATTCAGTCTTCTTCTGTACAGTTCATCGCCAACGAACTGGTACATACTTGACTGCCTGGTTATTCTTTCTATCTCTTCTGGCTCGTCGGGAAGTTCTCCAGTTTGAAGAAAACGGACGATTTTCTGTGCCCATGCTGGAGCCTGAGGCTCAACAACAAGGACTAAAGGCATCAGGGCTGCTGCGGGAACCTCAGCTTCTACGGCAAGAACCTGCGGCTCTGCCGGAGCTGAGTGTTCCCCGGCAAGCCTGCCGGGGCAAGGCTTGTCGGGAACGCCTGCTTCAACTGTACAGACCCTTGGGTCCGCAGGAGCAGACCGTTCCTCAGCATCTTGGTTGTTGATCTTGGGGACCTTGGCGGCGGCTTCAGGAAGATCCGCCGGCAAGTAGTCGCCGGAGACGAACTTCCTCTTCTTGCTTTGCCCAACTGATGGTGTAATGGATGGTTGAGTTAGCTTAAGCACGAAGACCCCTGGTTCCACATGTAACTTCATTGCAGCACACTTTGAGAGACCATCAGCGATATCATTCTTAGCTCTTGGGACATGCTCCATCTGCAGGCCTTCAAAGTGTTCTTCAAGCTTCCTCACTTCATCGACATAAGCTTCCATCAAAGGACTCTGGTAACTCTTGTTCACTTGTCGGACCACCAACTGCGAATCTCCCCGGACAATCAGCTTCTTGATCCCAAGTTCGGCCACAATTCTGAGGCCGACAAGCAAACCTTCATACTCAGCAATATTGTTTGTCGCTTGCTCCTTGGGAAAGTGCATTTGGACAACATACTTGAGGTGTTCTCCGGTGGGCGCGACAAGCAGCACGCCAGCACCGGCGCCTTGCAGCGAGAAGGCACCATCGAAGTACATTATCCATTCTTTGCTTGCTTCTTGGACGGGGAGGCTTGTTTCTGGAACTTCTTTGTCTGGTTTGGTGTCCATTCTGCTATGAACTCTGCCAAAGCTCTGCTCTGTATAGTTGAAGTACTCTCAAACTTGAGACCAAAGCTTGACAGCTCTAGTGCCCACTCGACGATCCTGCCTGTTGCTTCTGGATTTTGCAATATCCTCTTCAACGGAAAGTGAGTGACCACCGTTATCTCGTGTGCTTGGAAGTAGTGGCGCAGCTTTCTCGAGGCCATGAGGAGGCCGAAAAGCATTTTCTGCACCCCAGAGTATCTTGATCTAGCTCCCTGCAAGAGGGAACTTACAAAATAAACTGGGCGCTGCACCATCTTCTTTCGCACTTCTCCTTGTTCCTGCGCAGACTTGTCCTTGTCGAGGCCAGAGCTTGTCGGGGAAGCCCCCTGCTTGTCGCTGGATGCGCTTGCCGGGCCTGTGGGTTCCTCATCCGCCTCCCTCTCCGCTACCAACGCAGCACTAACCACTTGATTGGTTGCTGCTAAGTATAGCAGCAACTTCTCTTGTGGCTTAGGTGCGACAAGTATTGGAGTAGAGGACATGTATCCTTTCAAGTCATGCAGCGCTGCCTCCGCTTCCGGAGTCCATTTCATTGGACCTGCCTTTTTCAAGATTTTGAAGAAAGGCAGGGCGCGTTCTACAGATTTTGAAATGAACCTACTGAGAGCAGCCACACAACCAGCAAGCCTCCGTACATCCTTGACGCGCTTCGGTGCTTCGATCTGCTCGATGGCCTTGATCTTGTCGGGATTGGCTTCAATCCCCCTCTGGGACACAAAGAACCCGAGAAGCTTGCCGGAGGGGACTCCGAAGACGCACTTCTCGGGGTTCAGCTTGAGTTGTATCTTGCGCAGGTTCTCAAAGGTTTCTTCTAGGTCTTGAATCAGGGTATCCTTGTCCTTGCTTTTGACCACTATGTCATCCATGTAGGCTTCTACATTGCTGTGTATCTGTGGCTCAAAAGCAGTGTGGACCACCCTTGCAAATGTTGAGCCCGCATTCTTCAATCCAAAGGCATACATATGAAACAGTAAGTGCCACATGGAGTAATGAACGCGGTCTTCTCTTCGTCTTCCTCAGCCATGAATATCTGGTGGTAACCTGAGTATGCATTGAGAAATGAAAGCAACTCACATCCAGCCGTGGAGTCAACAATCTGGTCAATGCGCGGCAAGGGGAATGGATCCTTGGGACAAGCTTTAATCACATCAGTGAAGTCTATACAAAGTCTCCATTTCCCATTGGCTTTGCGCACGACAACTGGATTGGCCAGCCACGTGGGATGAAGTACACCTCTAACAAGGCCTGCTGCTTCAAACTTCTTGATCTCTTCAGCTATGAACTCTTGGCGCTCCACCGCTTGCTTCCTGACCTTCTGCATGACGGGCCGCGCGTGAGGACAAACAGCAAGCTTGTGCTCAATTACCTTCCTGGGAACGCCGGGGATGTCAGACGGCTGCCATGCAAACACGTCGACATTCGCCCGCAGGAAGGCAACGAGCGCGCTTTCCTATTTGGGGTCGAGCGTAGCACTGATGGTGAAAGTACCACCAGTGCCGTCCTCCTTGGCGGACACCTTCTTGGTTGCAGGTGGAGCTGCCATTCCTTTCTTGCACTTGCCGGTGGAGCTCGATGGTGCGTCCTCGACGGCAGCGCAGCACTCCGAAGAGGTGCGTTTGCCGGAGTGGGCTCCAGAGCTCTTGCCGGACTTGGTCTTGGTCATCCCCCCAGGAGCTTCAGCGGCAAGTGTCTTGCTGTCTGCCGCGGCTGCTGCGTCCCGGTAGATCTTGTCGGCGCAAATGAGCGCGTCCTTCTTGTCGCCGGGGACAGAGATGACGCTTATTGGCCCTGGCATCTTGAGCATGTTGTAAGCATAGTGGGAGGCTGCCATGAACTTGGCGAGCGCAGGACGACCAAGTATCCCATTGTATGGTAATGGGATATCGGCAACGTCGAACGTGATCCTCTCCGTCCTGAAGTTAAGCTCTCCGCCAAAGGTCACCGGCAGCGTGATCTTCCCCTTCGGCTTGCTCCTTCCCGGGTTGATTCCTTGAAAAGTCCCGGTTTCCTCGAGCTCGCTGTCGGGGATCTGCAGTTTCTTGATCACAGCGGAGGAGATCAAGTTGAGGCCGGCCCCGCCGTCAACCAACATCTTGGTGACCTTGAGGTTGCGGATAGTCGGCGAAACCAACATCGGCAAGCACCCGACCGCAGTTGTGCGGTCAGGGTGGTCCTCAAGGTCGAAGATGATGGGCGTGCTGGACCACTTCAGCAGCCTGCGCGACTCGACGGGTGGCTCAGCTGCGTTCACTTCCCGCACCCATTGCTTGAGTTGGCGGTGGGAAGTGTGCAGAGAGGCACCTCCGTCGACACACATAACTTCTGTGGCCTTCTGAAACTCCTGCTCGCTGTTGTCTCCTTCATCCATGTCCTCGTCATCGTCTTCATCCTCATCCTTGTCGCGGCCCCGGGGAGGTCTGTCCCCTTGCCGCTGCTTAGCCTTGCCGCGGCGTCCTCCTCGGCCATTGAACGGCCGCTTCTTGCTGGGCTCTCCCCCGCCTCCTTGGGCCTTCTCCTTGTCGCGACGCTCGTATTCGTCTTTCTGCTGTTCTACGAGGTATTCGACCCTCTTGCAGTTCTGGAGATCGTGGCCCTTGGTGCTGTGGATCTTACAGTACTGCTTGTCGGAGCCGTCCTGCTTGTCGGCGGCCGCTACAGGGGTGGCCTCCTTGCCGGAGCCACCAGCCTGTGTCTTCTTGGCGGCAGCCTCCTTGCCGGACAGCTCGACAACCAGTACTTCCTTATTCTTCTTCTTCTTATTGTTCCGCCGCCGGCTTTTCCTTGCCGGGGCGGCATCCTCGCTGTCTGTTCCTCCTGCTCCAGTATCCTCTCCGGGGAGTCTCCTCCCTCTTCAGCACGGGCACATTTGTCAGCCAGAGCATAAAGCTCGCTGACGTCCCGGATCTTGGTCATCGCCATCTCCTCCCTCATCCGGCGGTTACACACGTTCTGGTGGAACGCGCTGATAACCGCGGCAGGGTGGACATCCGGGATGTTGTGCTGAACTCGGCTGAATCTTTGGATGTACTTCCGCAGGGACTCTCCCTCCTTCTGGGCAAGGATGTGTAGATCGCTCTCCTGGCCGTGGGGCTTGTGGCCGCCCGTGAAGGCATCGACAAACTGGTGGCACAGATCTGCCCAAGAAGAGATGGAGTTCTCCGGCAAGTGCATAAGCCAAGGTCGGACGTTTGGCTTAAGCACTAGCGGGAAGTAGTTCGCTAAGATCTTCTCGTCGTGTCCCCCGGCAGCTTGCACCGCAATGGTGTAGATGCTGAGGAACTCCGAGGGATGGGTCTTGCTGTCGTACTTCTCGGGTACGTCGGGCTTAAAGTTCTTCATGCTGGGCCACTGGACTTGCCGCAG
The DNA here is from genome assembly GCA_902687465.1 of Secale cereale. Lineage (NCBI taxonomy): Eukaryota > Viridiplantae > Streptophyta > Magnoliopsida > Poales > Poaceae > Secale > Secale cereale. Next base: position 819,714,187 of record LR738713.1, on the reverse strand, counting down.
CTCTCGGGTGAATGCGGGGCAACCTGCCGCGTACGGCAAGTCGCCTGGTTCTCCGGGCGCGTGCATGTCGATAGCAGTCCCAGCGCGCTGATCGGACTGTCTTCGGGCTTCTCTTCGACGCTCGATACGAGTCCGAGCGTCCTCTTGTCGCCTGTCGTCGAGGACTTGGCGCTGATCGCGGCGAGCCCGCGGATCCGACGACGCGGTGGAGTCGTCGTCGACGTTGATCCGGCGGGGCGGCGATTTCTGCTTCCGCGGCGGGGAGTGCACGGTAGTTGCATCCCCGGCGGTCTTGTCTCCGTCGGCCTTCGCTTGGTCGACTTGCCGCGGCCGTGATGTTGCCGGCTGCTGCGGCGTGTCGTTGTTGGCGAAGGCGATGAGGCTCCGGATTGTAGCCCTCCAGTCCTCGGCCTTGTCTGCCGCTGGAGGGAAGTCGAGGAGCAGTTGAGCTCTGGCTAGAGCTTCTGCTGGAGAGGAGGGAAGCGGTGGCAAGCGGTGCGAGGAGCGAGATATGCTCGGACTTCTAACAGGGTTAGAAGGAGCAGGGTTTCGCCCCGGCGACCGCGCCTTGCTCGTACCAGCGCGCTGGCCTTGAGCGTCCCGCGACCCGCCAGTTTAGCCTTGTCCCAGCAGGCGGATGGTACCGTGGGTACCACGTCGCTGCTGGCCCGGCACCTCTTGAGAGGGACGAGGTGCGTGCACGGACACCGAGGCTTTGGAGTTCGCCCGGTCGTCCGTCTTGTCCTTGGACTTGGCGGCGCCGTGAGTGTCCTCGCCGGCGTCCGCCCTTCCGCCAGCGTCTACCCCACCCACCGTTGGTTCTGGTGGTGGTGGGATCGACGCGGATGGGCCTCCGACCTCCGAAGCCTTCTTCTTCGGAGGCATGTTGATGTAGTCGATGAGGTTGATGAAGTTGGAAAGGTTGCTGGAGATTGCGCCCGCATGAGCGCCGGATCAGGTTCGCACAACCTCGACACCCCCCTACCTGGCACGCCAAAGATGTCGGGGAAACTGACCGCCCACGAACAACTATGGGACCGGAGCCCCTTCTACGGTACGGCAAGGGAGCGGAGGGAGCACAAAGAGCGGATCGAGGGACACACGCGGGCAGTTTACCCAGGTTCAGGCCGCACGGACGCGTAAAACCCTACTCCTGCCTTGGTTGTATTACGTTCTTGGCTCGGGAGCAAGAAGATCTACAGTACTTGTGTCGGTGTACTAAAGTAGGGGTACCTTAGTATCCCAACTTGTGCACGGGCAGTAGCAACGTCCCGTGGTCTGGCTCACCACGCGCCCGCCAAAACCCACTCTGGACCCCTTTGAAGCCATTCAAGAACAAAGTATACAAGTCAGAAGATCAAGGCCCCGGCAAGAGGAGCTTGCCGGGAAGGCTGTTCCAAGCACAAGACCACTCCATTTTCCCAAGACCCTGGCAAGAGGAGCTTGCCAGGAAGACCAGGAAACAACATCTCAGAAGACATATCGTGGCGCATCACGCGCCCCGACAAGACCTGGAGAGCGACAAGCTTCCGGGCCCGGCAAGATAGCAAACCCGGCAAGGTGCTTGCCGGGGGAGGCTTACGCTGTGCGCCTACGCTCCAGCTCATCTGGCCACGCGTCGCCCTGGGGCCCTTCCGGGGGCACGTGGCAGATGGCTGTGCAGCCTGGGGTACACGGTGGCGAGCCGCGGTGACGAGGCCATCGTCGTGGCGAACGGAGACGCCCGGGCGAGCGCTTTTGGGGTGACGGCGACTGGCATTCAATGCCTTTATCCCCCACCGTCTGGGTTAGGTATAGATCACTGTACAACCACTGTGCATACACTGTTCATGCACTGTTCCATCTACCACCAAATTTACATTTTTACCCTCCTCTACGTTGACACCTGTCGGTGACCCCTTTGAGCTATAAAAGGAGGCCCATGCACAACGTAGAGGGGGTTCGACTGGAGAAGCTCGATCACTCCCTCGCTCGGTGTAGCTAGTACTGTAGATCTTCAAGCTCCCGAGCTCAAGAACTCAATACAACCAAAGCAGGAGTAGGGTTTTACGCGTCCGCGCGGCCCGAACCTGGGTAAACTGCCCGCGTGTGCTCCTCGATCCGCTCTTCGTGCTCCCTCCGCTCCCTTGCCGTACCGTAGAAGGGGCTCCGGTCCCATAGGTGTTCGTGGGCGACCAGTTTCCCCGACATCTTTGGCGCGCCAGGTAGGGGGGCGTCGAGGTTGTGCGAACCTGATCCGGCGTGTCAGGACCCCGATCCTAAGTCACACCGATCTAGCTGTAACACGTCATATCACTTTGCGGCCTCACGCACGGTAACCCCACGGGTGCCACCTTACCTGGCCCGGGACCGTTTGCGCATTTTGGCACACGTATATGACAGTGTCGCTAGCATCCATATGACAGAGAACCCGGGCCGACATGGCTAGTTATAAACCAAAAGTGGCACTAGATTACAGAGACAGGCATCCATGACCCAGCAACGAACATGTCGGTCATCAACGTATGAACCCAAGTCGTAGCAAGCTACATGGACTTAAAGGAACAACGCGTGACATTTCCCCTAAGGGACAGACACAGGAACGAAGAAGGACACATGCCGGCCAGCCTACGTGTTTCGAGCAGTAGCAAGCTACCAAGGCTCACTGGAATCACTAGGAGGCATTTCCCTGTAAGGTAGGCTACCAAAGGAAAACAACTAGGTGTCGGATCCCACACATACCAAGCATTTCAATCATACACACAATATGCTCAATATGTGCAAATACAACATTGCATCACAACAGAACTCTATGACTCAAAGTACTTTATTTAAAAGGCTCCAAGAGCCATACATAATATATCCATACAGGTAGGGGCCACATGACCCAACACTCAAGTCATACAGTCATACAAGCACAAGCGGAAGCTACATGTCTGAGTACAGACAACTTAGAAAATAAAACAGGCTTGGTGTAGCCTGACTATCTACAAGGCCCTTCACAAGCTCCAGATCTCCGTCTGGGTGTCAAGCTACTCGTCGACGTCAACGTCTATGTAGAACCCATCAGCAGGGGCAGGATTCTCCTCTGCAACAGTTATTAAGCAAACATGAGTACAAAGGTACTCAGCAAGTCTTACCACAGAACCTATCATACATGCAACATTATCAAAGGGGGTAGTGGAGTTCATAGCAGAATGCCAGCTTTGACCTTAGCTAACCTATACTACAACTCTCATCAGATTGCAAGATGTTATTACGAACACGAGTCCTCTACTCACCACATCAATACACTACCGAGGATCCTCTTCCGTCTTCCTACGGAAGGGCCATCCACGGCACTCACGCTTATCTTGAGGCTTTTAGTAGTATCCATCAACTTGTCTATGAACTGTAAGAGTAACCAAGTAGTCCGTACCGCGGACAACGGCTATTCGAATAGTTTGATAACCCTGCAGGGGTGTACCTCTTCACACACGCTCCCACCACTTATCGCCGTTTACTCGGCGTGTACTCGGCAACCTTCAAGCGGAAGCCCAGCGGGGGTGTCGGCCACGACCTGACTAACTACTCAAGTCTCTCATCCAGGTTTATCGCCTATTTGGGTTCCATCCGTGGGGAGATCCGGCCGGGGTGTCGCTCACGGCCCCAAACGATGTGTACAGGGTTCCCGAGTCACCAAACGGGCAACCGGTACACCGTGCCACGTACCTGTCGCATCACAACCCACCCCGAGGGTCAGCGTTGTGCACGACCTCCAGTAAGCTATAAACACCAGAAACTAGTTGCAACTCCTGGACAGAGATCGAGGGTAATTAATAAGCCGAGAGGGTCCATTGGTTTCGGGCCCAATGCATGGTAGTAACTTCAACTTGAACCACACATACAGATCTCAGGACCTATGGACGATTCCAATGAAACAACCCACCATGTTCTCCTACATGGCCTTTCATCGATACCTTTACCAAGCGTATTCCACACTTCCTTCTCTTTACCGGTATGATCATTTCACTCTGATCCATCACCCAGATGAACCAGAACAGACACAACTCTAAGCATAGCAGGCAACATAAACAAATAGCATGGTGGATCACACATCACATGGCTCAATCAACTCCTACACATGCTAGTGGGTTTCAACTATTTACTGTGGCAATGACAGGTCATGCAAGGGAATAGGGTTCAACTACCGCAGCAAATAGCAGTTCACACGCTGTTGCCTTAATGCAGTAAAAGAGAGCAGGAGCGAGAAGATTGGGTTTGTATCGGAATGATCAATGATTGCTTGCCTGACAAAGTGGTTGTCGGGTACTGCTCTTCAACTGGATACGCGGCAGTATCCTCGGGAGCAGGACCTAACACAGGGAATACCGACGATACAATCATTAACAAACAAATGCAACAATATGATGGATGCTCATGACATGGCAAGATGCATGTGTGTTGGCTAATGCAACTAAAACCAGAAGGGTTTGAGCTTATTTGAATCAAAGATTCAAATTGAAGTTCAAACTATTATTTAAATAAGTGCATTATCATGTTTTTGATGTATACATCAAGTTAACTTGTTCAAACATGCATGAAACTAGTGCCATTGGAAAGATTGGATTTTTCTGATCATTTTTCATATATAAATCTTTTCCATCTGAGCTATGCTTGATTTTATATGATTTTTAGAAGTTTTGGGTATTTTCTGGAATTTCCTGAATTAAATTAAAACTAAAATCCCAGAAAATCCTTTACTGCGTCAGCATGACATCATGCTGACGTCAGGCAGTCAACAGGGCCAGTCCAACTCAAACTTGACCAGTGGGACCCACTGGTCAGTGTCACAGCTAATTAACTAAGTTAATTAGAGTTAAACTAAAACTAATTAACTGTCAGTGGGGCCTGGGCCCACGGGTCAGTGACTAAACTAATTAATTAACTAGAATTAAATTAACACCTAAACTAGGTTTGACTTGCGGGCAGGGCCCACATGTCAGTGACCCAGGGGGTCAAACACGTGGTCAAAACAGGTCCAACTCGACGGCGTTTAGCCGCCGGCGAGGCCAAACACGGCGGCGTGCTTCGGAAATCGTCTACGGGGCACGGCTCGAGCTGCGGCTAGGTGCGTTGGAAAGCTCTTGCCCTTGCGCGTCGGGTGGTGGTGGTGGTCGCCGGACCTGGGGTGGCCGGAGACGACGGCAACAAGCTCGACGGCGGCGACCGGCGTCGGGCGTGTGTGGAGATGCGGCTGCAGGGGCCTAGGCGATGCGCGCGTAGCACCTAGCGCATCTACGTGCTGCGGTGAGTGTGATGGACGGGTGCCAGTGACCAAATGGTCACCGGAGCATCACCGGCGGCGAGCACGGCGGCGGTGCGTGCAGGTGAGCTTCGTGCGGTGCGTTCCAGGGGGGAAGAGAGCCAACAGAGAGGGGGAGGACGAAGCTGGGCTCACAGGGGTTGCAGCAGGCGCCGGAGTGAGCTCGGGGGTGGTCGGAGCTGAGCGGGACGGCGAGGGGGATCTCCGCGGCTGGAGTTGGGGAAGAAGAGGTCGGGGCGTCTCCAGGGCGGGCGAGCGCTCGGGGCTCGGCCTGTTCGAAGCAGTCGAGGACGGAGGAGACGACGGACACCAAGGCGGGTCTCAGGGACGATGGTGGGCGCGGCTTCTACGACGGTGCGAGCACGACGGCGTCGGCCATGGCGTGGGGAGAGCGAGGGAGAGAAGCTGGGGAGAGGGGGAGGTGTCTGCGAGGTCGGGGGCGACGTGTGCGACCGGTCCAGCCCTCCAGGACGGCGAGGGGAGGAAGCAGGGCGGCGGGCAGCTGCGTGGCGCGCCGTGCGGTCGCCCTCGAGCACCTGCCTGCCTGCCTGGCCGAGCCAAGCAGCTCGCTGGAGCGGCAGCTGGGCTGGGCCGGCAGGTGGGCCGGGTGGGGCGCCAGGTAAGCTTCTCTCTCTCTTTTTCTATTTTTCTTTTCTGTTTCATTTCTTTTGCAGCTTTGTTCAATTAAATAAAATGCCAGAGCATTTTTATAACTCATAACACTTGTCATACCTACTGTATATAATATGAACAGTAGGAAACATTATAGTTTATGATTATTTGAGCATTTAAAATATTTCATAGCATTTAAATGCCCAAATTCAAATACCATATGATTTAATCCAGTGACCTTGGATGTCCTAGAAAATTGTGCACCATTTTTAGCAAAGGTTTGAGACCAAGGCAGAAGTGATGAACATTTTTGAAGGGCATTTTGGGTACATTGGAAAATATTTTATGAAACCCTAGTTGTTAGAAGAGGGGTGCTGGGGTTTCTGTTAATCCCATTTCAAGTTTCTTTGAAAGGTAAACATGATGCACACACCAACTAACCCTAATGCAAGTGCTAACTAGGGATGTGACAACTCACCCCCACTTAAAAGAATCGCGTCCCGAGATTCGGGTTCCTCCGGAAAGAGGGTGGGGTACTCAAGCCGAAGACGATCCTCCCTTTCCCAAGTAGCTTCACTCTCGGAATGATGTGACCATTGAACCTTGAGAAACTTGATATTGTGGCGTCGAGTGGTGCGCTCGGTTTGATCAAGAATACGAACGGGGTATTCTCGATATGTGAGATTGTCCTAGAGATCAAGCGTTTCGTGGTCCACTCCGCGGATAGGATCCGAGAAGCAACGCCTGAGTTGAGAAACGTGGAACACATCATGAACTCTGGAGAGGTGCGGAGGTAGTTCCAATTGGTAGGCAACTTCTCCTCGTTTGGCAAGAATGCGAAAAGGACCGATGAAACGAGGGGCCAATTTGCCTTTGATACCGAAGCGATGGGTTCCCTTAAGAGGAGTAACCCGAAGGTAAGCCTTATCGCCGACTTCAAAAGTCACAGCCTTATGATGACTATCATATTGGCTCTTTTGGTGAGACTGGGCTGTTTTCAATCTCTCACGAACGATGCGAACTTGCTCCTCTGCTTCCTGAATCATATCCGGGCCAAAGAATTGTCTTTCCCCGGTCTCTGACCAGTTAAGAGGTGTTCGACACCTTCGTCCATATAGAACTTCAAAGGGAGCTTTACCCAAGCTGGCTTGATAACTATTGTTATAAGCGAATTCGGCAAATGGAAGACACTTTTCCCATTCCATACCGAAAGAAATGACAGAGGCTCGAAGCATGTCTTCTAGAATTTGATTGACTCGTTCCACTTGACCACTTGACTGGGGATGGAAGGCGGTACTGAAGGAGAGATGGGTTCCCATAGCATTCTGGAAACTTTCCCAAAATCGTGAAGTAAAAAGACTTCCACGGTCTGAGTTAATCTCCAACGGCACACCATGAAGTGATACTATCCGAGAGACATACAAATCTGCTAGCTGGCTAGCGGTAATACTCTCTCGAACAGGCAGGAAATGAGCTACTTTAGAGAGGCGGTCGATAATGACGAAGATAGCATTATTCCCTTTTCTGGTCCTGGGAAAACCGATAATGAAGTCCATACCGACTTTGTCCCATTTCCATTCAGGAATAGCTAAAGGTTGAAGGGTGCCAGCAGGCCGTTGATGCTCTGCTTTGACTCGACGACAAACGTCGCAGTTAGCAATGAATTGAGCGATTTCTCTCTTCATCCTAGTCCACCAGAATCTCTGACGTAGATCCTGATACATTTTAGTACTACCGGGATGAATCGTGAGAGGAGATTCGTGAGCCTCATTAAGGATCAAACGTCTTAGGTTTCGTACTTTAGGAACCACTAAACGGTTGCTAAAGAATACGACTCCTTGATCATCAATTGAGAAACATCCTGCAACTCCTTTCTTGACGTTCCTCTTAATACGGGAAATTCCGGGATCAACCTTCTGTGCTTTGATGACCTGATCCATAAGGGTAGGTTTCGCCACCAAGGTGGAAAGGAATCCTTGAGGAACAATGTGAAGGTTAAGCTTACGAAATTCCTCGTGGAGATGTGGTTGACCTTGTTGTAACATTAAGTTGTTACAATATGACTTACGACTTAGTGCATCAGCCATGACATTGGCTTTTCCAGGGGTATAGGTGATTCCTAAGTCATAGTCGGTGAGCAACTCAACCCAACGTCTTTGCCTGAGATTCAAATCCGGTTGGGTGAAGATATACTTCAAACTTTGGTGATCAGTGAAGATTTCACAGCGATTACCAAGAAGGTAATGTCGCCATGTTTTGAGTGCATGGACTACAGCTGCAAACTCTAGATCATGAGTAGGATAGTTATCCTCGTGTGACGCAACTGTCGAGATGCGTATGCAATCACTTGACGATCTTGCATGAGAATACAACCTAGTCCTTGTCGCGAGGCGTCGCAGTAGATTATAAAATCCTTGGAAAAGTCTGGTGGTACCAGTACAGGTGGAGATGTCAGGCGTCTTTTCAGTTCCTGAAAACTGGACTCACACTGTGGGGTCCACTCAAACTTTTTATCTTTCTTGAGGAGTTCGGTTAAAGGTTTGGCAACCTTGGAGAAGTTCTCGACGAAGCGTCGACAATAGCTTGCTAAGCCAAGAAAACTCCTAACTTGCTTGACCGATTCAGGGGGAGTCCAATCAAGTACGGCTTGAACTCGCTCGGCATTGACAGCAATACCCTTGCCAGAGATCACATGACCTAGATAGGTTACTTCTGGCAACCAAAATTCACATTTAGAGAATTTGGCATAAAGGCGGTGCTCTCGAAGTTTCGTCAATACCAGCCTTAAATGCTCGGCATGATCTTCCTTGTTCTTGGAATAGATGAGTATATCATCGAGGTATACCACGACGAATTTATCCAAATACTCCATGAATATAGAATTCATTAACCGAGAAAAGGTAGCTGGGGCATTGGTTAAACCGAAGGACATAACGGTGTACTCATATTGGCCATAACGAGTAACAAAAGCCGTTTTAGGAATGTCCCCGTTCTTGATTTTGATTTGATGGTAGCCCAACCTCAAATCCATCTTAGAGAAGACTGAGGATCCAGCGAGCTGATCATACAGGTCGTTAATCCTGGGAAGCGGTTACTTGTTCTTTATGGTGACCAGATTAACAGGTCGGTAATCTACAACCATCCGCTCCGTTCCATCCTTCTTCTTGACGAAGAGGACGGGGCAAGCCCAAGGGGAAGAACTAGGACGGATGAAACCTTTTTGCAAGGACTCATCGAGTTGTTTCTTTAGCTCAGCTAATTCTAGTGGTGCCATCTTATAAGGTCTCCTAGAGATTGGGACAGTTCCAGGGATAAGATCTATCACGAACTCGACATCTCTGTCAGGTGGAATTCCTGGCAGTTCTTCTAGAAAAACATCCGGGAAGTCACGGACTACCGGGATATCTTCGAGTTCTGGTAGAGGGCTGGCATTAAGAGAGTAGAGATGACGCTCAGCCATTCGGGTCAAGACATTGACTATCTTGCCGGATGGATGTGTAAGTTGAACGGTCCTAGTATAGCAATCAATTTTGGCGTAATGAGTTGTCATCCAATCCATACCCAAAATGATGTTTATGTCCGAGGACTTGAGAGTGATTAGAGATGCTAGGAAAATAAGTCTATCGACAAGGATTTCATTTCCATGGCTTACCCTAGAGGTTTGCCACTTTGAACCAGGAGTTTGAATAACCATGGAAGTAGGCATGTCACAAAAAGTCATGTTGTGCAATCGAGCATAGCTCTCAGATATGAACGAATGGGATGCTCCAGTATCGAAAAGAACAGATGCCGGATGGCAGTTGACGAGAAGCGTACCAAGGACGACGTTAGGATCCTCATAGGCTTCCTCAGCAGAGACATAGTTGACATGACCATGTGCAGTGGGGATTGGCTTGACATAATTCACCTTGCCGGTTGGCTTGCCACGGCCAACGGTTTTTCCTGGCTGGTTCTGGGGACAATCACGCATGTAGTGTCCCGGTTCTCCACACTTGAAACATGTCACAGTGGTAGTGCGTGGAGCAAAGTTGGAAGGTGGTCCTCCATAGGTCTTGGCAGGTGCAAACTGTTGAGTTGGGCGAGGCGCCTCATAGGATGGCCTCGGTGTGTACTTGGGTGGTAGAGCAGTGTTAGGAACCCACACACGGCGCTTGTGAGAACCAGAGCCGGATGAGGAACCAAAGTCTCGAGTATGCTTGCGGGTGGCTTCGAAGTCGGTCTGGCCTGTTTCAGCACTGATAGCCTTGTTTACCAACTTCTGGAAGGAAGTGCACTCATGCAGACGTAGATCTCGGCGGAGTTCAGGGCTGAGTCCCTTGCGAAACCTCGCCTGCTTCTTGGTATCGGTGGATACTTCTTCAGGTGCATAGCGTGCCAAGTTGCCAAACTCGCGACTATAGCCATCCACAGTTAAACGGCCCTGGGTGAAATTGCAGAATTCCTCCCGCTTGCGATCCATGAGACCTTCCGGAATGTGATGTTCACGGAATGCCTCACTGAACTCAACCCAAGTAGTGATTTGGTCAGCAGGACGCATAGCTTCAAAGTTTTCCCACCAAAGACTGGCAGGGCCCTCAAGATGGTAGGCGGCGTAGGTAACCTTGTCAGCTTCGGCCACACGGGCAGAGTGTAGCTTATGGGTGATACTACGTAGCCAGTCATCAGCATCCAGAGGTTCAGTGGAGTGATGGAACTTTGGTGGACACATCTTGATAAAGTCATTGATTGACACCACGTCATTCCTCTGACGGAACCCAGTGTTCTGCTCTATGCGTTCCAGCAGACGGTTGGTGTCTCTCTTGTTCCGTTCTGCTTCAAGCATAACTTTCGCCAAAGAGGGTGGCTGGGGCAGATTCCCATCCCTAGTCCCACTAGCCTCACCCTGCTCCTGAGCAGCAGGAGTGTTGCGAGTGTTGACCATCTTAGAAAAACAAAACAACGGTTTAGACAAGGATGGCAAAAATTTGACATAGAAGTGCAGAATGTAATGGATGACACGGAATGCAAGGATGTTCATCCGTACGACATGGTAATATAGGAACTGCTATATATACACCAGTGGTCATACACACCATACAAAGTTTAGTACAAGCCAAGGCTAAAGTACAACTGCGTTGAAAGACGATACATCCCATCAGAGGCATTCCAAGCTCCTATACATTATTTAACTACACCTCCGGAACTCAGTACACACTAAGTCACATTCCACAAGACGCGCAGGACTGTGGAAATACAACTACTACAATACTACTACAACCACGGCCTAGCTCAGACATTCGCGTAGTAATCCTCGTAAAGATTACCACCATAGCCTGGAAGTGGAACAGATGGATCTTGAAACTCGCGAGCACTCGAAGGCTGTGGACCATAGGGACATGGGTGTGGTCTCGGTCCCGATGCTGGTGGTAACCGACGCCCATGTGGAGGTGTAATACCCCCAACGTCACGCCAATCCATGCGATCAGGCAGACGAGTCCACACGGGGTACAAATCCCGCATGTCCAGATATCCGGCGTGCACAGCAGGTGCAAGCCGTGTCAAAGTAGTCCAGTGGGCGGCTCGAGTGTTATACAGCTCCATTCGGAGGGCACGGACCTCACGGTCCCTATCCTCCAACATCTGAACAGTAGTCTGAAGCAGTGGCTCTTCATGAGCAGCATCAGTATACAGACCAGTGTAGTAGCCTTCTTCTCCGGGAAGTGAGGCTAGCATGTAACAGAACTCAGTGTTCAGCAACAGGGCATGCCTAGCACGGAGAATGGTCATCATCGAATAAGCGGCATCCTGCACTGCCATCTCCATGGTAATCCCGAGTCCATAAGACCAATGGATGGGATCATTAGCTCTAGGATATGAGGGGTATATCCGGACTGTGCAGAAATACTGACTTTGACTAAAATCCCGATACTGTTCCTCCACAGTGTATTCAGGATACCAGCGATAACCGGTCTCAGTCAGCACACGGACTAGCATGGCCGTGTGACCGGGCACATTAATGCACCGAGTCAAACGAACCACTTGGTGAGTGATGCGGCCAGACATCTGAAACACGGAATAATGCAAAGGCATTAGTGTTTCTGCAAGAAATCGGGCAGAATAACAACTGCAAATGCTCAAACAAAGATTTGAGACATCATACAAATGATAGCATAGCCACTCAACAATCCATATCAAGGTTCCGGTCCAACAATCATCATACTAAAAAGGATAGAAACTGAACTGAGGCTTGAAACCAACAATCCTAGGAGCCTACGGATTAGTAACACGTGAACCTAGTAAGGATAAGAGGCCTAGTCCTAAATCGCCGTAGAAAGAATAGACTGACTCAGATCAGAAGGGCATAAAGTAAAGGAGTAAAAAGAGCCTTACGTTCCCTTCCACAATCAATTGCCCTACATATAACTAAGAATTTTTCTAGACTCAACATCGACCAGTTTGGCTTGAGAAACCTACAGGCAGTCCAGCTCTGATGCCAACGCTGTCAGGACCCCGATCCTAAGTCACACCAATCTAGCTGTAACACGTCATATCACTTTGCGGCCTCACGCACGGTAACCCCACGGCTGCCACCTTACCTGGCCCTGGACCGTTTGCGCATTTTGGCACACGTATATGACAGTGTCGCTAGCATCCATATGACAGAGAACCCGGGCCGACATGGCTAGTTATAAACCAAAAGTGGCACTAGATTACAGAGACATGCATCCATGACCCAGCAACGAACGTGTCGGTCATCAACGTATGAACCCAAGTCGTAGCAAGCTACATGGACTTAAAGGAACAACGCGTGACATTTCCCCTAAGGGACAGACACAGGAACGAAGAAGGACACATGCCGGCCAGCCTACGTGTTCCGAGCAGTAGCAAGCTACCAAGGCTCATTGGAATCACTAGGAGGCATTTCCCTGTAAGGTAGGCTACCAAAGGAAAACAACTAGGTGTCGGATCCCACACATACCAAGCATTTCAATCATACACGCAATATGCTCAATATGTGCAAATACAACATTGCATCACAACAGAACTCTATGACTCAAAGTACTTTATTTAAAAGGCTCCAAGGGCCATACATAATATATCCATACAGGTAGGGGTCACATGACCCAACACTCAAGTCATACAGTCATACAAGCACAAGCGGAAGCTACATGTCTGAGTACAGACAACTTAGAAAATAAAACAGGCTTGGTGTAGCCTGACTATCTACAAGGCCCTTCACAAGCTCCAGATCTCCGTCTGGGTGTCAAGCTACTCGTCGACGTCAACGTCTATGTAGAACCCATCAGCAGGGGCAGGGTTCTCCTCTGCAACAGTTATTAAGCAAACATGAGTACAAAGGTACTCAGCAAGTCTTACCACAGAACCTATCATACATGCAACATTATCAAAGGGGGTAGTGGAGTTCATAGCAGAATGCCAGCTTTGACCTTAGCTAACCTATACTACAACTCTCATCAGATTGCAAGATGTTATTACGAACACGAGTCCTCTACTCACCACATCAATACACTACCGAGGATCCTCTTCTGTCTTCCTACGGAAGGGCCATCCACGGCACTCACGCTTATCTTGAGGCTTTTAGTAGTATCCATCAACTTGTCTATGAACTGTAAGAGTAACCAAGTAGTCCGTACCGCGGACAACGGCTATTCGAATAGTTTGATAACCCTGCAGGGGTGTACCTCTTCACACACGCTTCCACCACTTATCGCCGTTTACTCGGCGTGTACTCGACAACCTTCAAGCGGAAGCCCAGCGGGGGTGTCGGCCACGACCTGACTAAATACTCAAGTCTCTCGTCCAGGTTTATCGCCTATTTGGGTTCCATCCGTGGGGAGATCCGGCCGGGGTGTCGCTCACGGCCCCAAACGATGTGTACAGGGTTCCCGAGTCACCAAACGGGCAACCGGTACACTGTGCCACGTACCTGTCGCATCACAACCCACCCCGAGGGTCAGCGTTGTGCACGACCTCCAGTAAGCTATAAACACCAGAAACTAGTTACAACTCCTGGACAGAGATCGAGGGTAATTAATAAGCCGAGAGGGTCCATTGGTTTCGGGCCCAATGCATGGTAGTAACTGCAACTTGAACCACACATACAGATCTCAGGTCCTATGGACGATTCCAATGAAACAACCCACCATGTACTCCTACATGTCCTTTCATTGATACCTTTACCAAGCGTATTCCACACTTCCTTCTCTTTACCGGTATGATCATTTCACTCTGATCCATCACCCAGATGAACCAGACCAGACACAACTCTAAGCATAGCAGGCAACATAAACAAATAGCATGGTGGATCACACATCACATGGCTCAATCAACTCATACACATGCTAGTGGGTTTCAACTATTTACTGTGGCAATGACAGGTCATGCAAGGGAATAGGGTTCAACTACCGCAGCAAATAGCAGTTCACACGCTGTTGCCTTAATGCAGTAAAAGAGAGCAGGAGCGAGAAGATTGGGTTTGTATCGGAATGATCAATGATTGCTTGCCTGACAAAGTGGTTGTCCGGTACTGCTCTTCAACTGGATACGCGGCAGTATCCTCGGGAGCAGGACCTAACACAGGGAATACCGACGATACAATCATTAACAAACAAATGCAACAATATGATGCATGCTCATGACATGGCAAGATGCATGTGTGTTGGCTAATGCAACTAAAACCAGAAGGGTTTGAGCTTATTTGAATGAAAGATTCAAATTGAAGTTCAAACTATTATTTAAATAAGTGCATTATCATGTTTTTGATGTATACAGCAAGTTAACTTGTTCAAACATGCATGAAACCAGTGCCATTGGAAAGATTGGATTTTTCTGATCATTTTTCATATATAAATCTTTTCCATCTGAGCTATGGTTGATTTTATATGATTTTTAGAAGTTTTGGGTATTTTCTGGAATTTCCTGAATTAAATTAAAATTAAAATCCCAGAAAATCCTTTACTGCGTCAGCATGACATCATGCTGACGTCAGGCAGTCAACAGGGCCAGTCCAAGTCAAACCTGACCAGTGGGACCCACTGGTCAGTGTCACAGCTAATTAACTAAGTTAATTAGAGTTAAACTAAAACTAATTAACTGTCAGTGGGGCCTGGGCCCACGGGTCAGTGACTAAACTAATTAATTAACTAGAATTAAATTAACACCTAAACTAGGTTTGACTTGCGGGCAGGGCCCACATGTGAGTGACCCAGGGGGTCAAACCCGTGGTTAAAACAGGTCCAACTCGCCGGCGTTTAGCCGCCGGCGAGGCCAAACACGGCGGCGTGCTTCGGAAATCGTCTACGGGGCACGGCTCGAGCTGCGGCTAGGTGCGTTGGAAAGCTCTTGCCCTTGAGCGTCGGATGGTGGTGGTCGCCGGACCTGGGGTGGCCGGAGACGACGGCAACAAGCTCGACGGCGGTGACCGGCGTCGGACGTGTGTGGAGATGCGGCTGCAGGGGCCTAGGCGATGCGTGCGTAGCACCTAGCGCATCTACGTGCTGCGGTGAGTGTGATGGACGGGTGCAAGTGACCAAATGGTCACCGGAGCATCACCGGCGGCGAGCACGATGGCGGTGCGTGCAGGTGAGCTTCGTGCGGTGCGTTCCAGGGGGGAAGAGAGCCAACGGAGAGGGGGAGGACGAAGCTGGGCTCACAGGGGTTGCAGCAGGCGCCGGAGCGATCTCGGGGGTGGTCGGAGCTGAGCGGGACGGCGAGGGGGATCTCCGCGGCCGGAGTTGGGGAAGAAGAGGTCGGGGGCGTCTCCAGGGCGGGCGAGCGCTCGGGGCTCGGCCTGTTCGAAGCAGTTGAGGACGGAGGAGATGACGGACACCAAGGCGGGGCTCAGGGACGACGGTGGGCGCGGCTTCTATGACGGTGCGAGCACGACGGCGTCGGCCATGGCGTGGGGAGAGCGAGGGAGAGAATCTGGGGAGAGGGGGAGGTGTCTGCGAGGTCGGGGGCGACGTGTGCGACCGGTCCAGCCCTCCAGGACGGCGAGGGGAGGAAGCAGGGCGGCGGGCAGCTGCGTGGCGCGCCGTGCGGTCGCCGTCGAGCACCTGCCTGCCTGCCTGGCCGAGCCAAGCAGCTCGCTGGAGCGGCAGCTGGGCTGGGCCGGCAGGTGGGCCGGGTGGGGCGCCAGGTAAGCTTCTCTCTCTCTTTTTCTATTTTTCTTTTCTGTTTCATTTCTTTTGCAACTTTGTTCAATTAAATAAAATGCCAGAGCATTTTTATAACTCATAACACTTGTCATACCTACTGTATATAATATGAACAGTAGGAAACATTATAGTTTATGATTATTTGAGCATTTAAAATATTTCATAGCATTTAAATGCCCAAATTCAAATACCATATGATTTAATCCAGTGACCTTGGATGTCCTAGAAAATTGTGCACCATTTTTAGCAAAGGTTTGAGACCAAGGCAGAAATGATGAACATTTTTGAAGGGCATTTTGGGTACATTGGAAAATATTTTATCAAACCCTAGTTGTTAGAAGAGGGGTGCTGGGGTTTCTGTTAATCCCATTTCAAGTTTCTTTGAAAGGTAAACATGATGCACACACCAACTAACCCTAATGCAAGTGCTAACTAGGGATGTGACACGGCGCTCACGCGGGCGCAATCTTCAGCAACCTTTCCAGCTTCATCAACCTCATCGACTACATCAGCATGCCTCCGAAGAAGAAAGCTTCGGAGGTCGGAGGCCCGTCTGCGTCGATCCCACCACCACCAGAACCAATGGTTGGTGGGGTAGACGCTGGTGGAAGGGTAGACGCCGGCGAGGACACTCACGGCGCCGCCAAGTCCAAGGACAAGACGGACGACCGGGCGAACTCCAAAGCCTCGGCGTCCGTGCACGCACCCCGTCCCTCTCAGGAGGTGCCGGGCCAGCAGCGCCGTGGTACCCACGGTATCATCCGCCTGCTGGGACAAGGCCAAGCTGGTGGGTCGCGGGACGCTCAAGGCCAGCGCGCTGGCACGAGCAAGGCACGGTCGCCGGGATGAGAACCTGCTCCTTCTAACGCTGTTAGAAGTCCGAGCATATCTCGCTCCTCGCACCGCTCGCCGCCGCTCCCCTCCTCCCCAGCAGAAGCTCTTGCTAGAGCCCAGGTGCTCCTCGACTTCCCTCCAGCGGCGGACAAGGCCGAAGACTGGAGGGCGACGATCCAGAGCCTCATCGCCTTTGCCAACAACGACACGCCGCAGCAGCCGGCAACGTCACGGCCGTGGCAAGTCGGCCAAGCGAAGGCCGATGGAGACAAGACCGCCGGGGGTGCAACTACCGTGCACTCCCCGCCGCGGAAGCAGAAATCGCCAGTTCGCCGGATCAACGTCGACGACGACTCCACTGCGTCGTCGGATCCGCGAGCCCGCCGCGACCAGCGCCAAGTCCTCGACGACAGGCGACAAGAGGACGCTCGAACTCGCATCGAGCGTCGACGAGAAGCCCAAAGACAGTCCGACCAGCGCGCTGGGACTGCTGTCGACATGCACGCGCCCGGTGAACCAGGTGACTTGCCGTACGCGGCAGGCTGCCCTGCGTTCACCCGAGAGCTGCGGCAAATCCAGTGGCCCAGCATGAAGAACTTTAAGCCCGACGTACCCGAGAAGTACGACGGCAAGACACACCCCTCGGAGTTCGTCAGCATCTACACCATTGCGGTGCAGGCTGCCGAGGGACGCGACGAGAAGAACTTAGCGAACTACTTCCCGCTCGTGCTTAAGCCAAACGTCAGGTCTTGGCTTATGCACTTGCCGGAGAACTCCATCTCTTCTTGGGCAGATCTGTGCCACCAGTTTGTCGGCGCCTTCACGGGCGGCCACAAACCCCACGGCCAGGAGAGCGATCTCCACATCCTTGCCCAGAAGGAGGGAGAGTCCCTGCGAAAGTATATCCAGAGGTTCAGCCGCGTTCAGCACAACATCCTCGATGTCCACCCTGCCGCGGTTATCAGCGCGTTCCATCAGAACATGCGTAACCGCCGGATGAGGGAGGAGATGGCGATGACCAAGATCCGGGACGTCAGCGAGCTTTACGCTCTGGCTGACAAGTGTGCCCGTGCTGAAGAGGGGAGGACACTCCCCAGAGAGGATACTGGAGCAGGAGGAACAGACAGCGAGGATGCCGCCCCGGCAAGGAAAAACCGGCGGCGGAACAATAAGAAGAAGAAGAACAAGGAAGTACTGGTTGTCGAGCAGTCCGGCAAGGAGGCTGTCGCCAAGAAGACACAGGCTGGTGGCTCCGGCAAGGAGGCTGCCCCTGTAACGGCAGCCGACAAGCAGGACGGCTTCGACAAGCAGTACTGTAAGATCCACCGCACCAAGGGCCACGATCTCCTGATCTGCAAGAGGGTAGAGTACCTCGTAGAACAGCAGAAGGCTGAATACGAGCGACGCGACAAGGAGAAGGCCCAAGGAGGCGGAGGAGAGCCCAGCAAGAAGCGGCCGTTCAATGGCCGGGGAGGACGCCGCGGCAAGGCCAAGCAGCGGCAAGGAGACAGACCTCCCCGGGGCCGCGACAAGGATGAAGATGAAGACGATGACGAGGACATGGACGACGGAGATAACAGCGAGCAGGAGTTCCAGAAGGCCACAGAAGTTCTGTGCGTCGATGGAGGTGCCTCTCTGCACACTTACCACCGCCAACTCAAGCAATGGGTGCGGGAAGTGAACGCAATTGAGCCGCCCGTCGAGTCGCGCAGGCTGCTGAAATGGTCCGGCACGCCCATCATCTTTGACCTTGAGGACCACCTTGACCGCACAACTGCGGTCGGGTGCTTGCCGATGTTGGTTTCACCAACTATCCGCAACCTCAAGGTCACCAAGATGTTGGTTGACGGCGGGGCCGGCCTCAACTTGATCTCCTCCGCTGTGATCAAGAAGCTGCAGATCCCCGACAGCGAGCTCGAGGAAACCGGGACGTTCCAAGGAATCAACCCGGGAAGGAGCAAGCCGAAGGGGAAGATCACGCTGCCGGTGACCTTTGGCGGAGAGCTTAACTTCAGGACGGAGAGGATCACATTCGACGTTGCCGATATCCCATTACCATACAATGGGATACTAGGTCGTCCTGTGCTCGCCAAGTTCATGGCAGCTTCCCACTATGCATACAATATGCTCAAGATGCCAGGGCCAATAAGCGTCATCTCTGTCACCGGCGACAAGAAGGACGCGCTCATTTGCGCCGACAAGATCTACCGGGATGCGGCAGCCGCGGCAGACACCAAGACACTTACCGCTGAAGCTCCCGGGGGGAAGACCAAGACCAAGTCCGGCAAGAGCTCTGGGGCCCACTCCGGCAAACGCACCTCTTCGGAGTGCTGCGTTGTCGTCGAGGACGCACCATCGAGCTCCACCGGCAAGTGCAAGAAAGGAATGGCAGCTCCACCGGCAACCAAGAAGGTGTCCGCCAAGGAGGACGGCACTGGTGGCATTTTCACCATCAGTGCTACGCTCGACCCCAAATAGGAAAGCGCGCTCATTGCCTTCCTGCGGGCGAATGTCGACGTGTTCGCATGGCCACCGTCTGACATCCCCGGCGTTCCCAGGAAGGTAATTGAGCACAAGCTTGCTGTTTGTCCTCATGCGCGGCCCGTCAAGCAGAAGGTTAGGAAGCAAGCAGTGGAGCGCCAAGAGTTCATTGCCGAGGAGATCAAGAAGTTGGAAGCAGCAGGCCTTGTTAGAGGTGTACTTCATCCCACGTGGCTGGCCAATCCAGTTGTCGTGCGCAAAGCCAATGGGAAATGGAGACTTTGTATAGACTTCACTGATGTGAATAAAGCTTGTCCCAAGGATCCATTTCCCTTGCCGCACATTGACCAGATTGTTGACTCTACGGCTGGATGTGAGTTGCTTTCATTTCTCGATGCATACTCAGGTTACCACCAGATATTCATGGCTGAGGAAGACGAAGAGAAGACTGCATTCATTACTCCATGTGGCACCTACTGTTTCATACGTATGCCCTTTGGACTGAAGAATGCGGGCTCAACATTTGCAAGGGTGGTCCACACTGCTTTTGAGCCACAGATACACAGGAATGTAGAAGCCTACATGGATGATATAGTGGTCAAGAGCAAGAGCAAGGATACCCTGATTCAAGACTTAGAAGAAACCTTTGAGCATCTGCGCAAGATACAACTCAAGTTGAACCCCGAGAAGTGCGTTTTCGGAGTCCCCTCCGGCAAGCTTCTCGGGTTCTTTGTGTCCCAGAGGGGGATTGAAGCCAATCCCGACAAGATAAAAGCCATCGAGCAAATTGAAGCCCCGAAGCGCGTCAAGGACGTAAGGAGACTTGCTGGTTGTGTGGCTGCCCTCAGCAGGTTCATTTCAAAGTCTGCAGAACGCGCCCTGCCTTTCTTCAAAATCTTGAAAAAGGCAGGTCCTATGAAATGGACTCCAGAAGCGGAGGCAGCGCTGCAAGACTTGAAGGGATACCTGTCCTCCACTCCAATACTTGTCGCACCTAGTCCACACGAGAAGTTGCTGCTATACTTAGCAGTGACCAATCAAGTGGTTAGTGCTGCGTTGGTAGCGGAGAGGGAGGCGGATGAGGAACCCACGGGCCCGGCAAGCGTATCCACACTTTGTATGCAAAACCTGTGCACGGAGGAACCTGCCCGTGGCTAGCCGCACCCTTACTTTGTTTCGAGCACGCTCAACGGCTTAAGTGAGCTGCGACAAGTGTCGCGCCCTTACTTCGTTTTCGAGTTCGCTCAGCAATCTAAGTGTGCTGCGACTAGCTGCGGCGAGGTTTCTTGCCGGCAAGGACATTGCTAGCAGGCTGCTAAGAGTCCCGCACTCAGCGCTCGCGGCAAGGGTTCCGGTGCCGGCAAGTTCCCTAAAAGCGTAGGGTGGAAAGCATACAAAGTGAAGGGACTAAACAAGGGAGATAACACTGCATTGATTATCCAAAATAAAAGTTATATTACAAGATAGCTTGCCGCTGCTCTAACCAACTACTACCCATGACTTAATCGACAGCGGCAAAGGAAGCAGAAAGAAGGGAGCCTAGTCTCTTCGATCTCCGTCGACCCTCTTGATCTTGCCCGCCTTGGCTACGATGTGGGTGACTTGTGCCTTCAACGCCTCCTGGTCAGCTTCGGGTGGCAGGGTCCGAAGGACGTTGACGAGGTTGATTCCAGGGTTGCGGTAGACGATCTTCGACAGCAGCCGCTCCATAGTACCCGTGCAAAGCCGGCGCGCCTCGTCAGCCAGCTGCGCGGGGATCTTCTCCCGTAGCTGCGCGAGAGCCGGCGCCACTCCTCTGAAGAACAAGCTTAGCTTGGCGCTGTGGGGGAGGCTCTCGTCGGGGGAGTACACGAGGTGCTCCACCCTCAGCGCCACCAGCTCCTTATCAATGTTGGCGGCGGAGGCGACGAGCTCCTCGGTCCACTGCTCCACCGTCTGCTGGAAGTTGTTCTGCGACAGGGCGGCACTGTCCAGCAAGGCCCTCTCAGCACGGAGATCGTCCTTCAGCTTCGTCTCGCGGTCCCGGGCAGCGTCAAGCGAGTCGGTGAGGGTGGAAACCTTCAGCTCCAAATCGGCAATGGAGTCCTTGGCGTCGTTGAGCTCCTTGCCCTTCTCGGAGAGGCGGACTTGCAGCTCCGAATTGGTGTGGACGTCCTTCTCCCGTGCCACGTTGAGCGCGGCGACCCTCTCCTCGCTCGTCTTCAAGCTCGACTCCAGCTGCGCCACCCTTGCCTCCAAGTCCCTCTTGGCGGTCTCTGCGGTAGCAGTGGCGTCCCTCGCCTCCTGCAGAGCCCCGCCAATGGACTGTTCGCGCGCTGTAAGGTCGTCCTCGTGGCTATCGAGGTCGACCTTCCGCTGGTTCAGCACTCCTTCCCGCCGAGACAGATCCTCGGCGGCCAGTCGCTGCTGCTCCTCCACCTCGGCCTTCTCGAGGAGGAACGCCTGGTGTGCTCCGGCAAGCTCTTCACGCTCCTCCGCCAAGTTCCGGAGGGCCGCCTGGTTGGCGGCACGGAGCTCCGCGGCGCGCTTCTCCAGATCAACACCAGCCTTGGCAACCAGAGCCTCACGGGACTCCAACTTGGCTTGCCTGGCCCGGTACAAGCCCAGGAGTCGACGAAGGAGTTGCTCCTCTTCGGGCTCGTCGCTGCTGCCGGGCGCGTCGACAACCTTCAACCCAGCGGAGGCGAGAACTTCTTCGTCGAAGACCTCCCCCTCCGCGGGTGCCCTTGACGAGGACGCCCACGGGACTTGGATGAAGACCCCGTTGGCGGCCTCCAGATAGACGCCCGACCCAGCTGCGGGGGCGGAGGGGTCGGCGGCCGGCGCAGCGTCCGGCGCTCCTGCGGCCTCAGGGCCAGCAGTGCGGTCGCCGGTTCCCTCCCCAGCTGCAGCGTCAGCGGTTGGGGCGGTCTCCTCGGCGGCTGGCTCGTCAGCACCAGCCATTCCTTCGGTGGTGGCGTCGCAAGCATTGCCATGCACGCCTTCCTCGGCGATGGTCTCCGTCTCCATCGGCTCCGGGGCGGGCGGATCTAACAGAAGAAAAAGAAAAGAGAGAAATCGTCAAGCAAATATCCAAAAAGAAGAATCCAAGAAGAAGAAAATACAAGGGTTTACCTGCGCGGGCCTCTTCAGTAACGGGGTCCCTCGCCGGGGAGATCTCCCTTGGCGGCGTAGTAGTGGTCCCTGCTGGCGGAGGGCCGCTTGCGCCTTCCCTTGGCGGGGTGCCCACCCTTGTCGGGGTGCTCGCCCTTGGCGGGGTGCTCGCCCTTGGCGGAGTACCCATCCTTGGCGGGGCGCTGTCCCTCGCCGGGGAGCTCCTCCTTGGCGGGGAGGGTGGAACAAGCGGCTCGTCGGGGGCGACCTCTTGGTGCACCTGCGGCTACAGCTCCACTTCTGCACAAGACAACAAGCAAACAAGACATCAATAAGGATAACAACCTCAAGCGCGCCCATCAAGCAGAGAAATGAACAAAGGACTTATGCTGGGGGCTGCACTGGGGGCTGCTCTCCGGAGCAGCAGGCTGGTCCGGCAAGCCTGTCGCTGGCGCGTCACCTGCCGCTGCGACGGGCTCGTCGTCCTCGAGGTCAACCACATGGATCTTGGCCCTCTTCGCCATCCTCTGGGTCAAGGTCCTGGAAGCCAAACAAGATCAGAACCAAGCAAGAGAAATCAAGACAAACTCAACAAAAATCAAAGGACATAGGAATTGCAAGTGCTTACTCTTCCTCCTCTTCGTTGGAGCTAAGGGCGGAGAAGTCAAACTCCGCCTCGCGTGCTCCAGCGCGAGGAGCTGGAGGAGAAGGCTCCCTCGGGCGCTTGGCGGGCTCCGGAGCCGTGGGTTGTGAAGACCCCGCTCCGGTCGTCCCTGAAGACCGAGGGGCTGAAGGAGCACCAGAGCCACTCCGGGAAGACCCCCCTCCGCTTGTCGCTCGGGCACGGGGCGCGTCCTTGACGACCTTGCTCGTCGTGGTGGCACGCGTCGCACGGCGCTTCGGCTGCTGTCGGGGCGCCGGTGGCCTCGCCGTCTCAGTGGTTTTGCGGAGGCGCTTCTTCGGCTGTGGCGGGGGACTTGGTGGTGGCGGAGAATTTTCTGAGGATGAGGAGGCATCGTCGTCAAGGTTCAGTGACCCGCCCGAGTCTTCGTCGGAATCGCCCGATTCGGCGTCCTCCTCGGCGGGCTCACTGGACTCAGTGCCTTGCCCGGCAGCCTCGCTCGTCCCGGCAGGCTTCCCGGCAGGCTCCCCGACGAACTCCTCGGGCGCAATCTTTAGCAGCTTGAGGATCTCTTCCTCCTCGGCTTGGCTCACCGCGTCCGCCGCTTCCGCTTCCTCCACGGTGTACCCAAACACACCCGCGTCCGCCGCTTCCGCTTCCTCCACGGTGTACCCAAACTCACCCGCGGCCGTCGCTGCGGCGGCCTCCTCCATTCTGGTGGCTATATATGCCACATCTCGCTCGGTGGTCTCCCGGGTGAGCCCTTTCCTCTCTTCGGGGTTGCGCGGCCGTTCAACCAGATTATCAAAGAAGGTCTGCACGGTCTCTGCCGAAGGCGTCAGCCAAGTAGGAACAACCCCGTGGGAGTCACACTCAGGCATTGCCGCGCGGATGGCACTAAGAGCAGTATTGTTGCACAATGGAACTACTCCATCCGATGGTCTGAACCACTCCGGGTGCTTGGGGTCATGTTTGAACAGCTCCCGGACCATCCCCTTGAGTTCTAAGATAGTGAAGTTATAATTCAGCCCGGGGCGCAGCCTCATGCGATCTGCTGCGTTGCCGAACTCCCAGGCAGGTCTCTTCCTTTCCTGCAGAGGAGCAATGCGGCGGCGGAGGAAATCAGCTCCAACTTCACCTACAGTAAGGTTGGCGCCCCGGAGGCGAAGGATCCTAGTAAGGGCAATCTGCAGCTTGTCGTCCTCCGGGGCCAAGTCACTCCAATCCTTGCCGCGCACTATTGCAGTCCGCCACGGCGAGGTAAACTGCTCGGGTTCATCTTCCATGACCCAGCACCAATCAGCCCTCCACTCTTCCCACTTACCGCGGAGCTCTCCGATCAAGTACGCCTCCTTCTTGCCGAGCCTGAAGATCCAGGAGATACCGCTGGAAAGTGGAGATCCGGACTCTACTCTAGGCGTGAAGAAGTGGCGGTAGAGAACTACGTTTGGGTGGACCCCGACATAGTTTTCGCACAGATGTGCGAAAACGGCCAAAGTAAGGACGGCATTCGGGGTGAAATCTAAGAGGTGGAGTCCATATGTGTTCATCACATCGCAGAAAAACTCTGAATACGGAGGATAGAGACCGCAATGGAAGAACGAAGCGAAGTAGTGGTAACCTCCCGGGTACAGGTCGATGGCTGCGGCGGGGAGGACTCTGGTGCGCGGGTGAGCCTTCGTCTCCCTCGCCCAGAACAAGTAGTACTTGTCCCGTAGCTCCCTTGCGCCGAGCCTCGGCGGGAAGACCACCATCCTTCTCCGCATGGCTGCCAGCTTCGCCGCCTTGTCGGACTTCTCCTTCTTCGCCTGGTCGCTCTTCGCCTTGTCGCTCTTCGGGGCCATGGCGGGGACGGCGAGGGAGATCGACTGTCACACCCTGATTTTCATGTCACATTGCTTAAGCTTGTTTTCATGTTAAAATGTGGATTTGCAAAAACTTTTGAGTGTTTTTGACTTTGCTTGATTTGACTCTTGTCTGCTGTTTGCTAGTGCTCTAAAAATCAAATAAATCCTCCAACTCTTATACTTCATCTCCTTGACCCAAAACCTTTTCCCAATGATCATGCCATGTGTATAGACCAGTATAGAATTTTCTTATAAAAATATTTTGGCCAAATGGTATTTTCTAAAATTAGTTTTCCAAAAACCCCTGAATTGAGGTTTGCACTGCAAGTACCTTATTTAGGGTGAGAAAAATCTTTGAAAAAGTTTATTTGAATCCTATTAGATATAGGACTCCCAGAAACCACAAAAGTATAATTTTAAAAGATTTTTTTATATTTTATTTAAAAGCTTTTTCTTAAGGCCAGAAATGGTCTTTAATAGGGAAAAATTATTTAATCATTTCAAAAATATTTGCCAAAATTCAGGAAGACTCATAGGACATATATTGTCCATATATAAGAGTTTCAACACATGGTCATGTTCAAAATATTGGACAAATCCTTCCAAAACCCTTTCTGGATATTTCAAGCTTTTGAAATATTTACAAAGGAAATATTCTCCAAAAATTCCAGGGAAATTCTATCATGTCACATATGACATATTTGATGATCTTGCAAAGCCTCATGCCTTGAAGATCAAGAAAACATCCTCAAACCCCTTCAAAACCATTCTGTCCATATTTGAAGTTTGAGCAACTCTACATTGCCAAACTTGTCCAAATGCTCTCAAATTTGGTGCACATGCTAGAATGGCCTAATAAGGCATCTCGACCAAATGGCACAAGATTTGGAATAGAGCAACTTGATCAGATCACCCCAAAACCACTTCTGTTCAAATTCAAATTTGAACAACTTTACATTGTCAACTTTTTATCTGGAGCCTCAAACTTTGTGGGCATGTTCATAACCCCAAATGAGGATGCTACACCAAGTGGTGCATCAAGGGGAGATGAATTGCTTGACTCAAACATGGTGAAACCATTTCTGTTCATTTCTAGGGTTCACCAAAGTTACATTGGCCACTTTGCCCAAATGAGCTCAAATTTGGTGTAGGGGCCTAATTATATGTGACATTTGATCCTGTTAAGTCCCATGTCAAGTGGATGTCATTTGCTTGACCAAACCTTGATCAAACACCTTCTGTCCAATTACCAAAACTAGTGGTTGAACCTCTTTTACTTTTCTCCATGGCCCCAAATTCTTACCACAGCTCCCCCTGATCATCCTCTACCCTCCAGTAACTCTCCTCTGCCTTATCTCAATTATTGGAGGGGGTAAAACCCCAAGTTACACTGCTGGACAGCAGGTTTCACCCTCTTCCTCACCTCCCTCCTCATCCCAGTGGTTCCCCAGAGCATCCAAGACCCCCACGCCATTGTTTACTATCCCCTAGTACTGCTAGACACTACTGGACACTGGGGGACACGGCCTGGACAGCAAAGACTTGAGCATGCCGGCCAAAGACGCGCTCTGGAGCACGCTACAGTGCACCAAGGCACTGTAGCTCGGCCCTCCCGAGGCTTCCAGACAGCCTTGGGCAGAGAGAGCATGTCCCCCGAGGTGCCCTCGACGTCCACGACCTGCAGGACGGTCGGCCCTATCCTCTCCGGCCCTCCTCCTCTCTCTCCTCGAGCTCGCCCGTGCGCGCCCTGAACCATGCTCACGGTGCACCGCGGCTGCCCTATATAAAGCCTTCCCCTCGAGCGCCCGTTGCTTCTTCTGGATCCTCCTCTTCTCCGCGCACCTCCCAGACATCCCCAACCTCCCTCCCGTGGCCTCCTACCTCCTCCATGGCCGGAGTGCCGCCGCCGGCCACCGCTCAGATTCGCGTCGTGGGAAGCCCTCCCTTCCCCCTCTTCGCTCCAGTGCAACGCCAGGACCTCCGCCAGTACTCCCCGCACATTCTCCTCTCCTCCCCGAGCCTGCCTTGCCGTGCCCAACCGTCGCCCGAAGCCCCGCCCGCCGGCGTCGAAGCCACTAACGGCTCGGCCATCCCCAGCCAGCGTGAGGCCCCTGGATGGACTCGGCTCGGTCCCCCGGAGCCGATGGTGTGCAGGAAGCCGCCGGGGAGGAACAAGATCGCCGGGGAACGGCGCCGGCGTCGCCCCTGCCTTCTCCTCTGCATCGGGCGGGGGGAGGACGACGAACCCGACAAGCAGGCCCCGCCTGTAAGCGCCACAGGCCCGGTGGGAGAAGCTGACGGGTGGCCCCCCCCACGATAAGTGGAAGCGCACTTCGGTGGTTGCGTTTTCCTGTGGTGGTGGCGCCCCGCGTAACTACGCCTTCGGCGTCATCACCTCCATCCCGCCGCTGAGCCTCTGGGCTGAGCCCAGTGGGCGTTGGTTAGCTGGGCCTCGCCCAGAGCACTGCATAAGGGTATAACCCTATTCTTTTCCTTTTTCTTTATTCTGCCAACTTCAAAAATGCCTAGAATATTCATATGAACTCCAAATTGCATGATTCAAATTTCTGGTAGCTTCTAAAATCATGCCCTATCACATGGTGCAACATGCACATTACTCCAGAAACTTTTTCTATACAAATATTTATCAAATGCCCATTTTCCACTTTCTGTGATTAACTTTAGAAAATCACAGAGAGCTCAATATTGATCCAAATACAGTGATTCAAGTTCCTAGATGCTTGTCATGTCCAAACTTAGTTTTGGAACATTTTTAATAATAGTTTCTGTACCCCACCAAATAATGAGCCATTTCTTCCTATTTATCAGCTTTGGAAAATCCTAGGAAATTCATTTCAAATCCAAATCCAGTGAAACCAACTCCTAAATTGTTCTAAAATCATGACTTGATGATGGGTACCTTTGCTCATCATTCAAGGAATTATTCCTGTATACTTCCTCCAAATCCATAAGCCCTTTGGTTCCATCATATTGGAATGTTCCAAATCATCCATTGATCCAACACCTATGAAACCACCTTGGTCATTTCTAATATGACCAGAGGTATCCTAGAAAAGTCCAACTCCTATTTTTAGAGCACTTTTATTGTTGCTTTGATTGTGTTGCTTATTATGATTGTTTCCATCGTTAGTTGACGTAATAAACGGAGTATTCGGAGATGGACCAGAAGGTTTGAAGACTCAGAAGAATAAGGCAAGCAGCCCTTTGACCATGTTCAAGAAACCTTTTTATGCATGTCTCATAAAGCCTTATTATTCAATGCATCGGAATCATGTTGAGGTGGAAACCACTTTGGTTGCTACCCTTGTTGCTTATTATTGATACTTGCATCAAACATGACCCTACCTTCCTATGAGGGTTATGTGGGTGGGAGTAGTTAGGTTGCTTTAATAGTGGTACGCAAATGGGACGGGTATATGCATGGTGACGGAGACAGGATACCTTCAAAAGACTTTTCGAAAACCCCGTCAGGTGCCATTTATGCCCGAGGGAGATGGTGAGATGGGTAACCACTTGATGACGAAGTGGTGTACCGAGGAAAGTGTGTGTGTTGTTTTGAAAAACGGATTGGTTTAAGTTGCGACCGTTATTCCAACCTTACATGCGCAGCCACTCTACCCTTATATGGGATAGGGCATTATTGAGTACCTAGGTCGATACTAGCATGGTGCCCGCATTACTAGTGACGGGGGTGACATGAGGTCACTCTCGGGACGGGGTCGTGCTTGGATAGGCGGCCATGACTGTTTTCACAGGGCACCGGACACACCGTTGGTACCCCGTGCTTGTGATATGTGATGAATACGGAGCGAGTCTCCACAAACCTTGAGATGTGAAATGTTTGGCACAGGGGCTGTTACCAATCGAGTGGACTCCATATTAGTGTCGTCTAGGGAAAGATAGTGATCGGGTGCTTACCCCGGGTACTTGAGGTACCGCGGGTCGTCGATGACACGGAAGTTCCCCGGATCTTGTGGGTAAAGTGCGCAACCTCTGCAGAGTGTAAAACTATTCGAATAGCCGTGTCCACGGTCATGGACAGTTGGGTAACCGCTCTTGGGCTACGTCCAATGTTTGCGAAACCTGGTGTGTGTGTGTGTGAGGAAACAACATGGTTCAGTGATATTGTTGATGTGATTGTGAGGAAGTCACAATGAGCTTGAACATGAGTTGATTACAACTCTTTCTCGATATGATGTCTGTGACCTCCTGTTACTTGTTACAGACACATGCATATCCATGTTTCATGTTGATCATACTTGCATATGAAAAACTAGCTTTTCGCAAAACTGCCAACCTAGCAGTAGAGCCTTGCATAAATATTCTGTTATCACACTTGGGTTGCTTGCGAGTACATTCAATGTACTCATTGGCTTGCCACTGGTTATTTTATTGGCCAGGCATGAGAGAACAGGTTATGATGAAGATTTCTTGGTGACGAGCATGCGAGCTAGGACGCTTCCCAGTCAGAATGCCTGTAGGGTTAAGGCAGATGTCATGGGCCCCAGTTGTCTTTGAAGATTTTCCGCTGCGATGATATACTCAAGACTTGACCATTATGGTCCTACTTGTGTAACACGGTATGTAAGGATGTAAGACTCTTGTTATTCAGCTTCTGTGTGTTCAGTGAGCATTGATCTCTGGGATCACTGTACACGTGCATTCGGTGATCACGACTTATGAGTCGGGGTCCCCACATCGACGGCGCCGCGGATGGTGGAGACGGCGGAGGAAGGGTGGAGCTCGGCTCTCTGTCGACCTTTGGGGAGGCAGAGAGCGGCGGGGGTTTCTGGAGATTCAAGACGCAATGAAAGCAATGGAGGGAAACTGCCCCTGCTTCCTCTGCTTTTAAGGGGGAAGTGGGGGACGTTCCGCATTTTTCCATTAAAGAAGCAGGCCACGATCTCTCCCACGACGCCGCAATCGACGCGTGCCGTTAGGGAGAGGTGCGGCGGATGCGGAGTGGGGAACGGCGCGTCGTGGGCCGCGTGTGCCCGTGCACTGTTTTGGGCCTGGCCCAACAGCGCTCGGCACCGTGTGTGGCCCAGGCCCGGGGGCTCCGGTCCCATAGGTGTTCGTGGGCGACCAGTTTCCCCGACAACTTGCTACACTGAGCGTGGGAGTGATCAAGTTTCTGGGAACCCCCTCTACGTTGTGCATGGGCCTCCTTTTATAGCTCAAAGGGGTCACCGACAGGTGTCAACGTAGATGAGGGTAAAAGTGTAAAATCGATGTTAGATGGAACAGTGCATGAACAGTGTATGCACAGTGCACGTACAGTGATCTATACCTAACCCAGACGGTGGGGGACAAAGGCATTGAATGCCCATCGCCATCACCCCAAAAGCGTCCGCCCGGGCGTCTCCGTTCGCCACGACGATGGCCTCGTCACCGCGGCTCGCCACCGTGTAACCCAGGCTGCACAACCATCTGCCACGTGCCCCTGGAAGGGCCCCAGGGCGACGCGTGGCCAGATGAGCTGGAGCGCAGGCACACAGTGTAAGCCTCCCCCGGCAAGCACCTTGCCGGGGTTGTTATCTTGCCGGGCCCGGAAGCTTGTCGCTCTCCGGGTCTTGCCGGGGCGTGTGATGCGCCACGATATGTCTTCTGGGATGCTGTTTCCTGGTCTTCCTGGCAAGCTCCTCTTGCCAGGGTCTTGTGAAAATAGAGTGGTCTTGTGCTCGGAGCAGCCTTCCCGGCAAGCTCCTCTTGCCGGGGCCTTGTTCTTCTGACTTGTATACTTTGTCCTTGAATGGCTTCAAGGGAAATAGAGCAGGCTTTGGCGGGCACGTGGTGAGCCCGACTACGGGGTGCTGCTACTGCCCGTGCACAAGTCGGGATACTAAGGTACCCCTACTTTAGTACACCGACATTTGTCTATTAATCATCTGCAAAAAGAATCAACTAAATAGCACACTCTAGCAAAATCTGGTGACTATTCTAGTGAGCGCTAACGATTCTGTTTTTCACAGCATGATCATATAGACTTCACACAAGTCTTCCCAAAGGTTCTACTTGGCACAAACACTAATTAAAACACAAAACCACATCTAAACAGAAGCTAGATGCAATATTTATTCCTAAACAGAAGCAAAAGCAAAGAAAATAAAAATAAAGTTGGGTTGCCTCCCAACAAGCGCTATCGTTTAACGCCCCTAGCTTGGCACAATGATTTCCATGATGCTTCCATAAAAGATAAGAATTGAAAAAAGGGCATTATGAATAATATATGACTAGAACATTTAAGCCTAACCCACTTCCTATGCATAGGGATTTTATGAGCAAACAACTTATGGGAACGATAATCTACTAGCATAGGAAGGCAAAACAAGCATACCTTCAAAACTTTAAGCACATAGAGAGGAAACTTGATATTATTGCAATATGTAGAAGCATATGATCCTCTCTTATAATAATTTTCAGTAGCATCATGAATGAATTCAACAATATAACCAGCACATAAAGCATTCTTTTCATGATCTACTTGCATAGAAATTTTACTACTCTCCACATAAGCAAATTTATTCTCATTCATAGTAGTGGGAGGAGCAAATTCAACAAAATAACTATCATGTGAAGCATAATCCAATTGAAAATTAAAATCATGATGACAAGTTTCATGGTTATCATTATTCTTAATAACATACAAGTCATCACAATAATCATCATAGATAGCAACTTTGTTCTCATAATCAATTGGAATCTCTTCCAAAATAGTGGATTCATCACTAAATAAAGTAATGACCTCTCCAAATCCACTTTCATAATTATAATCATCATAAATAGGAGGCATGCTTTCATCATAATAAATTTGCTCATCAAAACTTGGGGGACTAAAAATATCATCTTCATCAAACATAGCATCCCCAAGCTTGTGGCTTTGCATATCATTAGCATCATAGGTATTCAAAGAATTCATACTAACAACATTGCAATCATGCTCACCATTCACATATTTTTGGCCAAGCATTCTATGTAATTCTTCTTTTAGTACTTGAGCACAATTTCCCTTCCCATCATTTTCACGAAAGATATTAAAAAGATGAAGCAGATGAGGTAACCTTAATAACATTTTTTGTAGTTTTCTTTTATAAACTAAACTAGTGATAAAACAAGAAACTAAAAGATTCGATTGCAAGGTCTAAATATATACCTTCAAGCACTCACCTCCCCGGCAACGGTGCCAGAAAAGAGCTTGATGTCTACTATGCAACCTTCTTCTTGTAGACGTTGTTGGGCCTCCAAGTGCAGAGGTTTGTAGGATAGTAGCAAATTTCCCTCAAGTGGATGACCTAAGGTTTATCAATCCGTGGGAGGCGTAGGATGAATATGGTCTCTCTTAAACAACCCTGCAACCAAATAACAAAGAGTCTCTTGTGTCCCCAACACACCCAATACAATGGTAAATTGTATAGGTGCACTAGCGGCGAAGAGATGGTGATACAAGTGCAATATGGATGGTAGATATAGGTTTTTGTAATCTGAAAATATAAAAAACTGCAAGGTAGCTAAATATAAAAGTGAGCATAAACGGTAGTGCAATGTGTAGAAACAAGGCCTAGGGTTCATACTTTCACTAGTGCAAGTTGTCTCAACAATAATAACATAATTGGATCATATTACTAGCCCTCAACATGCAACAAAGAGTCACTGCAAAGTAAGTAATAGTGGAGAACAAACGAAGAGATTATGGTAGGGTACGAAACCACCTCAAAGTTATTCTTTCTGATCGATCTATTCAAGAGTCCGTAGTAACGTTCAATCTATCATAGAGTTCGTACTAGAATAACACCTTAAGACACAAATCAACCAAAACCCTAATGTCACCTAGATACTCCATTGTCACCTCAAGTATCCGTGGGCATGATTATACGATATGCATCACACAATCTCAGATTCATCTATTCAACCAACACAAAGTACTTCAAAGAGTGCCCCAAAGTTTCTACCGAAGAGTCAAGACGAAAACGTGTGCCAACCCCTATGCATAGATTCCCAAGGTCACGGAACCCGCAAGTTGATCACCAAAACGTACATCAAGTGAACCGATAGAATACCCCATTGTCACCACAGGTATCCCACGCAAGACATACATCAAGTGTTCTCAAATCCTTAAAGACTCAATCTGATAAGATAACTTCAAAGGGAAAACTCAATCCATTACAAGAGAGTAGAGGGGGAGAAGCAACATAAGATCCAACTATAATAGCAAAGCTCGCGATACATCAAGATCGTGCCATCTCAAGAACACGAGAGAGAGAGAGAGAGAGAGAGAGATCAAACACATAGCTACCTATATATACCCTCAGCTCCGAGGGTGGACTACTCCCTCCTCGTCATGGAGAGCGCCGGGATGATGAAGATAGCCATGGAGAGGGATTCCCCCTCCGGCAGGGTGCCGGAACGGGGTCTAGATTGGTTTTCGGTGGCTGCAGAGGCTTTCAGCGGCGGAACTCCCGATCTAGGTTATTTTCCGGAGGTTTCAGTATATATAGGAGGTGTTGGAGTCGGGGCCAAGCAAAGGGGGTCTACGGGCTGTCCACGAGGCAGGGGGCGCGCCCAGTAGGGGGGGCACCCTCATGGGCAGCCCGTGGGTCTTCTCGTCCCCGTCCGGCACTCCGTGGGCTTCTTCTAGTCCAAAAATGATATCCGTTCAATTTCAGGTCAGTTGGGCTCCGTTTGATATTCCATTTCTGTGAAACCCTAAAACAGGAGAAAAATAGAAACTGGCACTGGGCTCTGGGTTAATAGGTTAGTCCCAAAAATCATATAAACGTGTATTTAAAATCCCTTAAAACATCCTAGAAGGATAATATAATAGCATGGAACAATAAAAAAATTATAGATACGTTGGAGACGTATCAATACCCTACGCGTAAATCAAGCTTGGAAAATTATCTTGCTCCCACTAGTTCATCCAGGAACTCATCGATGATCAGCACTGGGTATTTTTTCACTATCGTCATAGCATTGAGATGGAAATAATCCACGCACAATCGCTAAGTGCCATCTTTCTTCTTCACGAGCAGAGCAAGTGATGAGAATGGATTGTTGCTCTTCTGAATGACACCGGCATCCAACAGTTCTTTAACCTGCCGTTCAATCTCTGTCTTCATGTCAGGTTTATGGCGATACGGCCGTAAGTTAACTGGTTGAGCACCTTCCATTAATGGTATTCTGTGATCGCAATCACGACGAGGAGGAAGGCCCCGTGTCTCTTCAAATACATATGTGTACTGTTCCAGTACTCGCAGCAGTTCAGTTGGTATTGCATTGTCGGCAGAGGCTTGATCAATTATAGTGTTTGGGTGCACCACAAATGCTAATGACCCTTGTTTGCAAGAGTTCAGGAGTTTTTGCGATGAGATTACAGAGCACTGTTGCTGATCTTTGGTCAACGCTTGAAGTTTAACGGGTCCAGTGATGGTGGTTACTGACAAACGGTCTGCTTCCCAGTCAATGTACATTGGGTAGTGTTTCTTGAGCCAATCCATACCCAAGATAGCGTCATACACCCCAACGATATGATCTTGAAATCTGTGGTGAACTCTTGTCCTTGGCATGTCCAGTGGCATTGAGGAATGAAGGTGCTGCAGAGTAACAGAGCACCGTCAGCTACTTTGACCTTGCAGGGTTTGGGCAGAGCTAACACCCCTTGCAATCGTGCAACTAAACATTGATCCACAAAGGAAGACATGCTCCCGGAATCAACCAGCAAAAGAACTTCCCGCCCTGGAGCCAAGCGTGTGACTGCATGCTACTTCTTGAGCTTGCGTTGGTTTTTCCCTTGAAGAGGAAGTGGTGATGCAGCAAAGTAGAGATAAGTATTTCCCTCAGTTTGAGAACCAAGGTATCAATCCAGTAGGACATGAATGCACAAATCACCAATACTTGCACAAGCAATCAAACAACTTGCACCCAACGCGAAAAAGGGGTTGTCAATCCCTTCACGGTTACATGCAAAAGTGAGATCTGATAGAGATAGATAAACAAAAGGTAAAATATTTTTGGGTTTTTGGTTTATAGATTGGAAAGTAAAAGATTGCAAAATAGCAGATCAGAAACTAATAATATGGAAAATAGACCTGGGGGCCATAGATTTCACTAGAGAGGCTTCTCTCTTGAAGGCAAATAATACGGTGGGTGAACAAATTACTGTCGAGGAATTGATAGAAAAGCGCAAAGTTATGAAGATATCTAAGGCAATGATTATGCAATGTAGGCATCACGTCCGTGTCAAGTAGACCTACTCCTACCTGCATCTACTACAATTACTCCACACATTGCATCTAGAGTATTAAGTTCATGAAGAACAGAGTAACGCCTTAATTAAGATGACATGACGTAGAGATATTAACTCAAGCAATATGATGAAAACCCCATCTTTTTATTCTCGATGGCAACAATACAATACGTGCCTCGCTACCCCTACTGTCACTGGATGAGGACACCGCAAGATTGAACCCAAAGCAAAGCACTTCTCCCATTGCAAGAAAAATGAATCTAGTTGGCCAAACCAAACCGATAGTTCGAAGGGAATTACTAAGATACCAAATCATGCATACAAATAATATTCATAGATAAACTGATCATAAATCCATAATTCATCGGATCTCGAAAAACACACCGCAAAAGAAGATTACATCGGATAGATATCCAAGAACTTCAAGGAGAACATGGTATTGAGAATCAAAGAGAGAGAAGAAGCCATCTAGCTACTAGCTATGGACCCGTAGGTCTGTGGTAAACTACTCATGCTTCATCGGAAGGGCAATGGTGTTGATGTAGAAGCCCTCCATGGTTGAATCCCCCTCGGACAGAGTACCAGAAAAGGCCTCCAGATGGGATCTCATGGGTACAGAAGGTTACGACGATGGAAAAGTGGTTTCGTGGCCTCCTCTGATGTTTTTGGAATATATGAGTATATATAGGCGGAAGATTTTGGTCATGGGAGCTGCGAGGGGCCCACAAGGGTGGGGGGGGGGGGTAGGGCGCGCCCTCCACCCTTGTGGCCGCCTCGTGGCTCCCCCGACTTGATCTCCAAGTCTCTGGGGTGTCTTCGGGTCCAAGAAAAATCATCGCGAAGGTTTTATTCTGTTTGGACTCCGTTTGCTATTCCTTTTCGGCGAAATTCAAAAACAAGGAAAAAACAGACACTGGCACTGGGCTCTAGATTAATAAGTTAGTCCCAAAAATAATATAAAATAGCATATTAATGCATATAAAACATCCAAAACAGATAATATAATAGCATGGAACAATAAAAAATTATAGATACGTTGGAGACGTATCAAACATCCCCAAGCTTAATTCCTGCTCGTCCTCGAGTAGGTAAATGATAAAAAACAGAATTTTTGATGTGGAATGCTACCTAACATATTTATTAATGTAATTCTTCTTTATTGTGGCATGAATGTTCAGATCCATAAGATTCAAAACAAAAGTTTACATTGACATAAAAACAATAATACTTCAAGCATACTAATAAAGCAATCATGTATTCTCAAAATAACATGGCCAAAGAAAGTAATCCCTACAAAATCATATAGTCCGGCTATGCTCTATCTTCATCACACAAAGTATTAAATCATGCACAACCCTGGTATTAGCCAAGAAATTCTTTCACACTTTAGTATTCTCAAACTTTTTCAACTTTCACGCAATACATCAGCGTGAGCCATGAATATAACACTATGGGTGGAATAGAATATGGTGGCTGTGGAGAAGACAAAAAGAAGGAGATAGTTCCAAATCAACCAGGTGTATCAATGGGCTATGAAGATGCCCATCAATAGATATCAACGTGAGTGAGTAGGGATTGCCATGCAACAAATGCACTAGAGCTATAAGTTTATGAAAGCTCAAAACGAAACTTAGTGGGTGTGCATCCAACTTGCTTACTCACGAAGACCTAGGGCAATTTGAGGAAGCCCATCATTGGAATATGCAAGCCAAGTTATATAATCAAAAGATCCCACTAGTATATGAAGGTGATAACATAGGAGACACTCTATCATGAAAAACATGGTGCTACTTTGAAGCACAAGTGTGGAAAAAGATAGTAACATTGTCCCTCTCTTTTTCTCTCATTTTTTGGGCTTCTTTGACCTCTTTTTTTATTTGGGCTTCTTTGGCCTCTTTTATTTTGATACCTCACATGGGACAATGTTCTAATAATGATGCTCAACACACTTTTAATTACTTACAACTCAAAAATTACAACTCAACTCATATGACGGAGCGGTGGAAGTTGCATGGCAATATATCTCGGAATGGCTATGAAAATGCCATAATAGGTAGGTATGGTGGCTGTTTTGAGGAAGGGTGTAAAGTGGTTGAATGCACTGACGAGA
This sequence comes from Secale cereale, assembly GCA_902687465.1. Classification (NCBI taxonomy): domain Eukaryota; kingdom Viridiplantae; phylum Streptophyta; class Magnoliopsida; order Poales; family Poaceae; genus Secale; species Secale cereale. The sequence continues at coordinate 819,676,883 of LR738713.1, read as the reverse complement.
GTTGCGCGGTACTAGAGTGGCTAGCAATGGTGGAAGGGTGAGAGTGCGTATAATCCATGGGCTCAACATTAGTCATAAAGAACTCACATACTAATTTCAAAAGTTTTATTAGCTATCGAAACAAAGCATTAGACGCATCCTCCTAGGGGAAGGGTTGGTAGGAGTTAACCATCGCGTGATCCGGACCTCCACACAAAGGATGACAAACAATAAATAAATCATGCTCCGACTTCATCACATAACGGTTCATCATACGTGCATGCTACATGAATCACAAACTTTAACACAAGTATTTCTACCAATCCACAATTACTCACTAGCGTGACTCTAATATCACCATCTTCATATCTCAAAACTATCATAAGGAATCAAACTTCACATAGTATTCAATGCTCTATATATGAAAGTTTTTCTTATATCTCCTTTGGATGCCTGTCATATTAGGACTAAATTCATAACCTAAACAAATTACCATGCTATTTAAAGACTCTCAGAATAATATAAGTGAAGCAAGAGAGTTCAACAATTTCTATAAAATAAAGCCACCGCCGTGCTCTAAAAAGATATAAGTGAAGCACTAGAGCAAAATTGCCTAGCTCAAAAGATATAAGTGAAGCACATAGAGTATTATAAGAAATCACGATTCAGGCGTGTCCCTCTCAAAAGGTGTGTGCAGCAAGGATGATTGTGGCAAACTGAAAAGCAAAGACTCATATCATACAAGACGCTCCAAGCAAAACACATATCATGTGGTGAATAAAAATATAGCCTCAAGTAAAGTTACCGATAGACGAAGATGAAAGAGGGGATGCCTTCCCGGAGCATACCCAAGCTTAGGCTCTTGGTTGTGCTTGAATATTACCTTGGGGTGCCTTGGTCATCCCCAAGCTTACGCTCATGCCACTGCTTATTCCATAGTCCATCAAATTCGTACCCAAAACTTGAAAACTTCACAACTCAAAACTCAACAGGAAACTTGTCAGGGATATTACTACTAGGTATAAACCGCCCAGGAGGGGCCGGTTTATGCCTATCAAGATTACTTCTACTGAAGCCTAGTGGGACGTAGGAACAAGGCGCTCTATTCCAGAAGACTAAAGATCCAAGGCCCAAAAGGCGTTAGGGACCATAGTGTGTAAACCGCCATACGGCGTATAACTTGTGTTGTAAGATAGGAAAGATAGAGACCGAGCCAGGCACGTTTATGAGCCGGCCTCGGGATTTTGTAAACCGGGCTGGGCGTCACCCTGTGTATATAAAGGGGCGACCCAAAGACGGTTCAAGGACAGAGAACAATAACTCGAGACACAGGCAAAGCGGATTCGCTCCCTGGTCATCGAAACCTTAGCAATACCACTCCAAACTAGACGTAGGCTTTTACCTTCATCGAAGGGGCCGAACTAGTATAAACCCTTGCGTCCTTGTCCGCTTTAACCCATTTAAGCTAACCTATAGCGATGGCCTCACGACTAAGTCCTTTTACTAGGACATCTGTCGTGACAAAACCACGACAAAACTCATAATATCCGTTAGTAAAACAAAGCAAATAACCACACAAGGTACTGTTGTGAACTCATTCTTATTTTATATTGATGTAATATCTTCTATGTTCCAGAAATTCTCACGGCGTGCTCATATAACTTATAATGGTACCAATTTATCCAAGGGGGCTATGGAGGAGTTCTGTCAACGAGAGCACATCCGGCTTGATGTATCTTCAGTGGCTCACCCCCAATCCAATGGTCAAGCTGAGAGAGCCAATCAAGAGATCTTGAGAGGCATCAAACCCCGGCTTATGGTCCCTTTGCAGAGGACGCTGGGTTGTTGGGTGGAGGAATTACCCTCTGTGTTATGGAGCATCAACACCACACCTAACAGGTCTATGGAGCTGAAGCGGTCCTCCCTAGTGACATCCGTCATGATTCGCCACGAGTGGCGGCTTACGTCGAAGCTGGTAACGAGAAGGCACGACAAGACGCGTTAGACCGGCTGGACGAGGGACATGACATGGCAGCAGCTCGATCGGTGATTTATCAGCAAGATCTGCGCCGATACCACAGTCGCTGGGTTAAAACCAGAACGTTTCAAGAAGGGGATCTAGTGCTCCGGCTCATCCACGACCAGACAGACATGCACAAGCTGTCCCCGCCTTGGGAAGGACCCTTTGTGGTCAGCAAGAACCTACAGAATGGATCATACTACCTCGTCGACGTTCGAGAACATAAGGACTCACACACTGCGGAGGAGGAAACCAGACGGCCGTGGAACATCGCTCTTCTTCGGCCTTACTACACCTGAGCCATAGGCTCCGCTTTATGTACATAAATTTGCAATGTATATATTATGATCAATATAATAAACCAGACATCCCCGTTAAAGCGGGGTATCTGCTGCTTTTTTCATAAGAGTTTGTCACATGGGGGCTTCTGTGTGCAAAGGAGTTCCTATGGCCCTCTTAGACCGGCTATTAAACCAATATCATCATAAGAGCACAGCTCTGGTTGCTTCGGTAATCTGGCTATCAAGCCCACATGATGGTAAGGGGCAAAAGATAGTTTGATGCATAGCACAACTCAAACATAGGCACCCGACGAGCACCGCTCACAATGCTACCTGGGGGCTCCTGTCGCACAGCGGCAACGAGTTGATACAACGCTTGGAGTAGGCTATCAAGCCACGGCTTGGAAGCCTGGTGTATACACCTAAAACCCCGGATTAACCTGCCTGCATTAAGTAAGTCACTCCACCCAGGTAAACCTGGTATGACCCATTGAACGATTGACAAGTCAATCTTATTACAGACCCTAAACTTGTCGACGTTAAATTGACGATTGGTTAAGGATTGAGGTCCATCTTAACAGGCTTTGTGAAATGGTTAATTCAGTGGCCTGGCAGCCCATGAAAAGCCTCGAATTTGGAGCCTGTCAGCTTGTAAAAAGCCTCGACTACAGGATTTTATTTCGGCAATGTTTTCTTTGGTTTTTTTTACAAAGTTTCTTATCTTTTGAGATCATTAGGATTTATCTGAAATCTATTGATTCGGAGGAGTGGATGACTATAAGTTGCCACCGCAAAAAATCGGTGTTCACAGAACCTGGTCTGGTTTGATTATAAATTGCCAGTACTATCTACAGTTGAACCGGTGTTTACCACAACCCGGTACGATTCCATCATGAATCGACAAATGATCAAGGAGTCATCAATACTTACAACTTGGAACATTGCCTTTACTACCGATTATTGATTAAAGCCAATAGCGCAAAATTTTATCACAGGTATGTTATATGCTTCATATTTTACATACAGTTCAGGTTATAAACCTAGACCATATATTTGGGCATTATGACCCGTCCATCAATAAACCACCAGGACACTTTAAACTTTGTCTTATGTAGAAACAGGAGAAATAAGCTGTTAAAAGCATCATAAGCAGAAAAAATGATGAAGTTGGCAGATGGAGCAATGTTATGAAAAGGGAGTATGCGTGAGGACATGACCAAAGTGTTTCAGCTACCCTATTACAAGGCGCTCGACAGCCCAAAAGAATATATGTTCTTTGCTTCAAGTACCATGACATAATAACTAAACCGGCACCGGTTTATGAATCTGCGTCAGCTCGACTCGAAGGTTGTGGATCATCCTGCTCCGTCTCCTCGTCGTTCTCATCCAGCAGCTGGAAGTCAGGGGTTGCCCAATTGATCTTTGCCAGCGCTTTGAAACAACATCATCACTTATGAGTTCGGACGGTTCAACGTCAGGGGCATAAGTATGCTTACAGACGGGCGGGATGAGATCTTCCACCTCGTAGACCGGGGTGTTGACCCGACAGTTGTCAGCGTCATAACCCGGATGATAACGGGATATATCAGCTTCGTCAGATAGTTTGCTAGCCAAAGGCCGCATTTCTCTTGTTAGAGCATGCAAATCGGTGTATATGAACTCTGATCCATCCTCCTTCATGCTGGGACAGCCATTCATCACATCTTCCGGATCAAGATCAGGCACCCAAGCTTTTGCTCGAGTTAGTGCCATCAAAGCACCCGCCCTTGTAGATGATTTCTTCAACTCTCCAAGACGGGCATGTAGCACTGATAACTTCTCCAAAGTGCCTTTGATCGACGTGGGAGCCGGTTTATTATGAGAAGCAGTGCAGACAATCCTTTGAGTGCCAGTATACAACTGCTCTATAGGAGTGTATGCAGCCTTCAACTTCTTCCGCATGTCAGTGCCGAGATGAGCAATATGTTTTCCTGCATCAATAGAGCTTGAGTTAAACCGGAGAGTGCAGAACTATCATATTCAGGATTATGTTAAGTACACTTACCAAAGACGGCAGTAGTCATAGCATCTATCTGCTGCTTTAAACCAGTCAATTCTTCTGATACTGCATGGAGCACATTTTCTACATCAACTGCCCTTCTTTCCAAGGTAGTTCTTTCAGCATCCCAATCTGACCTTCCTTCTAGAAATCCTTCTTCAATTTTTCCATGTTTGCTAAAGCAAGGGTCAATCCATCTTTGACTTTGGAAGCGGCGGTTTGCTGAAACTTCAGAGCATCTTGGAGCTCGGCCACTTGAGAGTCTTTCCGGTTTACATCAGCCTGTCAGGAGAAGAACATATTATACATTGATAAAGCGTATTGAAAGTCCCAAGCACATAACAAGTTATACACTTGGCACTTGGGGGCTAATGAATATTTGCAGTTATCAAGCATTTTCAATAAAGTCCCAAGCGCATAACAAGTTATGCACTTGGCACTTGGGGGCTAATGCGTCATTGTTCAAAAAGGGGTTACAAAATAAAACTCCCGGTTCATCCTGAAGGAGTAAACCGGCCCTTGGGGACAACGCATGTGAAAAAACTATATAGTGGATATTCTGAAGTCCCGGTTCATCCTAAAGGAGTAAACCGTCCCTTGGGGGCTACGATGGAGTAAAGGCAAGCTACAAGACTTACGCATGAATAAAGTTAAAGGAAGTTAAAGCAGAAATTTACCTCATATCGTTCCTTCATCAGATTCACTAAACCGACTTCATGATCACGGCTTGTGTACAGCCAGTTCAGATAGCCGAAATGAAGATCTTGAGCACTAAGTTGAGCATAGTTGGACAAATCGACATTCCATTTGCCTTTGTCCATGCCAGTGGCTTCATCCTTTGCAGTGTGTTTGGATAAGGCAATGCGTTCACTAGGAGCAGTGTAACCGAAGCCAGTGATTTGAATATCCTCTGCTGAAGCGGCTGCAGGCTTAACGGGGCTAGCAGGAGTATTGCTGGCCCGGACTGGATGTGGCACCCCGGCTCAGAGAAACCGGAACGCCTCGTATTCTAGCCCAGAGATCGAGGAGAAGCCTTCTGGAATACGGCACTGCTTAGCATAGAACAAACCAGCTTTCTATTAGTACACGATTATGGATACAAGGTCTCCGATATTACAAAGAATAACATCGGCACGGCGACACTACGCCTGCCACGGTTGCTCTATGCAAGCAGCAGAACAACTCGAAGCAGCGGAACTTCTACTGGCAGCGGAACAACGAACGACGATGATGGACTCCAATCCGCAGGGACTCTGGCTGGAACGGTTATCCTAGCTCGCAAACACCGGAACCACACCAAAACAAGCAAACAATCCAGGCACGACCTGCAAACTGGCATGACACGCCAGGTCAGTACATTGAATGTACTTGCAAGCTCACAATAAACCAAAGGCAATCAAGACAAACAACAACATGGCATTAACATGTTAATTTAATTCATGAACATGATACTAACAGAACAACATGGCATGCACAACCGATCATAATACATCTAGAACAAGCATAGCATGAACATACGAGCATGATGAGGCTACATGCAACATGATGATACTAACATGCACCAACATACTTTGCTCAGGTTACCGCGTAACCATCACAAATATCCAACAACTCATTATCCTCGATACCACGGTGATCGTTCCGGTGATCACCACCAACTTATCTCATCATCGAACTAGGGTTGTCATTAATCAAGTTATTATTATTATTACTGTTGACTCACGGTGTAACCGACACGAACTGGGCCCTTAACCGCGGGCGCGGCTATCGATATATTTGACACACACACTCTGCAGAGGTAGCGCACTGTACCCACACCACAGAACCCATGGCCTCTTTCTCCCATTCGGGTGGACCAACGGTGTTCTGAAAAAACCGATCTACTGTCATGACACTCTCTCGGCCACTCCGACTCACTCTCCACTAGGTTAGTCCTGGGTGGCCCCGTGTCTACCAAAGACACAACGACCACCGTCGTGGCCAAACGGTCCCAAACGGGGACCCGAGCTCAAAACAAAAACAACAACGGGCACACAAGGTTATGTCCGCCTACCTGATCAGGGTAACGCATGTACATAACCTTCCCTCGTTGGAGGCACCAGTGAGAGGCATGACAATAGACCCAGTTAGGGCCTTCCCATAAAGGCAAGTGTGGCTGCACTGGTCAGCTCGATTTGGTGGCACCATGACTCAGCCAACAGTTGTTCAAGTGCATTATTATCCGGTTAAACTTGAATGCAATACGCTGAGTCATAATAAAATAACATGATGCAACTACAATGCATGAGCATGATATCAACATATACATGGAAGTGCACATAATCATCGAGCATAACCACAATGAAATATTTAACCAAATGAACATGGCATACTGATGAGCATGATTATCATAAGTATGACGCTACTCATGGCATACATGACTACTAGCATCAAAAATAAATACCATGCAAGAGCATACTAGCATCAACAATAAATACCATGCAAGAACGCAGCAAGAACAGTACCAAGTAAACATACAACTAACTATTTGCAACGGAACATGCATAGCAACGGTACTTGACAGACAAAGAGCATGCAACAGATGGGCATTACTACTACTAGCATGTACTTCTACTACCAAGTATACATGTCAACATGATAATAACAAGTAGTACAAGATAACAAGAAGCATCAAATCATAGCATGACAGTGAACAGCAAACCACGGGCATAACCGAAACAACGATAGCACCAGCAAACAAGCAGACAGATAACAACAATATTTTATTAAATATTCAAGTTGAAAACCATGGCTACTGCATGGCTATCATGCAAGTGGTTGTTGTGGCTTGCCTGGGGTGACGGGATACTCCGGGAAGAAGTGCGGTGAAGTCGCGGAAAGAATCGCCACAAACATTACTCTCTCGGAGGGGGCTGTTTACGGCAAGGGCAAAATGCTCATTTTCACAGTGTCAAACCATAGTGAAAATGTTACCAACAGAATAGGCTCGACGAGTGGGCTTTGGAATCACCTCAATCAGAGTCTCGAGCAAAAAGTTATGAGGTGATGAAGTTGAGGGACTTTTCTGCAAAAATAACATCACAAACAAGTCCCTGAGTAGATAAGGCAGAAGCGGGTTTTGATAAATACGCTTTCTAAAGATGAAAACGTACTTACGCCCGAAGAAGAAATGGAATATGCCTTCGGTTAAGGAAAAGCGTACTTCGCGGAGTACGTTTCCACTTAACACGTCAGCGGGGTGGGGCTGGTCTTCTGGGTCACTGACTGGTGGCTGCCGCGCCTTATCCAAATGAACAGTGGCGGGGCCAGGCTAGGAGACACAGACAGGAGGGCCCCGCCTGGCGAAGTGTCGTCTTCTTCCTTGCTCTCCTGTGCTCCCGTGCGGGACAGAGCAGGAGGCAGGGGAAGGAAGCGGCGAGGGGGCCGGCCGGCTCAGGCGCCCCCTGGCCGAGCCAAGGGCACCGGCGGGTGCGGGAGTCCACGGCGGTCTCATTCAGGAGAAGTACGACCGCTGGGGAGGGTTGGAGGCACGGCGAATGGCGGCGCCAGGAGGAGGACAGAGGCTCAGCGGTGGCGGCCGTTCTCCCAGCTCTGGCTATCCTAGTGGAGCTCGGACCACCGGTGGGATCGGGAGGAGGAGGCGCATCCACCTAGCCAAACGTCGACCACCAGAGAGCACTCAAGCGAGCGAGGCACCGGCCGCGGCGGGGGATGGCCTCGGGCGTCCATGGGCACACGGCCACGGAGGCTTTGGTGATGAACGGATGGGATGGGAAGGCTCGCGGAGGGCTGGGGAAGGTGGTGGAGTGGCTAGAGGTGGAAGAGGAGCTCGGCATGGGGCCAATTTAGGTCGATGCCACGGCGGACATGGCAGACATGGAGGAGGAACGGGAGCTCCTCAAGCATGTTTGACTGGTCAGGGAGGAAGCTAGGAGAGGGGTGAGGCCGCTGGTGAGGAGAGACGGGGACGGGGTGGCCTTAAATAGCCACGGGGCGTGGTGCCGTGCGGGATGCCGCCGCTCGGGCGCGAACAAGACTCTGGCGACACACAGCGAGCACGGGCGGCACGGGAAGGCGACGAGGGGAGGTGCGGACGCGCTACAGCAGCGCACTAGGCAGGGGGGCCGCGAGCACAGGAGGAAATGGCCGTGCGCCGCTGAACTTGGTCGGCCACAACGCACCCGTGGGCGCGCGGCGACGAGCGCCGATGGGGAAACAGACGGAGGGGGCAAGGGCTTAGGGCGACGCAGAAGAGCACGGGGAGGCTACTCGACACGGTGGGGAGTCGAGACGAGGAGGGAACGGACGAACACAACGCCGAGGTCGAGCCAGAGCACACTTAATGCATGCCAGGGCGGTGGTCACCACGCGCACTGGTGCACACAGTGCCATACTTTGCCAAACCATGTCTGTGGCTTTGTCCTTCCTGGGGAGGTTTCAACTGCTGTGGTAGAATGGTGAAAAGGGCTCTGGTTAAAAGATTATCTACCTCTGAAGTTTACTGCAGTAAACTTTGAGGAGAACTGATGATCAATAGGAAATGATTTGGAACCAAAGAGTTTGTCTAGGGTGATTACCTTAGGAAGAACTACCAGACTGGGGAGTTTGGAAGAAAATGGACCAAGATTTAATATGGTTGCTTTGCAACTGCCAAATCTGGTCCAGAAATAAGATGATGAAGTAGCACTCACTTGGAGTAACCACCTGAGCTGAATTTTGGTGTAGAGGTGTCGGTGTACTAAAGTAGGGGTACCTTAGTATCCCGACTTGTGCACGGGCAGTAGCAGCGTCCCGTGGCAGGGCTTGCTATGCGCCCGCCAAGGCCCGCTTTGGTTCCTTTGGAGCCATTCAAGAACAAAGTATTCAAGTTAATGAGACAAGACCCTGGCAAGAGGAGCTTGCCGGGAAGGCCGTTCCAGGCTCAAGACCACCCCTTTAGCACAAGACCCTGGCAGGAGGAGCCTGCCAGGAAGGCCAAAGCATGGCATTTCAGAAGACTTGACGTGGTGCATCGCGCGCCCCGGCAAGGCCCGGAGAGCGACAAGCTTCCGGGCGCGGCAAGATAGTGATCGCGGCAAGGTGCTTGCCGCGGCAAGCTTTCACTGTGTTCCTGCGCTCCAGCTCATCTGGCCACGCGTCGCCCTAGGGCCCTTCCAGGGGCACGTGGCGGATGGCTGTGCAGCCTGGGGGTACACGGTGGCAAGCCACGATGACGAGGCTACCGTCGTGGCGAACGGAGACGCCCGGACGGACGCTTTTTGCACTGTTCGGGGCGACGGCGACGGGCATTCAATGGCCTTGTCCCCCACCGTCAGGGTTAGGTATAGACCACTGTGCATACACTGTACATGCACTGTTACAACCACCTCCACTTTTACGTTTTTACCCTCAACTACGTTGCCACCTGTCGGTGACCCCTTTGACTTATAAAAGGAGGCCCATGCACAACGTAGAGGGGGTTCCGAACGCTCAATCACTCCCATGCTCGGTGTAGCTAGCCTCAAGCACTGTAGATCTTCTTGCTCCCGAGCCCAGAACTCAATAAGAAACCAAGGCAGGAGTAGGGTTTTACGCATCCGTGCGGCCCGAACCTGGGTAAACTGCTCGCGTGCGCACCTCGATCCGCTCTTTGTGCTCCCTCCGCTCCCTTTCCGTACCGAAAAGGGGCTCCAGTCCCATAGGTGTTCGTGGGCGATCAGTTTCCCCGACATCTTTGGCGCGCCAGGTAGGGGGCGTCGAGGTTGTGCGAACCTGATCCGGCGTTCACGCGGGCGCAATCTTCAGCAATCTTCACCAACTTCGAGAGCTTCATCGACATGCCGCCGAAGAAGAAAGCTTCGGAGGTAGGAGGCCCGTCCGCGTCGATCCCACCACCACCAGAACCAACGATTGGTGGAGTAGACGCTGGCGGAAGGGCGGACGCCGGCGAGGAAACTCATGGAGCACGTTCCGAGGGCTCAAAATGACATCGCAGACGGCCTGTCAAATTGTGCTGCATTGAAGCTACCTGTGGAACCAGGAACCTTCATGCTCAAGCTAACTCAGCCATCCGTTACACCATCAGTTGGGCAAAGCAAAAAGAGAAAGTTGGTCTCCGGTGACTACCTGCCGGCGGGTCTTCCTGAAGTCGCCGCTAAGGTCCCCAAGATCAACGACAAAATTGCTGAGGAACAGTCTGCTCCTGCGGACCCTAGGGTTCATACAGTTGAAGCAGGCGTTCCCGACAAGTCTTGCTCCGGCGATCTTGTCGAGGAACGTTCAGCTCCGGCGGAGCCGCAGGTTCTTGCCGTAGAAGCTGACGTTCCCGCAGCAGTACTGATGCCTTTAGTCCTTGTTGTTGAGCCTCAAGCTCCAGCATGGGCGCAACAAATTGTCCGTTTCCTTCAAAGTGGAGAACTTCCCGAAGAGCCAGAAGAAGCAGAGAGAATAACCAGGCAGTCAAGTATGTACCAGTTCGTCGGCAATGAACTGTACAGAAGAAGACTCAACGGTGTTAGACTGAAGTGCATTCCCCGGGAAGATGGACAGAGGCTGTTGGCAGAGATACATGGAGGCATATGTGGCCACCACATTGGCGCAAGAGCACTTGCCGGCAAGGCGTTCCGGCAAGGTTTCTTTTGGCCAGAAGTCCTCCAAGATGCAACTGCACAAGTAACCAAGTGTGAAGCGTGCCAGTTCCATGCCAAGCAAATACACCAGCCAGCTCAAGCTCTCCAGACGATCCCTTTGTCCTGGCCCTTTTCGGTCTGGGGGCTCGACATCCTCGGCCCCTTTCCCCGCGCAGTCGGGGGCTTTGAGTACTTGTACGTCGCCATCGACAAGTTCACAAAGTGGCCGGAAGTGGAACCAGTGAGAAAGGTGACCGCACAGTCAGCAGTCAAGTTCTTCAGGTCAATTGTTTGCCGTTTCGGAATCCCTAACAGGATCATCACCGACAACGGCACACAGTTCACAAGTCGCACCTTCATGCAATACGTCCAAGACCTTGGCACCAAGGTCTGCTTCGCTTCTGTTGCTCACCCGAGGAGCAATGGTCAAGCGGAGAGGGCCAACGCTGAAGTGCTGCGCGGACTCAAGACAAGAACTTTTGACAGGCTGCACAAGTGCGGAAGAAACTGGATTGAGGAGTTGCCGGCGGCTCTTTGGTCAATCAGGACGACACCAAATCGAGCCACCGGACAGATACCCTTTGCTCTTGTCTATGGAGCAGAGGCAGTTCTCCCCACGGAACTCGTATACGGATCTCCTCGAGTGCTCGCTTACGATGAGCTCGAGCAAGAGCAGCTGCGGCAAGATGATGCACTGCTCCTCGAGGAGGACCGTCTCCAGGCTGCTGTACGAGCTGCTCGATACCAGCAAGCTTTGCGCCGCTACCATAGCTGCAAAGTCAAGGCCAGGAGTCTCGAGGAAGGCGACCTTGTTCTTCGGCGTGTTCAGTCCGCCAAGAATTCCAACAAGTTGACGCCGAAGTGGGAAGGCCCTTATCGGGTGAGGCAAGTCACAAGGCCCGGTGCTGTCCGCCTTGAGACCGCAGAGGGCTTACCGGTGAGCAACTCCTGGAACATTGAGCACCTTCGCAAGTTTCACCCATAAGGCGCGGTTGCCGTGATCCGCTCCGGCAACCACCTTTTGTACAAGTCTTGCCGCTGTTGCATGTAAACCTTTGTACAAAGCCGGGCGTAGACCCCGTGCATCAGTAAAACTTTTGTGCTTTGCACGGCTTGTCGTTTCATCAATTCTTGTTTTCATTGCATGTATTATCTGACACTTTGCGCAGCACACACCCCCGGTAAGCAATAATGGGCTGCAAGGCTCCATATCTATGTTTCTTCCCTCTTTCTTTTCTCAAGCAGAAGAAGTTGTTCCTCGCGCACAAGTTTGCCGGGAGGGGGAGGAGATAGTGGTATGGGCCAAGTGATGTTCAAGAAAGGAAACCCCTGCCGGGAAGCAAACAACACAAAAGCTAAGTTGCCAAAGTTTGAGCATTCAAATTTTTAAATTTTAAAAGTTATCTTCCTTGAACGACCGCACTTTGTATGGAAAACCTGTGCGCGGAGGAACCTACCCATGGCTAGCCGCGCCCTTACTTTGTTTCGAGCAACGCTCAATGGCTTAAGTGAGCTGCGACAAGTGTCGCGCCCTTACTTCGTTTTCAAGTTCGCTCAACAACCTAAGTGTGCTGCGACTAGCTGCGGCAAGGTTTCTTGCCGGCGACGGGCACTGCCAGCAGGCTGCTGAAGTTCCGCACTCAGCGCTCGCGGCGAGGGCCCCTTTGCCGGCAAGTTCCCTAAAAGCGTAGGGTGAAAACATACAAAGTAAAGAGGTTGAGCGAGGGAAATAACACTGCATCCACTACCCAAAATAGAGTTATATTACAGAATGACTTGTCGCTGTACTAATAAACTATTGTCCATAACTTGATTGGCAGCGACAAGAGAAGCAGAAAGAAAACGACCTAATCTGCACGATCGCCATCGACCCTCCTGATCTTGCCCACCTTGGCCACGATGTGGGCGACACGAGCCTTCAGCGCTTCCTGGTCAGCGTCGGGCGGCAAGGTCCGGAGGACGTTGTCAAGATTGATCCCGGGGTTGCGGTACACTATCTTCGTCAGCACTCGCTCCACAGTACCCGTGCAAAGCCTGCGCGCCTCGTTTGCCAGCTGCGTGGGGATCCTCTCCCGGAGCTGCTCAAGTGCCGGCGCCACTCCCCTGAAGAATAAGCTCAGCTTGGCGCTGTGAGGGAGGTTCGCGTCGGGGGAGTATACGAGGTGCTCCGTCCCTAGCGCCGCCATCTCCATGTCGATGTCGGCGGCGGCGGCGACGAGCTCCTCGGTCCACTGCTCCACCGTCTGCCTGAAGTTATTTTGCGTAACGGCGGCGCTGTCCAGCAATGCTCTCTCAGCATAGAGGTCTTCCTTCAGCTTTGTCTCACGGTTCCGGGCGCCGTCAAGTGACTCAGTGAGGGTGGACAGCTTCAGCTCCAAGTCTGCAATAGAATCCTTGGCGTCGTTGAGCTCCTTGCCCTTGTCGGAGAGACGGACCTGCAGCTCCCAGTGGCTGTGGGCGTCTTTCTCCCTCTCAAGTGTGAGCGCGGCAACCTTCTCCTCGCTCGTCTTCAAGTTGAGCTCCAACTGCGTCACCCTCGCCTCCAAGTCTCTCTTGGCGGTCTCTGCAGCTGCAGCGGCATCCCTCGCTTCCTGCAGAGCCCGACCAAGGGACTGCTCGCGCGCGGTAAGGTCGTCCTCGTGGCTATCGAGGTCGACCTTCCGCTGCCTCAGCTCTCCTTCCCGCCGAGACAGATCCTCGGCGGCTAGTCGTTGCTGCTCTTCAACCTCGGCCTTCTCAAGGATGAACGCCTGGTGCGCCTCGGCGAGCTCCTCCCGCTCCTCCGCCAAGTTCCAGAGAGCCGCTTGGTTGGCGGCGCGGAGCTCCTCGGCGCGCTTCTCCAGATCGACGCCTGCCTTGGCAGCTAGAGCCTCTCGGGCCTCCAGCTTGGCCTGCCTGGCGCGGTACAGAGCCAGGAGTTTCCGCAGGAGCTGCTCCTCTTCGGGCTCGCTGCTGCTGCCGGGCGCGTCGACAAGCCTCAGCCCGGCGGAGGCCAGGACTTCCCCGTCGAAGACCTCTCCCTCCGCGGGCGCCCTTGACGTAGAAGCCCACGGGACTTGGATAAAGACCCCGTTGGCGGCCTCCAGATAGACGCCCGGCTCGGTCGCGGCAGCAGGAGGGTCGGCGGCCGGCGCAGCGTCCGGCGCTCCTACGGCCTCAGGGCCGTCAGTGCGGTCGCCGGTCCCCTCCTCAGCTGCCGCGTCAGTGGCCGCAGCGGTCTCATCAACGGTGGCCTCCGTCTCCATCGGTTCCGGGGCGTATGAGTCTGAAGACAAGAAAAGAAGAAAGAAAGAAGAATTGTCAAGCAAATATCCAAAAAGGAAAATTCAAGAAGAGAAAAGCACAAGGGTTACCTGCGCGAGCCTCTTCTTCGACGGGGTTCCTCGCCGGGGGGTTCTCCCTCGGCGGCGTGGTGGTAGCCCCCGCCGGCGGAGGGCCGCTGGTACCTTCCCTTGGCGGGGTGCTCGCCCTTGGGCGGAGTACTCGCCCTTGGCGGGGTGCTTGCCCTTGGCGGAGTACTCGCCCTTGGCGGGGTACTCGCCCTTGGCGGAGTGCTCGCCCTTGGCGGGGTATTCTCCCTCGCTGGGGAGCTCCTCCTTGGCGGGGAGGCTGAGACGAGCGGCTCTTCGGGAGCAGTATCCTGACGCTCCTGAGGCTGCGGCTCTACTTCTACACAAATCAGCAAACAAGCAAGACATTAGCAAGAATAAGAAGCCCACGCGTGCCCAACAGGCGAAGAAGTAAACAAGGGACTCACGCTGGGGGCTGCCCAGCGGGGCAGCTGGCTGGTCCGGCAAGCCTGTCGCGGGCGCATCTCCTGCCGCTGCGACGGGCTCGTCCTCGAGGTCGTCCACCGGGATCTTGGCCCTCTTCGCCACCCTCTGCGCCAAGGTCCTGGAAGGCAGGCATCGAACAAAATCAGACAAGGAAGATTCAAGACAAGAACAACAAACTGAAGAAAAACAAGAGTTGCTCCACTTACTCTTCCTCCTCCTTGTCGGAGCTGAGGACGGAGAAGTCAAAATCCGCCTCGCGCGCTCCGGCGCGAGGAGCTGGAGGAGAAGGCTCCCTCGGGCGCTTGGCAGGCGCTGGGTCGGTGGTCTGCCAGGACCCCGCTCCGGTCATCGCCGAGGCCCGGGGGCGGAAGGAGCCGTGGAGCTGGAGCGCGAAGACCCTCCTCCGGCCGCTGCAGAGGCGCGGGGCGCTCCCTTGACGGCCTTGCCCGCCGCGATGGCGCGCGTCGGGCGGCGCTGCGGCCGCGGGGCCGCCGGACCCTCCGCCACGACTGCAGCTTTGCGGGGACGCCTCCTCGCTGGAGCTCGGGGACTTGGCGGCGGGGGAGAGCTTCCCGAGGATGAAGAGGAGCCAAGATTCAGCGACCCGCCCGAGTTTTCGTCGGAATCGCCTGATTCCTCGCCCTCCTCGGCGGGCTCGCTGGACTCTGTGCCCTGCCCGGTGGCCTCGCTCGTCTCGGCGGGTTGCCCGGCAGGCCTTAGCAGCTTGAGGACCTCTTCCTCCTCGGCCCGGCTCACCGCGTCCGCTGCATCTGCCTCGTCCAAGGAGTACCCAAACTCGCCCGCGGCATCGGCTACGGCTACCTCCTCCATCCTGGTGGCGATATACGCCAAATCCCGGTCGGTGGTGTCACGGGTGAGACCCTTCTTCTCATCAAGATTGATCGGCAGCTCAACCAAGTTGTCGAAGAAAGTTTGTGCAGTTTCGTCAGAAGGCGCCAGCCAAGTGGGATCAACCCCGTGGGAGTCGCACAGCGGCATTGCCACGCGGATAGCACTAAGTGACGAGTTGTTACATAGTGGAACTACTCCCCGCGACGGGGCAAACCACTCCGGGTGCTTGGGGTCATGCTTGAATAGCTCCCGGATCATCCCCTTGAGCTCCAGGACAGTGAAGTTGTAGTTGAGGCCGGGGCGTAGCCTCATGCAGTCTGCCGCGTTGCCGAAATCCCAAGCAGCCCTTTTCCTCTCCTGCAAGGGGGCAATGCGGCGACGAAGGAAATCTGCCTCGACCTCACCTACAGTAAGATTGGCTTGCCGGAGGCGAAGAATCCTAGTGAGGGCCATCTTCATCTTCTCGTCCTCCGGGGCCAGATCACTCCAATCCTTGCCGCGCACTATTGCAGCTCGGCGTGGGGAAGTAAACTGCTGGGGTCCATCCTCCATGATCCAGCACCAATCAGCCCTCCACTCCTCCCACTTGCCGCGGAGCTCTCCAGTCAAGTACGCCTCTTTCTTATTGAGCCTAAAGATCCAAGAGATCCCACCGGACAGGGGAGACCCAGACTCTACCCGAGGTGTGAAAAAATGACGGAAGAGGGCTACGTTGGGGGTGACTCCGACAAAGTTTTCGCACAGATGTGCGAAAACGGCCATGGTTAAGACTGCGTTCGGGGTGAAATCTAGAAGATGGAATCCATACGTGTTCATAACATCGCAGAAGAACTCGGAGTATGGAGGGCAGAGTCCGCAATGGAAGAACAGAGCAAAGTAAGGATAACCTCCCGGGAACAAGTCGCAGGCTTCGGCGGGGAGAACCCTGGTGCGCGGGTGAGCTGTCGTTTCCCTCGACCAGAAGAGATAGTACTTGTCCTTCAGCTCCCTCGCGCCGAGCCTCGGCGGGAAGACCACCATCTTCTTCCGCATTGCTGCCAGCTTCGCCGCCCGGTCGGTCTTCGTGGTTTTCGCCTTGTCGCTCTTCGGGGCCATGGCGGGAACGACGAGGGAGGCCGGCGGCGCTGGGGAGGCTGGCGGCGGCGGAAGGAGGGTGGAGCTCAGCTCTCTTTCGACCTTTGGGGAGGAGGAGAGCGGCGGGGGTTTCTGGAGGTTGAAGACGCAATGAAGCAATGGGGGAAACTGCCCCTGTTTCCTCTGCTTTTAAGGGGGAGTGGGGGACGTTCCGCATTTTCCCATTAAAGAAACAGGCCACGATCTCTCCCACGATGCCACAATCGACGCGTGCCGTTAGGGAGGGATGCGGTGGATACGGAGAGGGCTGCGGCGCGCCGTGCGCCGCGCGTGCCCGTGCACTGTTTTGGGACTGGCCCAACAGCGCTCGGCACCGTGTGTGGCCCAGGCCCGGGGGCTCCTGTCGGTGTACTAAAGTAGGGGTACCTTAGTGTCCCGACTTGTGCACGGGCAGTAGCAGCGTCCCGTGGCAGGGCTTGCCACGCGCCCGCCAAGGCCCGCTTTGGTTCCTTTGGAGCCATTCAAGAACAAAGTGTTCAAGTTAATGAGACAAGACCCCGGCAAGAGGAGCTTGCCAGGAAGGCCGTTCCAGGCTCAAGACCACCCCTTTAGCACAAGACCCTGGCAGGAGGAGCCTGCCAGGAAGGCCAAAGCATGGCATTTCAGAAGACTTGCCGTGGTGCATCGCGCGCCCCGGCAAGGCCCGGAGAGCGACAAGCTTCCGAGCGCGGCAAGATAGTGACCGCGGCAAGGTGCTTGCCGCGGCAAGCTTTCACTGTGTGCCTGCGCTCCAGCTCATCTGGCCACGCGTCGCCCTGGGGCCCTACCAGGGGCACGTGGCAGATGGCTGTGCAACCTGGGGGTACACGGTGGCAAGCCACGATGACGAGGCTATCGTCGTGGAGAACGGAGACGCCCGGACGGACGCTTTTTGCACTGTTCGGGGCGACGGCGACGGGCATTCAATGCCCTTGTCCCCCACCGTCAGGGTTAGGTATAGACCACTGTGCATACACTGTACATGCACTGTTACAACCACCTCCACTTTTACGTTTTTACCCTCAACTACGTTGCCACCTATCGGTGACCCCTTTGACTTATAAAAGGAGGCCCATGCACAACGTAGAGGGGGTTCCGAACGCTCGATCACTCCCACGCTCGGTGTAGCTAGCCTCAAGCACTGTAGATCTTCTTGCTCCTGAGCCCAGAACTCAATAACAAACCAAGGCAGGAGTAGGGTTTTACGCATCCGTGCGGCCCGAACCTGGGTAAACTGCTCACGTGCGCACCTCGATCCGCTCTTTGTGCTCCCTCCGCTCCCTTGCCGTACCGAAAAGGGGCTCCGGTCCCATAGGTGTTCGTGGGCGATCAGTTTCCCCGACAAGAGGGATTATTTGACCACATGGAGATGCTGTAAAAGATCAGGCCATTTGGAGTTACCAAAGTGGCACTTCCTTCACAATGCTCCATTTTGGCCAGTAACTTAGCAAATTTACTGGGGGTAAGTGGGTAACTGGATTGAGCCATAACTTGGTGGAGAAGGTAGATGTAAATGTAAGAATGCCCTGGTAAATTGCCAGCCCAAATGAAGCAAGGTAAAATAGTGTTGCTTCACAAAGTGAAAATTTTACCAGAACACAAGATTTGGAGCTGAGCTCACATAGATGATCTCCATGAGCTCTAATTTGGTAGAGACTCATGATTTGGTCAAATGAAGGATGTGACCAAGTTTCATCTCATTTGGACATGCCTAGAATATACTTCCTTCACAAAGTTCCTTTCTGGACAGAAACTTTGGAAAATCATTGAAAAACATTCACTAGGCAAATGAGTGTGAAAATTGGCACATGTCAATGATATGGACATGAAAAGATGCCCAAGGAGTTTTGAGTCAATTGGCCAAGGATAAATAGCACTTGCTTCACAAAGTGCCATCTAGGGCAGAATAGAAAAAGGAATATTTGAGAAATATTTTTGAACATGGCAAGGAAAAGTTTTGCCATATTGGATGAATATATGACCCAAACAAATTATTAGAATTTATTTGGGAATTTTAGGAGTGACAGAAATATAGGTTGCTTCACAACCTAGGGCAGACATGGTTATTCCTTTAACAGAAAAAGAAATTAGGGTTTGGTCAAGCAGTGGAGTGACATGATCTTGGCAAGGTTTTGAAAATGATGAGCCACTTGGGAGGTCAAAAGAGGATGATTTCCCAGGTGACAAGGCCACATAACCAATCCAAAAAGAAAAACAGAGCAAAAACCAATAAATCAAAAAGAAAAAGAAAAGGGCCAAAAACCAGGCTGTCACAAACCTTCCCCCCTTAAAGAAATCTCGTCCTCGAGATTTGATGGCCCAGGGAACAAGTATGACTTGAGGATACCATTTCCAACTCGGATATCAATTCCCTTTATTTATTGTTCCCCTGAGAATTTTAGATGATCTGATTATCCTTGCCCGGGGGTGGTTTGCTTCACCTTTCCCCAAATTCTGACAGGTTTTTGCTCCCACACTAAATCCTTGTGCAGACGCTGATTCTTCCATATTTGCAGTGATATCCAATGCGTCTGAGCATAAATTTTCTTTTGGTCATGAAAACCTTTTTACTTCTGCCATGGGGTTGCTTCAAATAAAAGCAGGCCTTCTGGTTTCAATCAACGCTGAGAATTATTCATGGCCATCTTCTGACGGGATCTGACTTCTCATAGGTGGTACTAGTTTATTTTGATTTAATTCTTTGGCTCGAGCATGAGATATGTACCAAAGATTTGACTGCCTTTGGTCATGAATAATATAACAGTGTATGGAGTTTTAGATGTGTCATACCTCAAATATTTACTTCTTGAGACTGGCCCGACAGGGGGCTGACGGACAAATTATTTTCCTGACAGACTGACCGTGTACCTGATTTCGTCGATGGCTATACCGTGTCTAACTGATCGTTTGGCTTTTGGTTTTTCTCATTTTGTCGATATACTCATTGGGATTTTTCCACACTAACCATTTCAAGCGGGTCAGCGGGATATGAAATCCTTGCAAAACACAGTAGGCCGCTGAGAGTATGCATTTGTGAGTCCATATGGAATTACGGCCTTCAACTGATTTGGCTATCTAGACCCTGATGGTCGCGCAAAAATCATCATACCTTGTTGTCAGTCTCATCCTTTGACGGTCATGATTTGCTTTGTCAGGCTATCTTACTGAAATAACTTGGCCATACCTATCCTTGATTCCTCGTATGACCATGGACGTGATTAGTGCAATATTTTGACATTATTTCTTGTGCGTGTTTGCTGACCTGGGTTCGCGTACATATGACATATACCCGTGGTTTGTGGCTATACGAAGCTCATTGCTGAGGCCAATCATGCAAGAAGGTGACAAGGTTTCGTGATATCCCCTTGTCAGTTGCGGGAATAATGACCATTGTCAAGACCGTGGATTCTGTGATGTCATCTCCAGATTTTGTCGATCCTGGTAATTCATGAGATGTATTTCTGCTTATTTTTCCCTTGCCTGACTCGTGAGGTTGTTGGATCCGTTCCTTTCTTAGGTATATCTGCTGGATTCTTGCCGCATCCCGTATGAGTGACTGATGTGCCTGGGGGTGCATGCTCACCATATGTATGAATCATATGCGACCGACCACTTGATTCTTGAGGCAGGCATATGTTTTGACTGAATTGTTCTTCAGACCAAAATATTGCTGATCTGATTCTTGAGCAGTACTGCCACATATTGGAAACTCATCATATAATCTCTGAGGTCGGTGTGATAGTATGGTACTGACGCGGACCGAGTGGCTTACGAGAGAAGCCATCCGAGTTGCTTGCTGAGGAGGACTTGTTATCTTCTGCGCAAATCTTTTGTCTGAGTATCGTACAGAAGAAGGTTCCGTAGCTTACACACGAAGCTGGGTCTGATTATTGTGCTGGAGAAGCCTGAGTTCCGTACTTGAGAAGCTTCCCCTCGGGTTTGCGTGTTTGAGAAAAATTTATTTTTGTCTGTCACAAGCTTTTACCGAGGTATCTTGTTGAGAAATACCGGGTATCTTGGACCGGAAATTGTTCGCATATCATGCTGATGAAAACTTGCGGAGCCTTGCCTCATAAACTTCTTTTGGTAGCGTGTGGAATAATACTAGGTTGCTTATATCCAAAACTTCATACTGATATGCACACTGAAATTCATACACACGCCCATAATATTCTGAGGCTGATTATTTGCAAGAGAAAAAAATAGTTTGAGTGTCTTCCTCGAGTATATCGCATACTGTCTTTATTTCGGAAGATAACATATTTCAAGCACCATGCCTTGCTGAGCCAAATTTTTGTATAAGGTCCATACCTTTGCCAGAAAATATACCGTTGGTCTGGTACCTGACTTGTCTTGCTACTGACTTGACTATTACCGCTGTGAGTATTCTGTAGACTTGAGGTATTAGTACTGTTGTGAGGAGTGCTCACAAGTGCAAAATTGATTATCAGTCTCAAAAATCAGATATTCCCCATTTCACGGCAGTCAGCTGAAAATTCCATTATGTTTAGCTGAGTCTCCAATTATTTGAACTCCTTATTACTTCTTCGTGTCCGGTGTCCGTTCATGAGCCGTTCTTTATAGGGGAAAAATAATGTAACACCAGGGCCCAAAAAGAAAAAAAGCAAAAGAAAACTCAACTAAACAAAAGCACACAACAACAATCAAGTCACACACAATCAATGTCACATATTACTGCTAGTCACACAATATGCATGCCTACTTAAGCACACAAATACTCGCGGGATCTCCGGTTCTACGATCTAGCATGATGTGACGATGTGCACGAGAGTGAATAAATGTGTGGAAGGATTGGTGTAAACGGCGCTACACCAAGTGCTAGCTTAGCAAGGTAGCAGCCTGGACTAGCTCAGAGGCGAGGACGTACTTGGTAACCATGTAGCAGGATGCGAATGTCGCAACCACATTATTATCAAGTGGACGGAAAATATCCGTACTCGTCCAAGAAATAAAGGTAGCGGGGAAAAACTGAGTCTGCTGACATTGCCCTTTCTTGATGACTAAGACCATTAAGGGTTGCCAACATGACCAGAAAAAGACGAACTGGGGTAGAAGCATGTCTACCACTAAAACCAAATGGGGCTGAAGGAAGGAATTCGGCGCGATACCTGAGCACCATTTTTGCAAACCGTGTCAGGATCACTTAGCATCACTCTGCTGCGACAGAAATGACGCCAAACACCGAAGAACGAGTAAGAAAATAAAACTGGAGAGATGCAAAGGCTGAGCTGTAGTGGATCCGAACCGATGCCATCTACACTCACCAGCTAAATCGTTAGTATCAAAATAATAAGGCTATATGCATGCTATGCAACAAACAAATGCAACAACCAAATGCAACAAACTAACCAAACCTTATACTACCGCATTCTAACGTTCGCGCGGTCTAGGACGCTCTACAGCCAGAACTGCTCTCATACCAAGCCTGTGGCACCCCGGCTCAGAGAAACCGGAACGCCCCGTATTCCAGCCCAGAGATCGAAGAGAAGTCTTCTGGAATACGGCACTGCTTAGCATAGAACAAACCAGCTTTCTATTATTACACGATTATGGATACAAGGTCTCCGATATTACAAAGAATAACATCGGCACGACGACACTACGCCTGCCACGGTTGCTCTATGCAAGCAGCAGAACAACTCGAAGCAGCGGAACTTCTACTGGCAGCGGAACAACGAACAGCGATGATGGACTCCAATCCGCAGGGACTCTGGCTGGAAACGGTTATCCTAGCTCATGAACACCGGAACCACACCAAAACAAGCAAACAATCCAAGCATGACCTGCAAACTGGCATGACACGCCAGGTCAGTACATTGAATGTACTTGCAAGCTCACAATAAACCAAAGGCAATCAAGGCAAACAACAACATGGCATTAACATGTTAATTTAATTCATGAACATGATACTAAAAGAACAACATGGTATGCACAACCGATCATAATACATCTAGAACAAGCATAGCATGAACATACGAGCATGATGAGGCTACATGCAACATGATGATACTAACATGCACCAACTTACTCTGCTCGGGTTACCGTGTAACCATCACAAATATCCAACAACTTGTTATCCTCGATACCACGGTGATCGTTCCGGTGATCACCACCAACTTATCTCATCATCGAACCAGGGTTGTTATTAATCAAGTTATTATTATTATTACTGTTGACTCACGGCATGACCGACATGAACTGGGCCCTTATCCGCGGGCGCGGCTATCGATAGATTTGACACACACACTCTGCAGAGGTAGCGCACTGTACCCACACCACAGAACCCATGGCCTCTTTCTCCCATTCGGGTGGACCAACGGCGTTCTGACAAAACCGATCTATTGTCATGACACTCTCCCGGCCACTCCGACTCACTCCCCACTGGGTTAGTCCTGGGTGTCCCCGTGTCTACCAAAGACACAACGACCACCGTCGTGGCCAAATGGTCCCAAACGGGGACCCGAGATCAAAACAAAAACAACAACGGGCACACAAGGTTATGTCTGCATACCTGATCAGGGTAACGCGTGTACATAACCTTCCCTCGTTGGAGGCACCGGTGAGAGGCATGACAATAGACCCAGTTAGGGCCTTCCCATAAAGGCATGTGTGGCTGCACTGGTCAGCTCGATTTGGTGGCACCATGACTCAGCCAACAGTTGTTCAAGTTCATTATTATCCGGTTAAACTTGAATGCAATACGCTGAGTCATAATAAAATAACACGATGCAACTACAATGCATGAGCATGATATCAACATAAACATGGAGGTGCACATAATCATCAAGCATAACCACAATGAAATATTTAACC
Source organism: Secale cereale (assembly GCA_902687465.1). NCBI lineage: Eukaryota > Viridiplantae > Streptophyta > Magnoliopsida > Poales > Poaceae > Secale > Secale cereale. Next base: position 819,653,382 of record LR738713.1, on the reverse strand, counting down.
AAATGAACATGGCATACTGATGAGCATGATTATCATAAGTATGACGCTACTCATTGAAGGAAATATGCCCTAGAGGCAATAATAAAGTTATTATTTATTTCCTTATATCATGATAAATGTTTATTATTCATGCTAGAATTGTATTAACCGGAAACTTAATACATGTGTGAATACATAGACAAAACAGAGTGTCCCTAGTATGCCTCTACTAGACTAGCTCATTGATCAAAGATGGTTATGTTTCCTAGCCATAGACATGAGTTGTCATTTGATCAACGGGATCACATCATTAGGAGAATGATCTGATGGACAAGACCCATCCGTTAGCTTAGCACTATGATCGTTTAAGTTTTACTGCTATTGCTTTCTTCATGACTTATACATGTTCCTATGACTATGAGATTATGCAACTCCCGAATACTAGAGGAACACTTTGTGTGCTACCAAACGTCACAACGTAACTGGGTGATTATAAAGGTACTCTACAGGTGTCTCCGAAGGTACTTGTTGGATTGGCGTATTTCGAGATTAGGATTTGTCACTCCGATTGTCGGAGAGGTATCTCTGGGCCCACTCGATAATGCACATCACTATAAGCCTTGCAAGCATTGCAGCTAATGAGTTAGTTGCGGGATGATGTATTACGGAACGAGTAAAGAGACTTGTTGGCAACGAGATTGAACTAGGTATTGAGATACCGACGATCGAATCTCGGGCATGTAACATACCGATGACAAAGGGAACAATGTATGTTGTTATGCGGTTTGACCGACAAAGATCTTCGTAGAATATGTGGGAGCCAATATGAGCATCCAGGTTTCGCTACTGGTTATTGACCGGAGACGTGTCTCGGTCATGTCTACATAGTTCTCGAACCCGTAGGGTCCGCACGCTTAAGGTTTCGATGATAGTTTTATTATGAGTTTATGAGTTTTGATGTACCGAAGGACTTCGGAGTCCCGGATGAGATCGGGGACATGACGAGGAGTCTCAAAATGGTCGAGACGTAAAAATCGATATATTGGACGACTATATTCGGACATCGGAAAGGTTCCGAGTGATTCGGGTATTTTCGGAGTACCGGGGAGTTACGGGAATAGAGGAGAGAGGCCAAAAGGAAGGAGGCGTGCAACCCCCTTCTGGTCCGAATTGGACAAGGGGTGCAGCCCCCTTTTCCTTCTCCCTCTCCCCCTCTTTCCTTCTCTCCTACTCCGGAAAGGAAAGGGGAATCCTACTAGGACTTTGGAGTCCTAGTAGGACTCCCCACACTTGGTGCGCCCCCTCTAGGGCCGGCCTCTCCCTCCCTCCTTTATATACGGGGGCAGGGGGGCACCTCTAGACACAACAATTGATCTCTTGATCTCTTAGCCGTGTGCGGTGCCCCCCTCCACCATAGTTCTCCTCGATAAATATTGTAGGGGTGCTTAGGCGAAGCCCTGCGACGGTAGAACATCAAGATCGTCACCACGCCGTTGTGCTGACGGAACTCTCCCTCGACACTCGGCTGGATCGGAGTTCGAGGGACGTCATCGAGCTGAACGTGTGCTAGAACTCGGAGGTGCCGTAGTTTCGGTGCTTGATCGGTCGGGCCGTGAAGACGTACGACTACATCAACCGCGTTGTTCTAACGCTTCCGCTTTCTGTCTACGAGGGTACGTAGACTCACTCTCCCCTCTCGTTGCTATGCATCTGGTAGATAGATCTTGCGTGATCGTAGGAAATTTTTAAAATACTACGTTCCCCAACAGTGGCATCATGAGCCAGGTCTATGCGTAGATGATATGCACGAGTAGAACACAAGTGAGTTGTGGACGATACTAGTCATACTGCTTACCAGCATGTCATACTTTGATTCGGCGGTATTGTTGGATGAAGCGGCCCGGACCGACATTACGTGTACGCTTACGCAAGACTGGTTCTACCGACGTGCTTCGCACACAGGTGGCTGGCGGGTGTCAGTTTCTCCAACTTTAGTTGAATCAAGTGTGGCTACGCCCGGTCCTTGTGAAGGTTAAAACAGCACATACTTGACGAAATATCGTTGTGGTTTTGTATGCGTAGGTAAGAACGGTTCTTGCTAAGCCCGTAGCAGCCACGTAAAACTTGCAACAACAAAGTAGAGGACGCCTAACTTGTTTTTGCAGGGCATGTTGTGATGTGATATGGTCAAGACATGATGAGTTATACGGTTTTGTATGAAATGATCATGTTTTGTAAAGTTATCGGCAACTGGCAGGAGCCATATGGTTGTCGCTTTATTGTATGAAATGCAATCGCCATGTAATTGCTTTACTTTATCACTAAGCGGTGGCGATAGTCGTAGAAGGAATAGTTGGCGAGACGACAACGATGCTACGATGGAGATCAAGGTGTCGCGCCGGTGAAGAAGGTGATCATGACGGTGCTTTGGAGATGGAGATCAAAAGCACAAGATGATGATGGCAATATCATGTCACATATTTTGATTGCATGTGATGTTTATCTTATTATGCTTCTTATTTTGCTTAGTTCGACGGTAGCATTATAAGATGATCCCTTACTAAATTTCAAGGTATAAGTGTTCTCCCTGAGTATGCACCGTTGTGAAAGTTCGTCGTGCCGAGACACCACGTGATGATCGGGTGTGATAAGCTCTACGTTCAAATACAACGGGTGTAAGCCAGTTTTGCACACGCAGAATACTCGGGTTAAACTTGACGAGCCTAGCATATGCAGATATGGCCTCGGAACACTGGAGACCGAAAGGTCGAGCGTGAATCATATAGTAGATATGATCAACATAAGATGTTCACCATTGAAACTACTCCATCTCACGTGATGATCGGACATGGTTTAGTTGATTTGGATCACGTGATCATTTAGATGACTAGAGGGATGTCTATCTAAGTGGGAGTTCTTAAGTAATATGATTAAATTGAACTTTAATTTATCATGAACTTAGTCCTCGTAGTATTAGCATATCTATGTTGTAGATCAATAGCTCGCGATGTTGCTCCCCGTTTATTTTTTATATGTTCCTAGAGAAAACTAAGTTGAAAGATGTTAGTAGCAATGATGCGGAATTGTTCCATGATCTGAGGATTATCCTCATTGCTGCACAGAGAATTATGTCCTTGATGCACCGCTAGGTGACATACCTATTGCAGGAGCAGATGTAGACGTTATGAACGTTTTGAAAAAGGCTCGGTATGATGACTACTTGATAGTTTAAGTGCACCATGCTTTATGGCTTAGAACCGGGACTTCAAAAACGTTTTGAACGCCACGGAGCATATAAGATGTTCCAAGAGTTGAAATTAGTATTTCATACTCATGCCCGTGTCGAGAGGTATAAGACTTCTGACAGTACTTTGCCTACAAGATGGAGGAGAATAGCTCAACCAGTGAGCATGTGCTCAGATTGTCTGGGTACTACAATTACTTGAATCAAGTGGGAGTTAATCTTCCAGATAAGATAGTAATTGACAAAGTTCTCTAGTCACTATCACCAAGTTAGTAGAACTTCGTGATGAACTATAATATGCAAGGGGTGACGAAAGGAATTCCCGAGCTCTTCGCAATGCTGAAGTCGGCGAAGGTAGAAATCATGAAAAAGCATCAAGTGCTGATGGTTAACAAGACCACTTGTTTCAAGTAAAGGGCAAAGGGATAGAAGGGGAACTTCAAGAAGAATGACAAACAAGTTGTCACTCCCATGAAGAAACCCAAAGCTAAAACTCAAGCCTGAAACTAAGTCCTTCTACTGCAAAGGAAATGGTCACTGGAAGTGGAACTGCCCTAGATACTTGGCGGATAAGAAGGATGGCAAAGTGAACAAAGGTATATTTGATATACAGATTATTGATGTGTATTTTACTAGTGTTCATAGCAACCCCTCGGTATTTGATACTGGTTTAGTTGCTAAAGAGTAGTAACTCAAAATGGGAGTTGCATAATGAACAGAAACTAGTTAAAGGATGAAGTGACGATGTGTATTGGAAGTAGTTCCAAGATTGATATGATCATCATCGCACACTCGCTATACTTTCGGGATTAGTGTTGAACCTAAATAAGTGTTATTTGGTGTTTGTGTTGAACATGAATATGATTTGATCATGTTTGTTGCAATACGGTTATTCATTTAAATTCACAGAATAATTGTTATTCTGTTTACATGAATAAAACCTTCGATGGTCATACACCCAATGAAAATAGTTTGTTGGATCTCGATCGTGGTGATACACATATTCATAATATTGAAGCCAAAAGATGCAAGGTTAATAATGATAGTGCAACTTATTTGTGGCACAGCCGTTTAGGTCATAATGGTGTAAAGCGCATGAAGAAACTCCATAGTGATGGACTTTTGGAATCACTTGATTATGAATCACTTGGTGCTTGCGAACCATGCCTCATGGGCAAGATGACTAAAACTCCATTCTCCGGAACAATGGAGCGAGCAACAGATTTGTTGGAGATCATACATACAGATGTATGTGGACCAATGAGTGTTGAAGCTCGCGGCGGGTATCGTTATTTTCTGACCTTCACTGATGATTTGAGCAGATATGGGTATATCTACTTAATGAAGCACAAGTCTAAAACATTTGAAAAGTTCAAAGAATTTCACAGTGAAGTGGAGAATCATCGTAACAAGAAAATAAGAGTTTCTACGATATGATCGTAGAGGTAAAATATTTGAGTTAGCGAGTTTGGCCTTCAGTAAAAACAATGTGAAATAGTTTCACTACTCACGCCACCTGGAACACCATAGTGTAATGGTGTGTCCGAACGTCATAACCGTACTTTATTAGATATGGTGCGATCGATGATGTCTCTTACCGATCTACCACTATCGCTTTTGGGGTTATGCATTAGAGACAGATACATTCACGTTAAATAGGGCACCATCTAAATCCGTGGAGATGACACCGTATGAACTGTGGTTTGACGAGAAACCTAAGCTGTCATTTCTATAAGTTTGGGACTGCGATGCTTATGTGAAAAAGTTTCAACATGATAAGCTCGAACCCAAATCGGAGAAGTAAATCTTCATAGGATACCCAAAAGAAACTGTTGGGTACACCTTCTATCACAGATCCGAAGGCAAGGTCTGTGTTGCTAAGAGTGGATCCTTTCTAGAGAAGGAGTTTCTCTCGAAAGAAGTGAGTGGGAGGAAAGTGGAACTTGATGAGGTAATTGTACCTTCTCCCGAATTGGATAGTAGTACATCACAGAAACTGGTTCCAGTGATTCCTACACCAATTAGTGAGGAAGCTAATGATGATGATCATGAAACTTCGGATCAAGTTACTGCTGAACTTCGTAGATCAACCAGAGTACGTTCCGCACCAGAGTGGTACGGCAACCCGGTTCTGGAAGTCATGTTACTGGACCATGATGAACCTACGAACTATGAGGAAGCGATGATGAGCCCAGATTCCGCAAAATGGCTTGAGACCATGAAATCTGAGATGGGATCCATGTATGAGAACAAAGTGTGGACTTTGGTTGACTTGCCCGATGGTCGGCAAGCCATCGAAAATAAATGGATCTTCAAGAGGAAGACTGACGCTGACAGTAATGTTACTGTTTACAAAGCTCGACTTGTTGCGGAAGTTTTTCAACAAGTTCAAGGAGTTGACTACGATGAGACTTTCTCACCCGTAGCGATGCTTAAGTCTGTCCGAATCATGTTAGCAATTGCCGCATTTTATGAAATCTGGCAAATGGATAACAAAACTGCATTCTTTAATGGATTTATTAAAGAAGACTTGTATATGATGCAACCAGAAGGTTTTGTCAATCCTAAAGGTTCTAACAAAATGTGCAAGCTCCAGCGATCCATCTATGGACTGGTGCAAGCATCTCGGAGTTGGAATATACGCTTTGATAAGTTGATCAAAGCATATAGATTTATACAGACTTGCGGTGAAGCCTGTATTTACAAGAAGTGAGTGGGAGCACTACAACCTTTCTGATAAGTATATGTGAATGACATATTGTCGATCGGAAATGATGTAGAATTTTTCTGGAAAGCATAAAGGAGTGTTTGAAAGGAGTTTTTCAAAGAAAGACCTTGGTGAAGCTGCTTACATATTGGGCATCAAGATCTATAGAGATAGATCAAGACGCTTGATAAGACTTTCGATGAGTACATACCTTGATATGATTTTGAAGTAGTTCAAAATGGATCAGTCAAAGAAGGAGTTCTTACCTGACTTGTAAGGTGTGAAGTTGAGTAAGACTCCAAGCCAGACCACGGCAGAAAAATATAGAGAGAATGAAAGTCATTCCCTATGCCTCAGCCATAGGTTCTATAAAGTATGCCATGCTGTGTACCAAACATGTTGTGTACCTTTCCATGAGTTTGTCAAGAGGGTACAATAGTGATCCAGGAGTAGATCACTGTACAGCGGTCAAAATTATCCTTAGTAACTGGATGACTAAGGAAATGTTTCTCGATTATGGAGGTGATAAAGAGTTCGTCGTAAAGGGTTACGCCGATGCAAGCTTTGACACTAAATCCAGCTGACTCTAAGTATCAATCTGGATGCGTATTGAAAGTGGGAGCAATTAGCTAGAGTAGCTCCATGCAGAGCATTGTAGACACATAGACATTTGCGAAATACATACGGATCTGAATGTGACAGACCCGTTGACTAAACTTCTCTCACGAAGCAAAACATGATCACACCTTAGTACTCTTTGGGTGTTAATCACATAGCGATGTGAACTAGATTATTGACTCTAGTAAACACTTTGGGTGTTAATCACATGACGATGTGAACTATCGGTGTTAAATCACATGGCGATGTGAACTAGATTATTGACTCTAGTGCAAGTGGGAGACTGAAGGAAATATGCCCTAGAGGCAATAATAAAGTTATTATTTATTTCCTTATATCATGATAAATGTTTATTATTCATGCTAGAATTGTATTAACCGGAAACTTAATACATGTGTGAATACATAGACAAAACAGAGTGTCCCTAGTATGCCTCTACTAGACTAGCTCATTGATCAAAGATGGTTATGTTTCCTAGCCATAGACATGAGTTGTCATTTGATCAATGGGATCACATCATTAGGAGAATGATCTGATGGACAAGACCCATCCGTTAGCTTAGCACTATGATCGTTTAAGTTTTACTGCTATTGCTTTCTTCATGACTTATACATGTTCCTATGACTATGAGATTATGCAACTCCCGAATACCAGAGGAACACTTTGTGTGCTACCAAACGTCACAACGTAACTGGGTGATTATAAAGGTACTCTACAGGTGTCTCCGAAGGTACTTGTTGGATTGGCGTATTTCGAGATTAGGATTTGTCACTCCGATTGTCGGAGAGGTATCTTTGGGCCCACTCGGTAATGCACATCACTATAAGCCTTGCAAGCATTGCAGCTAATGAGTTAGTTGCGGGATGATGTAATACGGAACGAGTAAAGAGACTTGTTGGCAATGAGATTGAACTAGGTATTGAGATACCGACGATCGAATCTCGGGCATGTAACATACCGATGACAAAGGGAACAATGTATGTTGTTATGCGGTTTGACCGACAAAGATCTTCGTAGAATATGTGGGAGCCAATATGAGCATCCAGGTTCCGCTATTGGTTATTGACCGGAGACGTGTCTCGGTCATGTCTACATAGTTCTTGAACCCGTAGGGTCCGCACGCTTAAGGTTTAGATGATAGTTTTATTATGAGTTTATGAGTTTTGATCTACCGAAGGAGTTCGGAGTGCCGGATGAGATCGGGGACATGACGAGGAGTCTCAAAATGGTCGAGACGTAAAAATCAATATATTGGACGACTATATTCGGACATCGGAAAGGTTCCGAGTGATTCGGGTATTTTCGGAGTACCGGGGAGTTACGGGAATAGAGGAGAGAGGCCAAAAGGAAGGAGGCGTGCAACCCCCTTCTGGTCCGAATTGGACAAGGGGTGCAGCCCCCTTTTCCTTCTCCCTCTCCCCCTCTTTCCTTCTCTCCTACTCCGGAAAGGAAAGGGGAATCCTACTAGGACTTGGGAGTCCTAGTAGGACTCCCCACACTTGGTGCGCCCCCTCTAGGGCCGGCCTCTCCCTCCCTCCTTTATATACGGGGGCAGGGGGGCACCTCTAGACACAACAATTGATCTCTTGATCTCTTAGCCGTGTGCGGTGCCCCCCTCCACCATAGTTCTCCTCGATAAATATTGTAGCGGTGCTTAGGCGAAGCCCTGCGACGGTAGAACATCAAGATCGTCACCACGCCGTTGTGCTGACGGAACTCTCCCTCGACACTCGGCTGGATCGGAGTTCGAGGGACGTCATCGAGCTGAACGTGTGCTAGAACTCGGAGGTTCCGTAGTTTCGGTGCTTGATCGGTCGGGCCGTGAAGACGTACGACTACATCAACCGCGTTGTTCTAACGCTTCCGCTTTCGGTCTACGAGGATACGTAGACTCACTCTCCCCTCTCTTTGCTATGCATCTGGTAGATAGATCTTGCGTGATCGTAGGAAAATTTTAAAATACTACGTTCCCCAACACTCATGGCATACATGACTACTAGCATCATAAATAAATACCATGCAAGAGCATACTAGCATCAATAATAAATACCATGCAAGAACATAGCAAGAACAATACCAAGTAAACATACAGCTAACTATTTGCAACGAAACATGCATAGCAACGGTACTTGACAGACAAAGAGCATGCAACAGATGATCATTACTACTACTAGCATGTACTTATACTACCAAGTATACATGTGAACATGATAATAACAAGTAGTACAAGATAACAAGAAGCATGAAATCATAGCATGACAGTGAACAGGAAACCACAGGCATAACCGAAACAACGACAGCATCAGCAAAAAAGCAGACAGATAACAACAATATTTTATTAAATATTCAAGTTGAAAACCATGGCTACTTCATGGCTATCATGCAAGTGGTTGTTGTGGCTTGCCTGGGGTGACGGGATACTCCGGGAAGAAGTGCGGTGAAGTCGCGAAAAGAATCGCCGGAAACAGTACTCTCTCGGAGGGGGCTGTTTACGGCAAGGGCAAAATGCTCATTTTCACAGTGTCAAACCATAGTGAAAATGTTACCAACAGAATAGGCTCGACGAGTGGGCTTTGGAATCACCTCAATCAGAGTCTCGAGCAAAAAGTTATGAGGTGACGAAGTTGAGGGACTTTTCTGCAAAAATAACATCACAAACAAGTCCCTGAGTAGATAAGGCAGAAGCGGGTTTTGATAAATACGCTTTCCAGAGATGAAAACGTACTTACGCCCGAAGAAGAAATGGAATACGCCTTCGGTTAAGGGAAAGCGTACTTCGCGGAGTACGTTTCCACTTAACACGTCAGCGGGGTGGGGCTGGTCTTCTGGGTCACTGACTGGTGGGTCCTGCACCTTATCCAAATGAATAGTGGCAGGGCTAGGCAAGGAGACACAGATAGGAGGGCCCCGCCTGGCGAAGCGTCGTCTTCTTCCTCGCTCTCCTGTGCTCCCGTGCGGGACAGAGTAGGAGGCAGGGGATGGAAGCGGCGAGGGGGCCGGCCGGCTCAGGCGCCCCCAGGCCGAGCCAAGGGCACCGGTGGGTGCGGGAGTCCATGGCGGCCCCATTCAGGAGAAGTACGGCCGCCAGGGAGGGTTGGAGGCGTGGCGAATGGCAGCGCCAGGAGGAGGACAGAGGCTCAGCGGTGGCGCCGTTCTCCCAGCTCCGGCCATCCCGGTGGAGCTCGGACCACCGGTGGGATCGGGAGGAGGAGGCGCATCCACCTAGCCAAACGCCGACCACCAGAGAGCACTCAAGCGAGCGAGGCACCGGCCGCGGTGGGGGATGGCCTCGAGCGTCGATGGGCACGCGGCCACGGAGGCTTTGGTGATGAACGGATGGGATGGGGAGGCTCGTGGAGGGCTAGGGAAGGTGGTGGAGTGGCTAGAGGTGGAAGAGGAGCTCGGCATGGGGCCAATTTAGGTCGATGCTGCGGCGGACATGGCGGCCATGGAGGAGGAACGGGAGCTCCTCGAGCTCATTTGACTGGTCAGGTAGGAAGCTAGGAGAGGGGTGAGGCCGCTGGTGAGGAGAGACAGGGACGGGGTGGCCTTAAATAGTCGCGGGGCGAGGTGCCGAGCGGGATGCCACCGCTCGGGCGCGGCCAAGACTCTGGCGACATGCAGCGAGCACGGGCGAGCACGTGAAGGCGATGAGGGGAGGTGCGGACGCGCTACAGCAGCGCACTAGGCAGGGTGGGCCGCGAGCACAGGAGGAAACGACCGAGCGTCGCTGAAGCTTCGTCGGCCACAACGCTCCCGTGGGCGCGCGGCGATGAGCGCCGTCGGGGAAGCGGACGGAGGGGGCAAGGGCTCAGGGCGACGCAGAAGAGCACGGGGAGGCTACTCGACACGGTGGGGAGTCGAGACGAGGAGGGAACGGACGAACACAGCGCCGAGGTCGAGCCAGAGCACACTTAATGCATGCCAGGGCAGTGTCCACCACACGCACTGGTGCACACCGTGCCATACTGTTTGCCAAACCATGTCTGGGGCTTTGTCCTTCCTGGGGAGGTTTCAACTGCTGTGGTAGAATGGTGAAAAGGGCTCTGGTTAAAAGATTATCTACCTCTTAAGTTTACTGCAGTAAACTTTGAGGAGAACTGGTGATCAATAGGAAATGATTTGGAACCAAAGAGTTTGTCTGGGGTGATTAGCTTAGGAAGAACTACCAGACTGGGGAGTTTGGAAGAAAATGGACCAAGATTTAATATGGTTGCTTTGCACTCACTTGGAGTAACCACTTGAGCTGAATTTTGGTGCAGAGGGATTATTTGACCACATGGAGATGCTGTAAAAAGATCAGGCCATTTGGAGTTACCAAAGTGGCACCTCCTTCACAATGCTCCATTCTGGCCAGTAACTTAGAAAATTTACTGGGGGCAAGTGGGTAACTGGATTGAGCCATAACTTGGTCGAGAAGGTAGATGTAAATGTTAGAATGCCCTGGTAAATTGCCAGCCCAAATGAAGCAAGGTAAAATAGTGTTGCTTCACAAAGTGAAAATTTTACCATAACACAAGATTTGGAGCTGAGCTCACATAGATGATCTCCATGAGCTTTAATTTGGTAGAGACTCATGATTTGGTCAAATGAAGGATGTGACCAAGTTTCATATCATTTGGACATGCCTAGAATATACTTCCTTCACAAAGTTCCTTTCTGGACAGAAACTTTGGAAAATCATTGAAAAACATTCACTAGGCAAATGTGTGTGAAAATTGGCACATGTTAATGATATGGACAAGAAAAGATGCCCAAGGAGTTTGGAGTCAATTGGCCAAGGATAAATAGCACTTGCTTCACAAAGTGCCATTTACGGCAGAATAGAAAAAGGAATATTTGAGAAATATTTTTGAACATGGCAAGGAAAAGTTTTGCCATACTAGATGAAGATATGACCCAAACAAATTATTAGAATTTATTTGGGAATTTTAGGAGTGACAGAAATATAGGTTGCTTCACAACCTAGGGTAGACAGGGTTATTCCTTTAACAGAAAAAGGAATATTCTGTAGAAAAAGAAATTAGGGTTTGGTCAAGCAGTGGAGTGACATGATCTTGGCAAGGTTTTGAAAATGATGAGCCACTTGGGAGGTCAAAAGAGGATGATTTCCCAGGTGACAAGGCCACATAACCACTCCAAAAAAAATAGAGCAAAAACCAATAATTCAAAAGGAAAAAAGAAAAGGGCCAAAAACCAGGCTGTCACACTGGACTGGCCGGATTAGCATCAAGGTCCATTGGGGCAGTTTCTTGATCAATAAAAACTTCATGATCCATTGGAGGAGGATCATCATGCATGGCGTCAACATTTTCTTCAGCAGGCTCGGCACTCTTTGCCGGTTCAGGAATCACATCATCACCTGCCGGCTTATTCATTTTAGCCTTCTTGATAGGCTTGGGCTTACTGCGAGAGATAAAGGTAATGATAGTCAGAAGGGTGAAAGAAAGAGGTTGAACAGGAAAATGAAAAACTTACCCATGAACAGTCTTAAGAGGAGGAATCTGCGTAGCTGTTGATTCTCCAGATGACGAACGAGGAGTATCCGGATAATTTGAATCAGACGGATTAAGAGGCTGATGAATATGACCTGCTTTGGGATAAAGAGCATATGGAGTATATAAAACCTCTGAGCGACGTCTCCGGGCTGGTGTATGTGGTAACCCGGTGGATTCAATGGCTTGACCACTGTGCCTCGTGGTGCGGCGAGCTTCATGTTGTTGTTTCTTCAAAATAAAGTTTGGGTCCAAGTAAGCGAACGGGTGAGAACACTATACTTTCCGGCCTGCTCGACGAATTTTTGGTGTCGGCAGAGGTTCTGAACCGGAAGAAAGGGTAATTACCTCGACATCACCTGCCTTGCTGCCTTCAGCGTGTCCCTGAGTACAATCATTGTTAATAAGATGCAAGAAAAGGAAGCCAAGAGAGTCAAGTAATACCTCTGAGGCCGGTTCATCATCCTCAGGATTGGATTCAGATACATCAGTAGTTTTCTTCCTGACGTTTTTCTTAACGGCTTTGGTTTTCTGGCGAGGCGCCTTCGCCGGTTTATCCTGGACTTTCCTTTTCCAGAATGGGTCATTGCCCTATGGAAAATTATGAAGTCATTCAGAAAGAGTACTAAAGATGTATGAAAACAGAGCAGACAAAATAAAGAAAGATTTACCGATGGCGGTTTGTTGAGTTCGCAGAAGGGAGCCAGTCCGGTTTGGCTGTAGGCTTCTACCGGTTCATTCAGCAGTTTCTTAACAGCCTCATTGATTTCATTCTCTACTAGCACAGCTTCAGTATGGCATAGAGGGTCTTTGGGATCTCCGGTATATTCACACATTAAACCGGAGCGCCATCTTAGTGGAAGAATGCTCCAGGAAATCCAACAGCGAACAAAATCAATCCCTTTTAAACCATTCGCGGTGAAGGCTCTGAGCTTTGAGAGCTGAGGGGCATATTGGGCTCGTTCTTGATCACTTAGCCGTTGAGAAAATGGATGGTTCCCAGAAAGCCGATGAGGGCGGTAACCTGGCAGAGGATTCTCATCTTCCGGAGAAGTATCTAGACAATAAAACCAAGTTTGATTCCATTCTTTAGGATGGCTGTGGTGGTTGGCATGAGGAAAACTGACATCCTTTCTCTTCTGAATGGACATTCTGCCAAGTTTAGTGTTTGGACCGTCAGAAAACTCCGTGCAACGGTTTAAATGAAAGAAATCCCTGAATAGTTCAACTGACGGCTCTTCTTGCAGATAGGCTTCACAAAATACTTGAAAGTTGCAGATGTTGGACACAGAATTGGGCCCAATATCTTGAGGATGGAGCAGAAAGTCAGCTAGCACGTCATGAAAGAACTTTGACCCAGGAGGACTGAATCCCCGGGCTAGATGATCAAGAAATACGATGACTTCTCCATCTTTGGGCTCTGGAGGACACTCCGATCCAGGGACTCTCCAGTGAAGGACATTCTTTGGGCCTAAAGCGCCAATCTCAGCCCGGTTCTGCAACTCTTCTTCAGTAACCCGGGACTGGACCCAGTTGTAGGAAGTAAACTGTTTTGCTTGCTTTGCCATTTTGGAAGGGAAAAGCTAGAAATATAATGAAGAACCGGTTTATGATTTATGCAAAGATAAACCGGCAGTGTTTCCAAGGTATTTACAAACGACGGTTTAAGCAGGGGCCTAATGGTATCTACCGGTTTATGATTTCTTTCTAACAGTTAAACCGCCGAGGGGAATATGAAAGGTACAGATCTGAGATTATGGGAAAACAAGTTTTGCAAAAGTGGCAGTAAGATTACGGATCTATGGCACATCAGAAATTCGGAAATATTCAGGGTTGATATTTCAACGGATATAGCAATGGTTTGAGCAACTTAGATTGGACTAGTACGACAGAAGGAGTAAGGTAAATACTAAAAAAGCAGATTTATTACTACAGATGTACGCCGGGGGATCAGATCTGCGCTAATTGTCGGGCCACTACGAAGAACTACTTGGAACAGCGCCCTAGCTATGAACTTGCAGGTGAAAAACCTAATGAGAGCTAGGTACAGGATAAAGAAAGGACTTACCGGAGCCAAAGAAGTGCGGAGGCACGTTGATGATTCTCTGGTACAAACAGGTTGATGAAGCGGCCAAACTTGATGAAGAACCAGGGGTCGACGGCGGCGGTAGAGCTTGGGCACGAGCGGGCGCGAGGAAGAAGAAGAGGCAAAGGAGCAAGGGGGAAAAAGAGATGCCCCTCTGCCCTATTTATAGGCCGAAAAATGAAACGGCATGCGCGAGAATCGAGGAGCCAGAAAAATGGATTTGGGACGATTCTGTCACCTCGATCTTCGGAGCTTTTAATGAGTCAACAATAAAACAGGTACAAGTATTAAATGAGCAGATGACATCACGGCGGTTCAATGTGATTCAGGAAGATGACGTCACAACGATTTATGATGTATTTGAAGCAACGGAAGATGAAATCTTTACAAGGCATTGAAGATTGACATGAACAGGTTCAAATCAATTTGGGGCCTAATGTCAGGGATATTACTACTAGGTATAAACCGCCCAGGAGGGGCCGGTTTATGCCTATCAAGATTACTTCTACTGAAGCCCAGTTGGACGTAGGAACAAGGCGCTCTATTCCAGAAGACTAAATATCCAAGGCCCAAAAGGCGTTAGGGCCCATAGTGTGCAAACCGCCATACGGCGTATAACTTATGTTGTAAAGTAGGAAAGATAGAGACCGAGCCAAGCACGTTTATGAGCCGGCCTCGGGATTCTGTAAACCAGGCCGGGCGTCACCCTGTGTATATAAAGGGGTGACCCGGCGATGGTTCAAGGACAGAGAACAATAACTCGAGACACACGCAAAGCGGATTCGCTCCCTGGTCATCGAAACCCTAGCAATACCACTCAAAACTAGACGTGGGCTTTTACCTTCATCGAAGGGGACAAACTAGTATAAACCCTTGCATCCTTGTCCGCTTTAACCCCTTTAAGCTAACCTATAGTGATGGCCTCACGACTAAGTCCTTTTACTAGGACATCTGCCGTGACAAAACCACGACAAAACTCGTGAGATCCGTTAGTAAAACAAAGCAAATAACCACACATGGTACTGTTGTGAACTCATTCTTATTTTATATTGATGTAATATCTTCTATATTCCAACTTTTTCATGGTTCATACCCCCCGCTACTAGCCATAGATTCATCAAAATAAGCAAACAATACATAGAAAACAGAATCTGTCAAAAATAGAACAGTCTGTAGCAATTTGAAAACTTCGCATACTTCTGGAACTCTAAAAAAATATGAAAATTAGGAAAATGTGGGGAATTTGTATATAAATTTTGTGTAAAAATTTCATAAGATCATCACGCTCCAGTGAATTATTGAATTTTCTGCACTGGACGCAGAAGTTTTTGTTTTACAGCAAAATCAAATTAACAATCGCCGTAAGCCATCCCAAAGGTCTTACTTGGCTCAAACACTAATTAAAACATCAAAACACAATTACTACAGAAGTAATGATGCGGAGCATCCTTCACTCATCCCCATGTACACCATTTGGACGCAAGGTGATCCCGTTCCTCGATGCCTCCCCTTTCCTTTCTCGCGAGACATGGATGCTACTTTAAGCGCGAACCGTGTGCATGCTCAGGAACACCCATGGAGAGCCCAAGGACCAAGGCCAAGTGTGCGAGGGAGAGAAGGAAGAAGGGCCAACACCTACAGGCCCCGGACATTCGGCCCCATGCCCCGGACATCCGGCTCCGCCCGAAGCCCCGGACATCCGGCCCCTTCCCCGGAAATCCGGCCCCTCATCACAGAAGGCAACCAAAGCCAGCCACGCTCAGCCCGGACATCCGGCCAGAGGCCCGGACATCCGGCTCCTCGCGAGCCGCCGGACATCCGGCCCCCGGCCCGGACATCCGGCGCCTGCCTGCGTGCAGAGACGGGCCTGAGGCCCATGTATCCCTCTCCCACTTACCCCTTCGTGGACCTAGACTATATATACTCCTCCTCCTCCTCCATTTGAGGGTTAGCTTAGTGATAGCTCATTTGATACCATCTAGTGGTTCATCTCCTTGTGAGTGACTGCGGCCCCTCCACGGAGAAGATCCACACGGATTCAAGACCTCCTTCACGGAGAAGATCCTACGGGATACCCCCCAAGACCTCCTCACGGAGAAGAACCGGTTACCCTTTGTATCGTCCCTTGTTGATCATGGATCTTGTATCTCTTTGTGTTTCGAGGATCTAGCATATGTGTGATTTGTTCTTGTTGGTTTGAGTGATTCTCTCGTGTTTCCCCTCGTGTTCCCCTCTCGTGTTCTTCGTGTTCTTCATGGGATCCCCTCCATTTCGTGAAAGATCGGCCATCTAGGGTTCCACCCTACATCATATGGTATCATGAGCCACGGTTTCTCACGAATTTGGAGCCTCCCCATCGTTTTCTAGCCTTGTTTTGTTGTGTTCTTCCCCAATTTCGAAAATTCCCCACCAAAAATAGCCCCAAAAAATTTTGTGATCTGTTGGTTTGATGAGATTTTGTTGATTTTGATCCGTGGATTTGCTTGGTTTCAAGTGGATCTAGCATTTCCCCAAGTTTCCCCATCTTTCCTCCACGATATCTCTCAAATTTTGAGCCCCAAATCATCAATTTCCGCCCACAATTCGAAAAGTTCGTCCCGATTCAGATCTGAAAACTTCGGGCCGGACATCCGGGCCACTGGCCGGACATCCGGGCCATCGGGCCGGACATCCGGCTTCTGGAGGGCAAAATCCCGCGCGGTTCTGGACATCCGGTCCCGGAAATCCGGACCCGACCCCGGATGTCCGACCCCTGGGAATTCAGACTTTTCCGTTTCACCGTTTTGTCCATAACTAATTCATACGAACTCCGATTTCGACGTTCTTGATCTCGTTTTGAAGCTCTTGACATCCCCCATAACACAAAAATACCACCATCATCATTTGACTCCATCATATTTTGTGGATTTTGGCATCTTTGCCTAGGGCTTCCGCCATATCATCCGCATAACCACCACCGACTTCCGCAACCTAACCATTTTGTCCCCCATAGCATTTGTGGTTGCTTGAGTAGTGATTTGAGTCTCCTAAGGTGTTTAGGCTACTTAGAGACCATTGCTTCTTCATCAACCGCCACCACCACTTCCGCATACCCATTGCCCATTATACATAGCCAACCAAACTTAACCCAATTTTGTTCGAGCATGTTTGAGTTGTGGCTTGTGTCTCCTAAGGTGTTTCGGCTACTTAGGGACCGTGACTTCAACTCCGACAACGTGTATAGCCCATCATACACTTCCACCACCATAACCCATTTTGACCGGGTTTCCACCAACAATTCCGCGACCACCACCACTTGTCCGCTACCACCATTTGACATTTGTCCTTGAGATTTTGAGTTGTGGTTTTTTTCGTTTCCTAAGGTGTTTCGGCTAATTAGGAACGGTTCTACATCAAGAGCACCACCTCTCATCATCGACACGGACGGTAACTTCGACGACATCATTGTATATTCCCTTGCAATTGCATTGTTAACCCCTATCCCATTTTGCGTCACTTGCCTATCGAGACTAGCCTTTGAGTATTGCCGGCAACGTGACTTGTGCACATTAGTGATCATACTTCCCATATCATACATACCATATCACCGTGGTGCATATCTTGGTATCATCTCTTGTGACACAAGGTTGTCATCGCATATACTCAATTGCTATCTTGGTTCGTGAAGTTTTGCATGAGAAAAGAGCTCAAAAGATAAAGAGCCAAACAAGCTTTTAAGCACAAAGAAAAAGATACGCAAAGAGCTTTTAAGCAAGAACCATAGCATCATACTACATTAAGATTGTCATACTTGATCATCTTGGATCATCTTGTGCTCAAAGCACCGGAACATCATACACATAGCATACTTGGGATAGAAAGTTCACACATTTTGCATCTTATAGGTTGTGCACAAGTGTCGTATCCGCCTATAGAGCAATCGTGCTAGCGTCTCTCTTGAGTTGTGCAACACGAGCGTTTTCCGTGGATTCCACATTTTGGCTCATTCCTTGGTTGCACGACCCCATCTATCTATCCGTGTGTGTGTTTTCGTGTGCCACCCATATTGCTATTGGTCTACTTGTTTCACTTGCGAATTTGTGAATCTTTTTCAACTTTATTGACTCTTGCTAACATTTTGCATCAAATTTTTGTGCCACTATCCTCACCGAGCTCCACCATAAGCTTTACTTGTGTAGGTGTGAGAAACCGACAAGAATTGGTACCAATTGTGCTATTTCCTTGTTCCACATTTGAGTGATCATTGATCCATCTTCAACATCGGTCAAGGTACATTTGGTCTAGTTCTTCTCTTTCTCCCACTCATACTTGCTAGCGTCTTGTGATGGATAGGCAAGGCATTTCATCTCCGGTCTTCGACATCGACGGCGCGAACAAGGACATCCACGCGAAAACCATCGGACTACAACGAGAAATGCAAGAGTGCTTGGGCAACATCGCCATCGAACAACGACACTTCAAGAAAAGGACAATGGCTTCCTTCGACGACATGTGCGACTCCTTCAACAAACAAATGGCGGAGCTCCGACACTTGGTGGTCGATTACAAGTCTTCTTCCCCTTCGTCATCCTCTCGGCGGCGACGTTCAAGTCACAAGTCTTCGGAGCGCAAACATGATGCAAGTGCAAGTCTTCCACGGCCACACCGACATGGCGACCATCGACATCGTCATGAAGGGCAAGTCACCTCCAAGCATCTTGTGCACGACGACGACGAACGGCATCTACCAAGAGCTCAAGCACGACAACGACATCATCATCATGAAGATGCTCGACAAGCGCATATCTACAAGTCCGAAGAAGCTCTACATCACGCCAAGGCCAAGCTTCAAGAGCAAAAGAGAAGACCGCGAGACAAGCACACCCAAGATGGAGCTACGGCTACAACCACCACTTCGGCATCTTTGCCAAGTGCTATCAAGGCATCTTCGCCTTCAGACGTACGGCATCTTCGCCTACTTCCCATGAGTTCGCCTACATCGACATCTCCAACTACAAGGCGACCACCTATGAGCGAGGGTGACACTTCCATCTTCGGAAGCTCCCCACATCAAGACGGCGACAAGATGGTCGATCAAGGGCCATCCCCTTCGACTACGGCATTCACCTTTGGAGGCGTTATGGATGAGGCGGCGCAAGGAGTTGAGTTTGGAGACGTTTGCACATACATCTCTCCGACACCCATATATCATGAGATGCCCCAATTTCCATGTGAGGAGAGACACCACCATATGAGTGACATGAGTGACTCCACCATATGTGAGATTGAGAGCATTTCTTTTGAGAGGACGAGAGTGATCACCACTATCCCCACACATGAGAGCATGCCACACATCATATGTGAGGTTGAGAGCCATTTGAGTGACTCCACCAACCATACGAGTGAGAGCATCCATGAGGGAGTGAGTGAGCCACACCACTTAGTGAGTGAGGTAGTTGATAGGGCATGTGAGGCCACTATGATTTCTAACGACTTAACCTCTACTCCGAGTGTGTTTTCGTTGGTGCTAGGTCTCCTACATGACGATATGCCTACCCTCGACGAGTCCATCCCTCCAATGGACAAACCGATGGCCATGGTGGAAGAAGATGCACCACCCACATGGTTCCATCATGATGAAGATGAGAACGAGTGGATCTTGAACACCTCACCTACAACGCATGAGCGAAACTACAAAGGTAAAATAGGTGAAGGTGATGCTCTTGTCCCGCTAGTGGACTATCTTGACAATGATTGCTTGCATGATGTTGACACACCTATTGCCATGCTTCATGCTAGTGCGACTTCATCATGTCTTGACTTACCTATTTATGATGAATATGATGATGAGCATGTTGAGTTGCCTAGTTGTGATGCTATGCTCCATAGGATCTCATGTGAAAATTCTTTTGGTCACATCATGTTCGACAACCCTCTAAACTTGTCATATGCTATGAGTGAGATTTCTCATATTGTTTCATATCAATCTCAACATAGTAACTATGCATGCCAAATTAAAGTAAATCCTATTTGCACTTGTGGCATAGATGACAAGATGATGGTCATTGGCTTGTGTTTCTCTTGCGATGATATTGCAATGCTTCCTTTACATGATTTGTGCAATTCATCTATTAGGCCATGCCATGATCACATTGCTCTGGATATGCATTGTTTTGGATATTATCAATATTCTCCATGTGATGTTTCCATTGATGCTCATGAGGAGACCCCCATAGTTTCCTCATACATACTAGGAGATCTTGATGCATTCCATACTTTGCATAGTTCCCATAATTGTGTGCACCATATGCATTCCATGAATAACAATGCTCTACCTACTTGTCATGATGCATTACACAATTTGAGTCTCCATTATGCTATACATAACAACAAACCTCTCATGATGGATGACATGTTTCTATATCACGCATCTCATTTATTTGAGCATTGGCTATTTTGTGCTAACCAACACATGCACGTGCGCATCATGATGGATGATGTGTACATATACCACGCACACACAATTTTCCCTTTGTCTTTGTTTTGTATAGGTACTCATGAACATTTGTCAACCTCACAATCCCATGAGTTGACAAAACGAGCTCTTGAGAGCAACGATGACTTGGGATCCCGTGGATTGTCCCTACCACCGTTCTCTTCGCGCAACCACTACGCGCATCTCTTTTACTTGGCTCTCACACGGCTATGGGCTATTTGCCACGTGTCACATTATGCCCATACTATCGTGTTCACTTTGCATGTTATGCCTCTTGCTATGACTTTGCCATGCAATTGTGACCCTTGCTTGCCTTTACACATGATTCACCATTATGCTACTTATATGTGTATTTGCATGCTTGGTGGAGATACTTGTAGCTACTACCATGATTTCTTTGTGCCCCATGCTATTGTTGATTCTTGTGTTGGGAGAGTCATGATACTCCATTGCTATTTACATAGGACTTCTTGCCACCACAATGATGAGACTTTGCCCATACCTTGCTTTCATGCTTGTGATATGCCATGTGCATTATTCATGCCTCCTATTTGCACACATGCCATGATTGCCATGATTACTTCTAGTATGTTGCATCTTTGCACTACTAGCTTGCTTGACTTGATCACTATGCTCGCTTGCTATGTTGCATCACCCATGTTCCTCTATTACTTGCTTTCTTGGGTTGATGACATATATGTTCATGCCACTCACATGATATATCTTGATCATTGTCACTTGTCTCCATTAGTTGCATCTCTCATCACTTGTATTGAGTGCAACAATGCTATGCTTGTTGATCTTGGAGACTTTGACACCCTTCTTGAGATGCATACTTGCTTGATTGAGCCTATTGCACTTGGTTGTTCTCGCATCTTATGCCTACATACCATGCACCACACCCTTGTACTTTCTTATGATAAGAATGATGCAAGCACTTGTTGGGTATTTTCCCGCACGAATGCTAGGTTTTGCATTATGGCTAACCTCATTTGTTTTTCTGAGTGTTTGTCATGTTCTTTCATTTTGAAGGACTCACAAGGCGGTACCATCACAAGGCATCTTTGGCATGTGAAGGCATACACGTTGCGCGACACCAACATCTTCGAGAAATTCCTAAAGGTGAATTCCTTCTTTGTGAGCCATCCTCACTTATGCATATTGGATGGGCCATACTTTCATTGTTGTTTCCTTCTTCTTGTCTACATGATACATCTACGGGATGGAGGACCGACATTGAAGATGGACCCTTTGGATGCACCTTCGGACCTTCACTCATGCCACGACTTTGAGCATTGGTATATCAACACTCCTTCGGCACATTGCACCAAAACCTCCATATTTGTTGATTGTGTGCCCACATGCCATGCTACATGGACATATCATTCCCATAACAAATTTGCATCTTGCGCATGGATTGACTCACCTTATGATTGCCTTGTTGCATCGTGTATTCCCATATCATCCATGATATATGAGCCTGTGCATTTCCTTAGCAAATTTGTTGTGATCTTTCTTGATGGCATATTCATACATCATGATCATATTGTCCTCCATCAATTGCATGATAACATACACATATTGAGCATCCATTGCCATGTTCATGCTCTTGATAAACCATCACACTATGACATCATTTTGCATAATGGTTGCATTGATCACATTCACAACACCTTTGTGTGCACCACAAATGCATTTGATCACATGAATGCTTTACATCTCATACTATATCATCTTGTTAAGCTTCATGTACATTGTCACACGGACTCATTCTTACATGATGGACACTTTGTGTGCGCTAACCAT
Source organism: Secale cereale (assembly GCA_902687465.1). Lineage (NCBI taxonomy): Eukaryota > Viridiplantae > Streptophyta > Magnoliopsida > Poales > Poaceae > Secale > Secale cereale. The sequence goes on along the minus strand of LR738713.1, from coordinate 819,630,972 downwards.
TGTATTTCCAAGTGTACTTTGTGTTTGCTCATTTTGCATGTACCCCATACCGAAGACACCTTGGAGTACTTGGATTGCGACATACCCTCAACTTCGTCCAACTACAAGTCCGCTTACGACTACCGTTTCCATGGTGATGAGGTTTTTGATCCGAGGTCGGATCTTTCCCAAGGGAGGGGAGATGATGCGGAGCATCCTTCACTCATCCCCATGTACACCATTTGGACGCAAGGTGATCCCGTTCCTCGATGCCTCCCCTTTCCTTTCTCGCGAGACATGGATGCTACTTTAAGCGCGGACCGTGTGCATGCTCAGGAACACCCATGGAGAGCCCAAGGACCAAGGCCAAGTGTGCGAGGGAGAGAAGGAAGAAGGGCCAACACCTACAGGCCCCGGACATCCGGCCCCATGCCCCGGACATCCGGCTCCGCCCGAAGCCCCGGACATCCGGCCCCTTCGCCGGAAATCCGGCCCCTCATCACAGAAGGCAACCGAAGCCAGCCACGCTCAGCCCGGACATCCGGCCAGAGGCCCGGACATCCGGCTCCTCGCGAGCCGCCGGACATCCGGCCCCCGGCCCGGACATCCGGCGCCTGCCTGCGCGCAGAGACGGGCCTGAGGCCCATGTATCCCTCTCCCACTTACCCCTTCGTGGACCTAGACTATATATACTCCTCCCCCTCCTCCATTTGAGGGTTAGCTTAGTGATAGCTCATTTGATACCATCTAGTGGTTCATCTCCTTGTGAGTGACTGCGGCCCCTCCACGGAGAAGATCCACACGGATTCAAGACCTCCTTCACGGAGAAGATCCTACGGGATACCCCCCAAGACCTCCTCACGGAGAAGAACCGGTTACCCTTTGTATCGTCCCTTGTTGATCATGGATCTTGTATCTCTTTGTGTTTCGAGGATCTAGCATATGTGTGACTTGTTCTTGTTGGTTTGAGTGATTCTCTCGTGTTTCCCCTCGTGTTCCCCTCTCGTGTTCTTCGTGTTCTTCATGGGATCCCCTCCATTTCGTGAAAGATCGGCCATCTAGGGTTCCACCCTACATCAAGTAATAATGTGTATTTATTGAAAAACAGAACCAAAAAGCAAAATAAAAATAAAAATTTTGGGTTGCCTCCCAACAAGCGCTATTGTTTAACGCCCCTAGCTAGGCATAAAACATAGATCTAAGTGTTGTCATCTTTGGTATGCAATCCATAAGTAGCCCTCATAATAGATTCATAGCCAACTTTATTTTCTTTCTAGTAAAGTGTTATGTGCCCTTCCTTAATGGGAATTCAAATCTAATAATAATGTGTATCTATTGAATAACACAATTACTAATGAAGTAATAATGTGTATTTGTTGAAAAACAGAATCAAAAGCAAAAAAAATTGGATTGACTCCCAACAAGCGCTATTGTTTAACGCCCCCTAGATAGGCATAAAACATAGATCTAAGTGTTGTCAACTTTGGTATGCAATCCATAGGTAGCCCGCATAACACTACTAGGGAAAACCCTAGCAGTAGCGCGGGTTAAATGCTCATTAGTAGCGCGGGTGGCCGCGTTACTGATACGGCGCTACAGCTAACGTTTATCAGTAGCGCGGTCTGACCCGCACTGCCACTAGCTAGGCATAGCAGTAGCATTTGTGGGCAACGAGTGTGGCTGCTAATAGTTGCAGCGCCCTTTTACAAAGAGCGCTACTGCTAAGAACTCGCTGCTGCTAAACCCGTACCCTGCGCTACTGTTATTATTTTTTGAGTTTTTTTTCTACTCCATATTTTGTGCTGCTGAATTTTGTTTAGGGCTTTATACAATAATATCTAGCATATCATACACATACAAATAGTCTCAGCAAATCGTGTCATCATCATCCAACACAAAGTGGTCTCTCGTCATCATCTCGAAAATAATGATACAAGTCTTGAATACTTGCAACTACATCATCATCCATCTAAACAATGATATACACGAGAAGAGCTATCACTATGAGTGAGAGCGGAATTATGCAGTACATGAGGCGCCGGTTACGAGTCCTCTCTCGCGCTAGCGTGAACCACAAATAACTAGCTTCTGCTTCTTGTCTGCTTTTGAATCCTTTATGGCTGGCGCCCGAGACCCCATCCACTTGCGCCTGACACTCAGGCCACTCGTCGCACACTCCCGAAACCTTCCCTTTGTACACGACATAGCACTGCTTCTTCACCATCAAGAATCTAGGTACCTGTTGGAGATGCATCTTCATCTAGAGAATGTACGAACGTATGCAACAAAATGTCCTAGAGCAACATGAAAAAGAAAGGGTTAGCAACTAGATGCAACATATAGTATGCAAAGTAATTAACTAGAGGTACGTAGGTCATCGTACCCAAACTAACAAAGTAGCGTTAAGCAAGTTCAACCAAAAGTATACAAGTTCAACCGACACATATCATCATCATCGACATCGTAAATTACTAGAAGTTCCATCCTTCCATATCATCAAGGATGGACCCTAGCTTCTTGAACGACGTGAGGTCATTACATTGCATGCCTATGCGAGTTCGGACGTTAGCTCACGATATAGGGCCGTCGTGGAACATCCCCTTCTCATCGACGACTTCTTTCATGATGATCGTCGCAATGTCCCTCTGGATGCGGAAGAAGTCATCTCTAAGTTTATAATCCGCTTCTCCATGAGATTCTACCCACTTGCGGATATGATCATCGTTTATGGTTGTTGATGACCCACAAGTGTAGGGGATCTATCGTAGTCCTTTCGATAAGTAAGAGTGTCGAACCCAACGAGGAGCAAAAGGAAATGATAGGTAGTTTTCAGTAAGGTATTTTCCGCAAGCACTGAAATTATCGGTAACAGATAGTTTTGTGATAAGGTAATTGGTAGCAAGTGACAAATAGTAAAAGTAAATAAGGTGCAGCAAGGTGGCCCAATCCTTTTTGTAGCAAAGGACAAGCCTGGGCAAACTCTTATATGAAGGAAAGTGCTCCCGAGGACACATGGGAATTATCGTCAAGCTAGTTTTCATCATGATTATATGATTCGCGTTCGGTACTTTGATAATTTGGTATGTGGGTGGACCGGTGCTTGGGTGCTGTCCTTACTTGGACAAGCATCCCACTTATGATTAACCTCTATTGCAAGCATCCGCAAGTACAAAAGAAGTATTAAGGTAAACCTAACCATAGCATGAAACAAGTGGATCCAAATCAGCCCCTTACGAAGCAACGCATAAACTAGGGTTTAAGCTTCTGTCACTCTAGCAACCCATCATCTACTTATTACTTCTCAATACCTTCCTCTAGGCCCAAACAATGGTGAAGTGTCATGTATTCTACGTTCACATGACACCACTAGAGGAGAGACAACATACATCTCATCAAAATATCGAACGAATACCAAATTCACATGACTACTTATAGCAAGACTTCTCCCATGTCCCCAGGAACAAAAGTAACTACTCACAAGACATAATATTGTTCATGATCAGAGGGGTATTAATATGCATAATGGATCTGAACATATGATCTTCCACCAAGTAAACCAACTAGCATCAACTACAAGGAGTAATCAACACTACTAGCAACATACAGGTACCAATCTGAGGTTTTGGTACAAAGATTTGATACAAGAGATGAACTAGGGTTTGAGAGGAGATGGTGCTGGTGAAGATGATGAAGATAACCCTCCCCAAGATGGGAGAGTTGTTGGTGATGATGGCGGTGACGATTTCCGCCTCACGGAGGGAAGTATCCCCGGCAGAACAGCTCCGCCGGAGCCCTAGATTGGTTCCGCCAAGGTTCCGCCTCGAGACGGCGGCGTCTGGTCCCGAAAGCCTCCTTCTGATTTTTTCCAGGTCAAAACACCTAATATAGAAGATGGGCATCGGGGGGTCACCGGCTGGCCCATGAGGCAGGGGGCGCGCCCAGAGGGGGGGCGCCCCCACCCTCGTGGACAGGTGGTGGCCCCCCTGGCAGATCTCTTTTGCCATATATTTTTTATATTTTCTAAAACGGTGTTTCGTGGAGTTTCGCAGCTTTTTGAGTTGTGAAGAAACGTCTCCAACGTTTGCTCCTTTTCCAGCCAAGAATTCCAGTTGCCCGCATTCTCCCTCTTCATGTAAACCTTGTAAAATAAGAGAGAAAAGGCATAAGTATTGTGACATAACGTGTAATAACAGCCCATAGTGCAATAAATATCAATATAAAAGCATGATGCAAAATGGACGTATCAACTCCCCCAAGCTTAGACCTCGCTTGTCCTCAAGCTAAAGCCGATATCGAAAAATATGTCCACATGTTTAGAGATAGAGGTGTCGATAAAAATAAAATACGGACATGAGGGCATCATGATAATTCTTATAACAACAACACATGTATATTGTCATATGATTCTTATGCTAAAGTAACAATTCATTTACAATGTCAAGTATGACTCAGAAACTTCATTGAAAACCAACAAACTATGATCTCGGTCATTGAAGCAATTGCAATTTATCGTAACATCGGAAAGAGTCAATATAAGAGCTTTTCAGCAAGCCCACATACTCAACTATCATATAGTCTTTCACAATTTCTCACACTCACGCAATACTTATGGGTATGGAGTTTTAATCGGACACAGAGAAAGATAGGGGCTTATGGTATTGCCTCCCAACCTTTTACCTCAAGGGTAATGTCAACAGTAATAGACCATGATAACTTACATCCAAGTGGGTATATATGTCAGGATCTTCCCAACACAATGTGCTTGCCAAAGGATAAAATGTAAGAAGGAAAGGTAATTTTCACCTTGACTCTTATAAGGCAAGAATTATAGATAGGCCCTTCGCAGAGGGAAGCAGAGGTTTTCATGTGATTTTTTGGTATAAAGCTTATTTCCTCCACACTAATAAATCATACATATTTTAGAGAGTTTGCAACAATGACAACTTACTTGAAGGATCTTACTCAATCCATAGGTAGGTATGGTGGAATCTCATGGCAAAACTGGGTTTAAGGATGTATGGAAGCACAAGTAGTATCTCTACTTGGTGCAAGGAGTTTTGGCTAGCATGAGGGGGAAAGGCAAGCTCAACATGTTGGATGATCCATGACAATATACTTTATTTTGGGTGTAAGAAAACATAACCCATTATGTTGTCTTCCTTGTCCAACATTAACTCTTTAGCATGTCATATTTTAATGAGTGCTCACAATCATAAAAGATGTCCAAGATAGTATATTTGTATGTGAAACCTCTCTTTCTTTATTACTTCCTATTAATTGCAACGATGACCAAAACAATGTTTGTAAACTCTCAACAAATTTTATTCATCATACTCTTTATATGTGAAGTCATTACCTTCCATAAGATCAATATGATCTCTTTGATACTTTTTATATTTTCTTTTATTCCCTCATGACCGAAGTGAGGGAATCAAGCCCTTGACTCAACACTAATATTTATTATATAGCTCACGGACTCGGTTACAAAGATAAAGATCATAAAGCAAAAGCTCACAACAACTTCATGCTAACTTTATTCTACTAGATCAAGATATTACCAAAAAGGATCGAACTAAGAAAAACGGTAAAGATAGGAGTGTGATGGTGATACAATACCGGGGCACCTCCCCCAAGCTTGGCAGTTGCCAAGGGGAGTGCCCATACCCATATGATTATGTCTCCTTCTTCGGAGGTGGTGACGATGGAGTTGAAAGCAGTGATGCCGGATCATCATACATCGAGCGTAGGAGATCCTCCAACTTGCGGATAATACCTTTGAGTGCGGCGATATGCTCCTTCAGCAAAATATTTTCACTTGTGAGATACTTGTTTTGTATTTGAGCTAACTCAATCATCTTGAAATCTTCAATCTTAGTTGAAGTAAAAAGGTTTGGAAGGGGTTGAAGGATGTCTTCTTCTCCTGTTGCCGGGGCCTGATCTTCCACAACCTTCTTGATCCTATTCTCCTTGTTGATCTCCTCGGGTCCTTCCCTCTTCAGCTCTATCTTCATTAGCCAAGCATCGTTGCCCTCATTGTTGGAGGAGGAGGATGACATGATGCTTGGCCTTGTCAACCCTAGCAGAAAATAGCTCGAAACAAGAACATAGGACTTTTGCGTGATACAGTGGTCAAAACCTTGAGGAGAATATATAGTGATTTTTTACCGACTAAAAGAAGTAACGTGCAAGAAACCGGAGTCCGGGAAGCACACGAGGTGCCCACGAGGCAGGGGGGCGCGCCCAGGGGAAGGGGGCGCGCCCTCCACCCTCGTGGACGCCTCGTGTCTCTTCCGGACTGCCTCTTATTTTTCTATTTTTCTAAATATTCCAAAAATGTGAAAAATTGCCATTAGAACTGTTTTGGAGTCGGTTTACTTACCATTATTTGACCGTTCACCACCTTCGGATTTGTGCCTTCAAAGTTGTTTATTTTTATGGCACCAAAACGATAGACCTCCTCGATAACGTAAGGACCTTCCCATTTAGAGAGAAGTTTTCCTGCAAAAAATCTTAAACGAGAGTTGTATAGCAAGACATAATCACCTACGTCAAACTCACGTTTTTGTATCCTTTTGTCATGCCATCTTTTAACCTTTTCCTTGAACAGCTTGGCATTCTCATAAGCCTGGGCTCTCCATTCATCAAGCTAGCTAATGTCAAATAACCTCTTCTCACCGACAAGTTTGAAATCATAATTGAGCTCTTTAATAGCCCAATATGCCTTATGTTCTAGCTCGAGAGGTAAGTGACATGCTTTTCCATAAACCATCTTATATGGAGACATAACCATAGGATTTTTGTATGCAGTTCTATAGGCCCATAATGCATCATCATGTTTCTTGGACCAATTCTTTCTAGACCTATTAAATGTCTTTTGCAAAATTAATTTCAGCTCTCTATTACTTAATTCTACTTGACCACTAGACTGTAGGTGATAAGGGGATGCAATTCTATGGTTAACATCATACTTAGCAAGCATTTTATGGAAAGCACCATGAATAAAGTGTGAACCACCATCAGTCATTAAGTATCTAGGGACTCCAAACCTCGGAAAAGTAACTTCTTTAAGCATCTTAATAGAGGTGTTGTGATCAGCACTACTAGTTGGAATAGCTTCTACCCACTTAATAACGTAATCAACATCAACTAAAATATGTGTATACCCATTAGAGGAAGGAAACGGTCCCATATAATCAAAGCCCCAAACATCAAATGGTTCAATAACAAGTGAATAATCCATAGGCATTTCTTGATGTCTACCGATATTACCAATTCTTTGACATTCATCACAAGATAAGACAAACTTACGAGCATCATTGAAGAGAGTAGGCCAATAAAAAGCCGATTGCAATACCTTATGTGCAGTTCTATCTCCAGCATGGTGTCCTCCATAAGCTTTGGAGTGGCACTTGCGTAGGATCTGTTCCTGTTCATGCTCAGGTACACAACGTCTAATAATACCATCTACTCCTTCTTTATAAAGGTGTGGGTCATCCCAGAAGTAATGTCTCAAATCATAGAAGAACTTTTTCTTTTGCTGGTATGTGAAACTAGGTGGTATAAACTTAGCAACAATGTAATTAGCATAATCAGCATACCATGGAGCAGTACGAGAAGTATTTATGACAGCTAATTGTTCATCAGGAAAGCTATCATCAATAGGTTGTGGGTCATCAAGAATATTCTCTAGCCTAGACAAGTTGTCTGCAGCGGGGTTCTCAGCTCCCTTTCTATCAATAATATGCAAATCAAATTCTTGTAGCAAGAGAACCCATCTAATAAGTCTAGGTTTAGCATCTTTCTTTTCCATAAGGTATTTGATAGCAGCATGATCAGTGTGAATAGTTACTTTAGAATCTACAATATATGGTCTAAACTTATCACAAGCAAATACAACTGCTAAAAATTCCTTCTCAGTAGTAGCATAATTTCTCTGGGCACTATCTAGAGTTTTACTAGCATATTGGATAGCATTCAATTTCTTATCAACTCTTTGTCCTAGAACAACACCTACAGCATAATCACTAGCATCGCACATAATCTCAAAGTGTAATTTCCAGTCAGGAGGCTGGACAATAGGTGCAGAGATCAATGCTTTCTTAAGTATTTCAATTGCTTCTAAACAATCATCATCAAAGACAAAAGGAACATCTTTTTGTAAGAGATTAGTCAGAGGCCTGGAGATTTTGGAGAAGTCCTTAATGAACCTCCTATAAAACCCGGCATGACCAAGGAAACTTCTTATACCTTTGATGTCCTTGGGACACGACATCTTTTCAATAGCATCAACCTTAGCCTTGTCAACTTCAATACCTCTTTCAGAAATTTTATGTCCCAAGACAATGCCTTCATTAACCATAAAGTGTCACTTCTCCCAATTCAAGACAAGATTAGTGTCTTCACATCTCTGCAAAACTCGATCAAGGTTGCTCAAGCAATCATCAAAAGAAGTTACGTAAACAGAAAAGTCATCCATGAAAACATCAACAATCTTTTCACAAAAATTAGAGAATATAGCCATCATGCATCTTTGAAAGGTAGCAGGTGCATTACATAAACCAAAAGGCATACGTCTATAAGCAAAGGTACCTAAAGGACAAGTAAAAGTGGTCTTTTCTTGATCCCCTTTTGATACAGGTATTTGAAAGAAACCAGAATAACTATCTAGAAAGCAAAAATGAGTATGTTTGGATAACCTTTCTAGCATTTGATCAATAAAAGTCAAAGGGTAATGATCTTTCTTAGTAGCTTTATTTAATTTGCGGAAATCAATTACCATCCTATAACCTGTAACAATTCTTTGCGGGATCAATTCATCTTTATCATTAGGAACAACAGTCATCCTCCCTTCTTAGGGACACAATGGACATGACTTACCCACTGGCTATCAGCAACTGGATAGATTATACCTGCCTCTAGAAGCTTTAGTATTTCCTTCCTTACCACTTCTTTCATCTTAGGATTTAACCATCGTTGATGATCGATAACCGGTTTAGCGTCCTCTTCCAACTTTATCTTGTGTTGGCATTAAGTGGGACTAATGCCCTTAAGATCATCCAGAGTATACCCAATAGCAGCACGATGCTTCTTCCGAGTTTTCAATAATTTTTATTCTTCCTGCTCTGAAAGGTTAGCACTAATAATAACATGATATATCTTCTTTTCATCGAGATAAACATACTTAAGATTATCAGGTAAACGTTTAAGTTCAAACACAGGATCACCCTTGGGTGGAGGAGGATCCCCTAGAATTTCAACAGGCAAGTTGTTTTTCAATACGGGTCCCTGCTTAAAGATTATTTCATCGATTTACCTTCTCTCATTCATATACATATCATTTTCATGGTCTAGCAGATATTGTTCTAAAGGATCGTTAGGAGGTACAGCAATAGAAGCAAGACCAATAATTTCATCCTTATTAGGTAATTCTTTATCATGGGGTTGTCTACGAAATTTAGCAAAGTTAAAATCATGAGACATATCCCCTAAACCAATAGTAACAATATCTTTTACGCAGTCTATCTTAGCATTGACAGTATTCAAGAAGGGTATACCAAATATAATGGGACAAAAATCATCTTGTGGGGAACTAAGAATAAGAAAATCAGCATGGTATTTAACCTTCCCACAAAAGACTTCAACATCTCTAACAATCCCAACTGGTGAAATAGTGTCTCTATTTGCAAGCTTAATAGTGACATCAATACCTTCTAACTCAGCATGTGCAATATCATGCATAATTTCCTTATATAAGGAATGAGGGATTATACTTGCACTAGCACCTACGTCACATAAACCATGATAGCAATGATCTCCTATTTTAACAGAAATAACAGGCAAGCCTACAACTGGTCTATGTTTATTCCTAGTATCGGGTTTGGCTATTCTAGCAGCTTCCTCTTGAAGGTAAATAACATGTCCATCTAAATTTTCAACCAAGAGATCTTTAACCATAGCAACACTAGGTTCAACTTTAATTTGCTCAGAGGGTGTAGGTGTTCTAGTATTACTCTTACGAACCACAGTTGAAGCTTTAGCATGATCCTTTATTCTAACAGGGAAAGGTGGTTTCTCAATATAAGCAGTACGAACAATATGATCGACATTATAAGTGATAGTCTTTTCTTCAACTTTAACAGGTTCAACTACTTTTACTTCAATGGTAGGATGGTATTTAAACCACTTCTCCTTGGGGAGGTCAACATAAGTAGCAAATGATTCATAGAAAGAAGCTACTATCTCAGAGTCAAGTCCATATTTAGTGCTAAATTCATGGAAAACATTGGTATTCATAAAAGCTTTAACACAATCCAACTTAGGGGTCATACCTGACTCCTTACCTTCGTCGAGATCCCAATCTTCAGAGTTGCGTTTAATTCTTTCCAATAAATCCCATTTGAATTCAATAGTTTTCATCCTAAAAGAACCATCACAAGAATTATCAAGCATGGAGCAATTATTGAGAGAAAGTCGAGCATAATTTTTTTGTATGATCATCTTTCTTGAGAGATCATGATTGGGGCATGAATATAACATTGACTTAAGCCTGCCCCAAGATTGAGCGATGCTTTCTTGATACGTCCAAAACGTATCTATAATTTCTGCTTGCTCCATGCCTCTTTTGTGTGATATTGCTATGATATTTATGCACTTCCATACACTTTTGATCATATTTGGACTAACCTATTAACTCAGTGCACCTTAGTGCCAGTTTCTGTTTTCTGCTGTTTTTGTATTTCAGGTTTTCCCATTACGTAAACTGCCAGAAAAATTCCGGGAAAATATATAAAAAATCAGTGTTCCGGAAGCTTCCATGCGGCCAAAGTAGGGCCGGAGGGGGGCCACCAGGGCTCCAGGCGGCCAGAGGGCGCGGCCCCCCTCCTGGCCACGCCGCCAGGGCGCCTGGGCCCCCCAGGCCTCCTCCGACGCCCCCCTTTGGCATATATTTACACCGCGTCCCGAAACCCTCGAGGACGGAACCCTTTTTCGCGATCTCATCTCTGTTCCGCCGCCGCCGCGCTTCCAAGATCGGGAGCACCAGGAGAACTCTTCCCGGCACCCTGCCGGAGGGGAGGATCACCACCGGGAGCTTCTCCACCACCATGGACGCCTCCCAGATGAGTTGTGAGTAGTCTCCCTTGGACCATGGGTCCATGACCAGTAGCTATGTGATGTTCTCCTCCCCTCTTTGTTCTTCACCGATTAGACCTCGTGAGCTGCCCTACATGATCGAGGCACATATGTAATCCTTATGCTGTTGCTATGATGAGTTTGCTGGGATCCGATAGATTATGAGATTATGTTCAGATTGTGTTTGAGTAATATATTTGATTTACCTCTTTTATATTTATGTTCTTGAGTAATTCTTGCATGTTCTCCGTTGCTGTTTATTGCTTTGGCCAAGTAGTAGGTAGTAACTCCAAGAGGGAACGTTATGCTTGATTGTGGGTTCATGCCCCTCGATGACTAGCTTGAGTGACAGAAACATGAGTCTAGGGGATGTGTTGTTGCCACAAGGGGGAAAACAACGGTGCTTGTACTTGCGGGTGCAAGGATTGTTTACTTTACGCAAAGTTCTTTTAATGCAGTTGTCTGTTGCTTTGAGTTTACACTATGGGTGGGACTCGCAACTTAATACCAGCGAGATGTTCTGGATAGATATCTCAAGGTGGATGATTAGTAGTAGATGTAGATGGATTTCGGTCTACTTGCCTTGGCGTACCGCCCATGCTTTGAACCTCTACCTTTCTTGCAGCATAGTTAGCATTGGTTTGCGCACATAATCCTGTCAATTGCCCAGCTGTAATTTGTTTACCTCGCTTAGCTGTTTTATCGTCTTTTGGGAGAGAGACATCACTAGTGAACATCATGGGACCCCGGTCCAAATTACCATCACTGATCACATCCGCTATTTACTTTATGTTTTACTTACTAGTTGCAGTTATACCTATCACTATTATCTCTTGCGTTTGATCCTTTGTAAATGACAAGGCCGGAGGGATTGACAACCTCTCTGTACTCGTTGGGAGCAAAGTTATTTGTATCTGTGTGCAGGTCCTGTCAGCCGCTAAATATCTGGCGCCGTTAGCAGTTGACACCTTCTTGTTGAACCTTGGAGTCTTAGGGGAATTCGATCCTTGGTATCTTTGCCAAGGGAAAACTACCGCTACACTGCATCTCAAACCTTCCACTTGGGGTAACCAACGAGGGGCGAGAAGCCATCATTTCTCCTTCGCGAGGCCAAAAATTATATATATAATTACGATCACGATGAACCTGATGCATAGGATAGAACTTCTGATGAAATTCCAACTTCAGTCGATTATAGTTCCATGATCCAATATCATCGCATAGCCTAAACCATGTCAATGCATCTCACTTCAAAGATAAAGGGAAGACCTTCTTCTTGATAACATCCTCGGGCATACCTGCAAGCTTAAATAATCCACAAACTTTATCCACATAGATTAGGTGCAAATCGGGATGTAGTGTTCCATCTCCTGTAAAGGGATTATCTAGCAGTTTCTCTATCATACCCGAAGGAATTTAAAAGAAAACTTTTTCAGTAGGTTCAGTAGGTTGAGGAGCAACTCTTTGCTCTTCTGGTCGGTGTGAAGATACCCCGAACAAGCCCCTCAAAGGATTATGAGCCATAGTAACAAGTAACACTAAATTTCAGCACACTATATAAATTTTCCTTACCAAATTCCACTTACCAAAGGCGCTTCACTCCCCGGCAACGACGCCAGAAAAGAGTCTTGATGACCCACAAGTGTAGGGGATCTATCGTAGTCCTTTCGATAAATAAGAGTGTCGAACCCAACAAGGAGCAGAAGGAAATGATAGGCAGTTTTCAGTAAGGTATTTTTTGCAAGCACTGAAATTATCGGTAACAGATAGTTTTGTGATAAGGTAATTGGTAGCAAGTGACAAATAGTAAAAGTAAATAAGGTGCAGCAAGGTGGCCCAATCCTTTTTGTAGCAAAGGACAAGCCTGGGAAAACTCTTATATGAAGGAAAACACTCTCGAGGACACATGGGAATTATCGTCAAGCTAGTTTTCATCATTACTATATGATTCGCGTTCGGTACTTTGATAATTTGGTATGTGGGTGGACCGGTGCTTGAGTGATGTCCTTACTTTGACAAGCATCCCACTTATGATTAACCTCTATTGCAAGCATCCGAAACTACAAAAGAAGTATTAAGGTAAACCTAACCATAGCATGAAACAAGTGGATCCAAATCAGCCCCTTACGAAGCAATGCATAAACTAGGGTTTAAGCTTCTGTCACTCTAGCAACCCATAATCTACTTATTACTTCCCAATGCCTTCCTCTAGGCCCAAACAATGGTGAAGTGTCATGTACTCGACGTTCACATGACACCACTAGAGGAGAGAAAACATACATCTCATCAAAATATCGAACAAATACCAAATTCACATGACTACTTATAGCAAGACTTCTCCCATGTCCTCAGGAACAAAAGTAACTACTCACAAGACATAATATTGTTCATGATCAGAGGGGTATTAATATGCATAATGGATCTGAACATATGATCTTCCACCAAGTAAACCAACTAGCATCAACTACAAGGAGTAATCAACACTACTAGCAACCTACAGGTACTAATCTGAGGTTTTGGTACAAAGATTTGATACAAGAGATGAACTAGGGTTTGAGAGGAGATGGTGTTGGTGAAGATGTTGATGAAGATAACCCTCCCCAAGATGGGAGAGTTGTTGGTGATGACGGCGGTGACGATTTCCCCCTCCCGGAGGGAAGTATCCCCGGCAGAACAGCTCCACCGAAGCCCTAGATTGGTTCCGCCAAGGTTCCGCCTCGAGACGGCGTTGTCGTCTGGTCCCGAAAGCCTGCTTATGATTTTTTTTTCCAGGTCAAAACACCTCATATAGGAGAATATGGACATCGGGGGGTCACCGGCTGGCCCACGAGGCAGGGGGCTCGCCCAGAGGGGGGGCGGCACCCCCGCCCTTGTGGACAGGTGGTGCCCCCCCCCCCCCCGGGCAGATCTCTTTCACCATATATTTTTTATATTTTCTAAAACGGTGTTTCGTGGAGTTTCGGAGCTTTTTGAGTTGTGCAGAATAGGTCTCCAACATTTGCTCCTTTTCCAGCCCAGAATTCAAGCTACCGGCATTCTCCCACTTCATGTAAACCTTGTAAAATAAGAGAGAAAAGGCATAAGTATTGTGGCATAACGTGTAATAACAGCCCATAGTGCAATAAATATCAATATAAAAGCCTGATGCAAAATGGACGTATCAGTTGTCATACGAAGCTTTTGGTGATCCGTGTTGAACTAAATCATGAGATGGAGGAGGTAGAGTCCTTCTTTCTTGCTTGGTTTTGGGACCCCAAATGCTGAAGCCTTGGAGAGAATTATCTAGATTATTCATTATGTGGGTGTAGTCCTTCTTCTCGTAGTCTCTGTTAGGGTCCAAATACATGGCGTGGGAGACTCGTGGGTAATGAACGATAAGTACGGCGGGCCCGTTGCTACGGGGAAACGACACCTCAAATTATTCTTCATATGAACGAGAAGGAATGATTCAAATGTAAAAAAGGGTTGTCCGGAACTGACTTACTTTGGATGATAAGGCAGGAGGACAATTTCCTGGTCCTTATTCTGTACCATGAAGTTTTGGAGGTACTCCCTAGCAGTTTCACGCTCAAAGTCGCCGACACTCAAGAAAGACTCATGCATGTAGTACGGATCCGCCAAACAGATTTGCGAGACTTCTTCTCTCTTCATGACGGAGCTCATATGTAGCGCAAAAAGGCGGACGAGTGTAAATTTGAGCCGCCTTGTGAGAAACATCTCAAAGATATGGTCAAACTGCAGGAAGAACACCTCCGTGGGCCGTGTGTCGATGTAGCACTTCCCCTCGAGCACACGAGCCACGTATGTCGGATATCCTAGATCCTTCGAGGCTAGTAGGCTTTTCTCAGTCGACAGCACATGGTCGTGCAGTCTCCAGAGATCACCTGATAGTGCCTCCAGCGGTTTCGGCGGTAGCATCAGCTCGCCCATGAGATGGAACATGGCCACACCTTTCACGGGTACACGCTCTTCAGAATCCACCGGCTGGCTGCTATGTGCTCTGGCTTGTTTGGAGGCAGCTATCTTCCCTGGTCTCTTCCTCTCCTTTTTCTTGGGCACACCTTCCAGACCCTTCCTTAACCCCTGCCCCTATGTTGCCGGGCTAAGCACTGTACGACCCCCAGATAGTTGAGCATGTGTTGAGGCGGCATATTCAGGCGTGTCCTGTGAGGATTTCATGAAGAGAGACTTCTTGCAATCCCTGTGATACGTCTCCAACGTATCTATTTTTTTTATTGTTCCATGCTATTATATTATCCTTCTCGGATGTTTTATGGGCTTTAATATACACTTTTATATGATTTTTGGGACTAACCTATTAACCTAGAGCCCAGTGCCAGTTTCTGTTTATCCTTGTTTTTGAGTTTTATAGAAAAGGAATATCAAACGGAGTCCAATTGACGTGCCAATTTTTGGTGATTTTTTCTGGACCAAAAGAAGCCCCCGAAGTAAAAGAGTTGGGCCAGGAGAGCCATGGGCTGCCCACGAGGGTGGGGGGCGCACCCACTCCAGGTGGGCGTGTGCCCCTGTCTCGTGGATAGTCCGGAGGCCCCCCCTGACTTGTGCCCTACGCCAAAAAATCCTATAAATACTGAAACCTCCGGAAATTAACCTAGATCGGGAGTTCCGCCGCCGAAAGCCTCTGTAGCCACCGAAAACCAATCTAGACCCCGTTCCGGCACCCTGCCGGAGGGGGGGACCCTCACCGGCGGCCATCTTCATCATCCCGGCGCTCTCCATGACGAGGGGGGAGTAGTCCACCCTCGGGGCTAAGGGTATGTACCAGTAGCTATGTGTTTGATCTCTCTCTCTCTCTCTCTCGTGTTCTTGAGATGGCACGATCTTAATGTACCGCGAGCTTTTCTATTATAGTTGGATCTTATGATGCTTCTCCCCCTCTACTCTCTTGTAATGGATTGAGTTTTCCCTTTGAAGTTATATTATCGGATTGAGTCTTTAAGGATTTGAGAACACTTGATGTATGTCTTGCATGTGTTTATCTGTGGTGACAATGGGATATCATGGGATTCACTTGATGTATGTTTTGGTGATATACTTGCGGGTTCCGTGACCTTGGGAATCTATGCATAGGGGTTGGCACACGTTTTTGTCTTGACTCTCCGGTAGAAACTTTGGGGCACTCTTTGAAGTACTTTGTGTTGGTTGAATAGATGAATCTGAGATTGTGTGATGCATATCGTATAATCATGCCCACGGATACTTGAGGTGACAATGGAGTATCTAGGTGACATTAGGGTTTTGGTTGATTTGTATCTTAAGGTGTTATTCTAGTACGAAATCTATGATAGATTGAACGTTACTACGGACTCTTGAATAGATCGATAAGAAAGAACAACTTTGAGGTGGTTTCGTACCCTACCATAATCTCTTCGTTTGTTCTCCGCTATTAGTGACTTTGGAGTGACTCTTTGTTGCATGTTGAGGGCTAGTAATATGATCCAATTATGTTATCCTTGTTGAGAGAACTTGCACTAGTGAAAGTATGAACCCTAGGCCATATTTCCTATCATTGCAATACCGTTTATGCTCACGTTTACCACTTGCTACCTTGTTGTTTTTATATTTTCTTATTACAAAAACATATATCTACCATTCATATTGCACTTGTATTACCATCTCTTCGCCGAACTAGTGCACCTATACAATTTACCATTGTATTGGGTGTGTTGGGGACACAAGAGACTCTTTGTTATTTGGTTGCAGGGTTGCTTGAGAGAGACCATCTTCATCCTACGCCTCCCGCGAATTGATAAACCTTAGGTCATCCACTTGAGGGAAATTTGCTGATGTCCTACAAACCTCTGCACTTGGAGGCCCAACAACGTCTACAAGAAGAAGGTTGTGTAGTAGACATTAAGCTCTTTTCTGGCGCCGTTGCCGGGGAGGTTAGTGCTTGAAGGTATATCTTTAGATCTTGCAATCGAATCTTTTAATTTCTTGTTTTATCACTAGTTTAGTTTATAAAAGAAAACTACAAAAAATTGAATTAAGGTTACCTCATATGCTTCATCTTTTTAATATCTTTCGTGAAAATGATGGAAAGGAAAATTGTGCTCAAGTACTAGAAGAATAATTACATAGAATGCTTGGCACTAAAGACTTGAATGATGAGCATGCTTGCAATATTTTTAGTGTGAATTCTTCGAATATCCATAGTCCTAATGATGATTGCACTAGTCATGATGAAAATATCTCTTATAAGCATGTTGATTTTTGTGGAGTGCATAGAGTTTGGAAGTACATACCAAATAGGGAAGATAGATTTTGCAAGAGGCATAAGTATTTAGAAACTAAATGGTTGCTACAGATGCTAGATGATTGTGCTGAAAATTTAAAATTTCTTTGCCATCCTTGTGAACTTTGCAATGAACGTGATCACTTAAATCCCCAATGTGAATTGTTTCATGATCGAATCATGTCCAAAAATTGTGATGACTTGATCTCCCTTGCACACCATAATGAACTTAGTTTGCTTGTGGTTTATGAAGAAATAAAACGTTTAACTAAGGATCTTCCAGAATGTGTCATTGATAAAGTTCTTGATTTTGATCCGGAGGAAATTTATATGTATTGTGCTGTGAATTGCATTGAAAATCCTTATATTTCCAATTACATAAAGTCAAGAAAACAAATAGGAGATTAAGATAATACTAATGAAAGGGAAGAGATTTCCCAATATCTTCCTATTCTTTCTTATGATGAATCAGGTAACGAGGAGCAGCCTTCTATTCAACCAATCTCATTAATAAGGAGCTCCAAAAAGAAGATTAAACCCATACCTAATGTGAAGAAGAAAAAGAAAAGACGGAGAAGCAAAGATAAAAAGGTATCCCTCCCAAATGATGTTGCTCCTATTACTCATTGTGATGATGATAATTGCTATACTGTCGGTGCTATCCATACTATTACTGATGAGAGTGATTATGCTTATGATATGAAAAGGCCCAAGCTTGGGGATGTTATGTTTGATGGGAATGATGTATTTGAGAATTTATTTTCTGCAATTAATGTTTGTCCCAAGCTTGGGGAGGCTACATTTGATGAAGATGATATTTTTAGCCTCCCAAGTTTTGATGAGCAAAGCTATTATGATGAAAGCATGCCTCCTATTTATGATGATTATTGTGATGACACTTATGCTATAAAAAGTAGTGATGATTATATTTATAAAACTTGTCATGATTATGATTACCCTTTTTCTGAACATTACTCTTTTAATGTGGAAACAATCTATAGTGTCCAAGTCTCTTATGATACTCCCACTATTTCGAATGAGAAGAATTGTGCTTATGTGGAGAGTAATAAAATTTATATGCTTGGGGATCATGACAAGAATGCTTTATGTGATAGTTATATTGTTGAATTCATTCATGATGCTACTGAAAATTATTATGAGAGAGGATCATATGCTTGTAGGAATTGCAATAATATCAAGTTTCCTCTCTATCTGCTTGAAGTTTTGAAGCTATGCTTGTTTTGCTTTCCTATGCTAGTTGATTATTGTTCCCATAAGTTGTTTGCTCACAAAATCCCTATGCTTGGGAAGTGGGTTAGACTTAAATGTGCTAGTCATATTCTTCATGATGCTCACCTTATGTTTCAATTCTTATCTTTTATGCGAGCTTCATTAAAATCATCATGCCTAGCTAGGGGCGTTAAACGATAGCGCTTGTTGGGAGGCAACCCAACTTTATTTCATTTTCTTTGTTTTTGCTTCTGTTTAGGAATCAATATTGCATCTAGCTTCTGTTTAGATGTGTTTTTATGTTTTAATTATTGTTTGTTCCAAGTAGAACCTTTGGGAAGACTTGTGTGAAGTTTATATGATCTTGCTGTAAAAAACATAAACGTTAGCGCTAACTAGAATAGTCACCAGATTTTACTGGAGAGTACTATTTAGTTAATTCTTTTTGTAGATGATTGGTAGACAAATTCCGCACGTTTGCCAATTTATTTTAGTTTTTTTGGAGTTATAGAAGTATGTGAAAGTTACAGATTGCTACAGAATGTTCTGTTTTTGATAGATTCTGTTTTCGATGTGTTGTTTGCTTATTTTGATGAATCTATGAGTAGTATCGGAGGGTATGAATCATAGATAAGTTGAAATACAGTAGATATTACACCAATATGAATTTAGAATGAGTTCACAACAGTACCCAAGTGGTGGTTTTATTTTCTTATACTAACGGAGCTTACAAGTTTTCTGTTGAGTTTTGTGTTGTGAAGTTTTCAAGTTTTGGGTAAAGATTCGATGGATTATTGAATAAGGAGTGGCAAGAGCCTAAGCTTGGGGATGACCAAGGCACCCCAAGGTAAAATTCAAGGACAACCAAAATCCTAAGCTTGGGGATGCCCCGGGAAGGCATCCCCTCTTTCGTCTTCGTCTATCGGTAACTTTACTCGATGCGATATTTTTATTCACCACATGATATGTGTTTTGCTTGGAGCGTCAATTTTGTTTTGCTTGCTGTTTGAATAATATCCCAAGATCTGAAATTATTAAATGTTAGAGAGTCTTCACATAGTTACATAATTATTCAACTACTCATTGATCTTCACTTATATCTTTTGGAGTAGTTTGTTGTTTGCTCTAGTGCTTCACTTATATCTTTTAGAGCACGGCGGTGGTTTTATTTTGAAGAAATAGATGAACTCTCACGCTTCACTTATATTATTTTGAGTGTCTTTTTAGAACAACATGGTAATGTGCTTTGGTTATGAAACTAGTCCTAATATGATAGGCATCCAAGATGGGTATGGTAAAAACTTTCATATAAAGTGCATTGAATATGATGAGAAGTTTTATACTTGATGATTGTTTTGAGATATGAGGATGATGATACTAGAGTGATGTGATACGTCTCCAACGTATCTATAATTTTTTATTGTTCCATGCTATTATTTATGAAGTCTTGGATGTTTAATGGGCTTTATCATACACTTTTATATCATTTTTGGGACTAACCTACTAACCCAAAGGCCCAGTCCAGATTGCTGTTTTTTGCCTGTTTCAGGGTTTTGCAGAAAAAGAATATCAAACGGAGTCCAAACGGAATGAAACCTTCGCGAGAGATATTTTTGGAGAAAATCATGCACGCGGAGCTTGAGAACCACGTCAGGGGATCAAGAGGTGGCCCACGAGGGTGCGGGGCGCGCCCCCCTTCCCAGGGCGCGCCCCCTGCCTCGTGGCCCCCTCGAGCGTCCCCCGGTGCCCTCCTTCTTCCTATATAAGTCTACGTAACCCAAAACCTCCGTGAACAGATAGAAAACCCTAATTCCACCGCCGTACCTTCTGTTCCCGTGAGATCCCATCTTGGAGCATGTTCCGGAGCTCCACTGGAGGGGGATCCATCACGGATGTCTTCATCATCATCATCATCGCCCTCACCATGAGTTGTGAGTAGTTTACCACAGACCTTCGGGTCCATAGCTAGTATCTAGATGGCTTCTTCTCTCTCTCTCTGGATCTCAATACAAAGTTCTCCTCGGTCTTCGAGGAGATCTATTCGATGTAATCTCTTTTTGCGGTGTGTTTGTTGAGATCCGATGAATTGTGAGTTTATGATCAAGGTTATCTGTGAAAGATATTTGGTTCTTCTCTGAACTTTTTTATGTGTGCTCATATTATCCTTGCAAGTCTCTTAGAATTATTGGTTTGGTTTGGCCTACTAGATCTATAATTTTTGCAATGGGAGAAGTGCTTGGCTTTGGGTTCAATCTTGCGGTGTCCTTTCCCAGTGACAGTAGGGGCAACAAGACACGTATTGTATTGTTGCCATCGAGGATAAAAATATGGGGTTTATATCATATTGCTTGAGTTTATCCCTCTACATCATGTCATCTTTCTTAAGGCGTTACTCTGTTCTTATGAACTCAATACACTAGATGCATGCTGGATAGCGGTCGAAGTGTGGAGTAATAGTAGTAGATGCAGGCAGGAGTCGGTCTACTTGTCTCGGACGTGATGCCTATATACAATGATCATGCCTAGATAGTCTCATAATTATTCGCTTTTCTATCAATTACTCAACAGTAATTTGTTTACCCGCCGTATAATATCGCTATCATGAGAGAAGCCACTAGAGAACACTATGGCCCCCGAGTCTATTATCAACGTATCAATCTACATCAACTTTAATTTTTATGCTTTTATTTGTTGTTCTTATAAACCAAAAATACCAAAAATATAAACTATCATCTCTATCAGATCTCACTTTCGTAAGTGACCGTAAAGGGATTGACAACCCCTTATTGCGTTGGCTGCAAAGTTCTTATTTGTTTGTGTAGGTGCGAGGGACTCGCGCGTGGTCTCCTACTGGGTTGATACCTTGGTTCTCAAAAACTGAGGGAAATACTTACACTACTGCGCTGCATCTCCCTTTCCTCTTCGAGGGAATACAACGCAAGCTCAAGAAGTAGCAAGAAGAATTTCTGGCGCCGTTGCCGGGGAGGCTTATGCAAAAGTCATATACCAAGTACCTATCACAAACCCTTATCCTTCGCATTACATTTATTTGCCTCTCGTTTTCCTCTCCCCCACTTCACCCTTGCCGTTTTATTTGCCCTTCTTCCGCCGGGTGTTTATCGTTCGCTTGCTTCTTGTTTGCTTTTGTGCTGCTTGCTTGCTTGTCATTATGGCTAGTCCCTTATCCTCTCCTTTGTCTCCCGAGTTTGAAGTGCTTCACTTCAAGCAAAAGCAAGGAGAAAATTTAAAAGATGCTTGGTTTAGGATGATGGAATCTTATCGTAACTGCACCTTAGAGGTGAAATTCAGAATCTTGCTTCGCAATTTTTATGTTGGGTTGAATATGTCTCACAGACAACTCTTGGATTGCATTGCCAAAGGGAATTTTATCGAAGTTGATCCTAGTATCGCACATTAAATAATAGAGGGAATAGTGGGAACACTACCTCCCCAAAAAGGGTCAAATTCAACCCTGGAAGGGACGCAAGTTTTTGATAAAATTTGTGAACAAAAATATTACAAAAGTCTCTTGAACCTCTTAAAAGTGTTAGTGGGAATCTCCACCGCATGAATATGTTGATTACTCTTTGTAATAAGCGGTTGGACACTTTAGATCTAAAGATTTCCGAATATGAAGGGGAGCCTAAAGAACCTCCCGGATTCGAGCTTGACACCACTAAAAGGGTGAAGATCAAAGATGGCAATACCTAGATTTATCTTGTATCGTGCCTAGCTAGGGGCGTAAAATGATAGCGCTTGTTGGGAGGCAACCCAATTTTATATTATTTGTTTTAGTTGCTGTTAGGGAATAAATATTGCATCTAGCCTCTGATTAGATGTGGTTTCATGTTTTGTTTTGTGTTTGTGCCAAGTAGACCCTTTGGGAAGACTTGTGTGAAGTTTATGTGATCTTGCTGTGAAAAACAGTATCGTTAGCGATCGCTAAAGTGGTCTAAAGATTTTACTAGAGCGTGCTTTTAAGTTGATTCTTTTTGCAGATGATTGGTAGACAAATTCTGCAAATTTACCAATTTAGTTTGAATTTTTTGGAGTTCCCGGTACGTTACCGATAACGCCCAGAACAATTCTGGTGACCAAAACGAGACTTCCCATATATAAATCTTTACCTCCGGACCATTCCGGAACTCCTCGTGACGTCCGGGATCTCATCCGGAACTCCGAACAACATTCGGTAACCACGTACATCTATTCCCTATAACCCTAGCGTCATCGAACCTTAAGTGTGTAGACCCTACGGGTTCGGGAATCATGTAGACATGACCGAGACATATCTCCGGCCAATAACCAACAGAGGGATCTGGATACCCATGTTGGCTCCCACATGTTCCACGATGATCTCATCGGATGAACCACGATGTCAAGGATTCAATCAATCCCGTATACGATTCCCTTTGTCTACCGGTATAGTACGTGCCCGAGATTCGATCGTCGGTATACCGATACCTTGTTCAATCTCGTTATCGACAAGTCTCTTTACTCGTTCCGTAACACATCATCCCGTGACCAACCCCTTAGTCACATTGAGATCATTACGATGATGTCTTACCGAGTGGGCCCAGAGATACCTCTCCGTCATACGGAGTGACAAATCCCAGTCTCGATTCGTGCCAACCCAACAGATACTTTCGGGGATACCCGTAGTGTACCTTTATCGCCACTCAGTTACGTTGTGACGTTTGGCACACCCAAAGTATTCCAACGGTATCTGGGAGTTGCACAACCTCATGGTCTAAGGAACAGATACTTGACATTGGAAAAGCTTTAGCATACGAACTACACGATCTTGTGCTAGGCTTAGGATTGGTTCTTGTCCATCACATCATTCTCCTAATGATGTGATCCCGTTATCAATGACATCCAATGTCCATGGTCAGAAAACCGTAACCATCTATTGATCAAAGAGCTAGTCAACTAGAGGCTCACTAGGGACATGTTGTGGTCTATGTATTCACACATGCATTACTGTTTCCGGATAATACAATTAAAGCATGAACAATAGACAATTATCATGAACAAGGAAATATAATAATAACAATTTTATTATTGCCTCTAGGGCATATTTCCAACAGTCTCCCACTTGCACTAGAGTCAATAATCTAGTTACATTGTGATGAATCAAACACCCATAGAGTTCTGGTGTTGATCATGTTTTGCTCGTGGAAGAGGTTTAGTCAACGGATCTGCGACATTCAGAGCCATATGCACTTTACAAATATCTATGTCTCCATCTTGAATATAATTTCGGATGGAGTTGAAACGGCACTTGATGTGCTTGGTCTTCTTGTGAAACCTGGGCTCCTTGGCGATGGCAATAGCTCCAGTGTTGTCACAGAAGAGAGTCATCGGGGCCGACGCTATTGGAATAACTCCTAGGTCGGTGATGAACTCCTTCATCCTGACTCCTTCATGCGCTACTTCGGAAGCAGCTATGTACTCCACTTCACATGTAGATCCTGCCACGGCGGTTTGCTTGCAACTGCACTAGCTGACTGCCCCACCATTCAAAATATACACGTATCTGCTTTTTGACTTAGAGTCATCCAGATCTATGTCGAAGCTAGCATCGACGTAACCCTTTACGACGAGCTCTTCGTCACCTCCATAAAAGAGAAACATATCCTTAGTCCTTTTCAGGTACTTCAGGATGTTCTTGACCGCTGTCCAGTGTTCCATACCGGGATCACTTTGGTACCTCCCCACCAAACTTATGGCAAGGTTCACATCATGTCTGGTACACAGCATCGCATACATAATAGAACCTATGGCTGAGGCATAGGGGATGACACTCATCTGTTCTCTATCTTCTGCCGAGGTCGGGCATTGAGCTGTGCTCAATTTCACACCTTGCAATACAGGCAAGAACCCTTTCTTGGACTGATCCATATTGAACTTCTTCAATATATTGTCAAGGTATGTGCTTTGTGAAAGACCAATGAGGCGTCTCGATCTATCTCTATAGATCTTGATGCCTAATATGTAAGCAGCTTCTCCAAGGTCCTTCATTGTAAAACACTTATTCAAGTAGGCCTTTATGCTTTCCAAGAGTTCTACATCATTTCCCATCAGCAATATGTCATCCACATATAATATGAGAAATGCTATGAGATCCCACTCACTTTCTTGAAAATACAGGTTTCTCCATAAGTCTGTATGAACCCAAACGCTTTGATCACCTCATCAAAGCGAATGTTCCAACTCCGAGATGCTTGCACCAACCCATAGATTGAGCGCTGGAGCTTGCATACCTTGTTAGCATTCTTAGGATCGACAAAACCTTCCAGCTGCATCATATACAGTTCTTCCTTAAGGAAGCCGTTAAGGAATGCCGTTTTGACGTCCATTGGCCATATCTCATAATCATAGAATGCGGCAATTGCTAACATGATACGGACGGACTTCAGCATCGCTACGGGAGAGAAAGTCTCATCATAGCCAATCCCTTGAACTTGTCGATAACCCTTAGCGACAAGCCGAGCCTTATAGATGGTCACATTTCCATCTGCGTCAGTCTTCTTCTTAAAGATCCATTTATTTTCTATGGCTCACCGATCATCGGGCAAGTCAACGAAAGTCCATACTTTGTTATCATTCATGGATCCTATCTCGGATTTCATGGCTTCAAGCCATTTGTTGGAATCCCGGCCCGCCATCGCTTCTTCATAGTTCGAAGGTTCACCGTTGTCTAACAACATGATTTCCGGGACAGGGTTGCCGTACCACTCTGGTGTGGAACGTGTCCTCGTGGACCTATGAAGTTCAGTAGTAACTTGATTCGAAGCTTCATGATCATTATCATTAACTTCCTCTCTAGTCGGTGCAGGCACCACAGAAACATCTTCCTGCGCTGCGCTACAATTTCTAGTTCGAGAGGTGTGACAATCACCTCATCAAGTTCCACTTTCCTCCCACTTACTTCTTTCGAGGGAAACTCTTTCTCTAGAAAGGATCCATTCTTGGCAACAAAGACCTTGCCTTCGGATCTGAGGTAGAAGGTATACCCAATAGTTTCCTTAGGGTATCCTATGAAGACGCATTTTTTAGATTTGGGTTCGAGCTTTTCAGGTTGAAGTTTCTTGACATAAGCATCACATCCCCAAACTTTTAGAAACGACAACTTAGGTTTCCTCCCAAACCATAGTTCATACGGTCGTCTCAACGGATTTAGACGGTGCCCTATTTAAAGTGAATGCGGCAGTCTCTAAAGCATAACCCCAAAATGATAGCGGTAAGTCGGTAAGAGACATCATAGATCGCACCATGTCCAACAGAGTACGATTACGATGTTCGGATACACCGTTACGCGAAGGTGTTCCAGGCGGCATCAATTGTGAAACAATTCCACATTTCCTTAGGTGCGTGCTAAATTCATGACTTAAATATTCTCCTCCACGATCTGATCGTAAGAACTTTATTTTTCTTTCACGTTGATTCTCAACCTCATTCTGAAATTCCTTGAACTTTTCAAAGGTCTCAGACTTGTGTTTCATCAAGTAGACATATCCATATCTACTCAAGTCATCAGTGAGGGTGAGAACATAACGATAGCCACCGTGAGCTTCAACACTCATTGGACCGCACACATCAGTATGTATGATTTCCAATAAGTTGGTTGCTCGCTCCATTGTTCCGGAGAACGGAGTCTTGGTCATCTTGCCCAAGAGGCATGGTTCGCACGTGTCAAATGATTCATAATCAAGAGAATCCAAAAGTCCATCTGCATGGAGCTTCTTCATACGTTTGACACCAATATGACCAAGGCGGCAGTGCCACAAGTATGTGGGACTATCATTATCAACCTTACATCTTTTGGCATTCACACGATGAATATGTGTAACATCACATTCGAGATTCAATAAGAATAAACCATTGACCAGCGGGGCATGACCATAAAACATTTCTCTCATATAAATAGAACAACCATTATTCTCAGATTTAAATGAGCAGTCATCTCGCAATAAACGAGATCCAGATACAATGTTCATGCTCAAAGATGGTACTAAATAACAATTATTGAGGTTTAAAACTAATCCCGAAGGTAGATGCAGAGGTAGCATGCCGACGGCGATCACATCGACCTTGGAACCATTCCCGACGCGCATCGTCACCTCGTCCTTCGCCAGTCTCCGCTTATTCCGCAGCTCCTGCTTTGAGTTACAAATGTGAGCAACTGCACCGGTATCAAATATCCAGGAGCTACTACGAGCGCTGGTAAGGTACACATCAATAACATGTATATCGCATATACCTTTGACGTTGCCAGCCTTCTTATCTGCTAAGTATTTGGGGCAATTCCGTTTCCAGTGACATGTTCCCTTGCAATAAAAGCACTCAGTCTCAGGCTTGGGTGCATTCTTTGGCTTCTTCCCGGCAACTGGCTTACCGGGCGCGGCAACTCCTTTGTCGTCCTTCTTGAAGTTCTTCTTACCCTTGCCTTTCTTGAACTTAGTGGTTTTATTCACCATCAACACTTGATGTTCCTTTTTGATCTCCACCTCCGCTGATTTCAACATTGAATGCACCTCGGGAATGGACTTCTCCATCCCTTGCATATTGAAGTTCATCACAAAGCTCTTGTAGCTAGGTGGGAGCGACTGAAGGATTCTGTCAACGACCGCGTCATCTGGGAGATTAACTCCCAACTGAGACAAGCGATTATGTAACCCAGACATTTTGAGTATATGCTCGCTGACAGAACTATTCTCCTCCATCTTACAACTGTAGAACTTGTCAGAGACTTCATATCTCTTGACTCGGCATGAGCTTGGAAAACAATTTTCAGCTCTTGGAACATCTCATATGCTCCGTGCTGCTCAAAACGCTTTTGGATCCCCGATTCTAAGCTGTAAAGCATTCCGCACTGAACCAGGGAGTAATCATCTGTACGCGACTGTCAGGCGTTCATAACGTCTTAAGTTGCTGGGAAAACGGGTGCATCACCTAGCGGTGCTTCAAGGACATATGCTTTCTTGGCAGCTATGAGGATGATCCTCAAGTTACGGACCCAATCCGTATAGTTGCTACCATCGTCTTTCAGCTTGGTTTTCTCTAGGAACGCGTTGAAGTTGAGAGCAACATTAGCGTGGGCCATTTGATCTACAAGACATATTGTAAAGATTTTAGACTATGTTCATGACAATTAAGTTCATCTAAACAAATTTAATGAACTCCCACTCAGATAGACATCTCTCTAGTCATCTAAGTGTTACATGATCCGAATCGACTAGGCCGTGTCCGATCATCACGTGAGACGGACTAGTCATCAACGGTGAACATCTTCATGTTGATCGTATCTTCTATACGAGTCATGTTCGACCTTTCGGTCTTCCTGTTCCGAGGCCATGTTTGTACATGCTAGGCTCGTCAAGTCAACCCTAAGTGTATCGCGTGTGTAAATCTGGCTTACACCCGTTGTATGCGAACGTTGGAACCTATCACACCCGATCATCACGTGGTGCTTCGGAACAACGGACCTTAGCAACGGTGCACAGTTAGGGGGAACACAATTCTTGAAATTTTAGTGAGAGAACATCTTATTGACTACCGACGTTCTAAGCAAATAAGATGTAAACATGATAAACATCACATGCAATCAAATAGTGAAATGATATGGCCAATATCATTTTGCTCCTTTTGATCTTCATCTTCGGGGCTCCATGATCATCGTCGTCACCGGCATGACACCATGATCTCCATCATCGTGTTTTCATGAAGTTGTCTCGCCAAACATTACTTCTACTACTATGGCTAACGGTTAGCAATAAAGTAAAGTAATTACATGGCGTTTTCAATGACACGTAGGTCATACAATAAAATAAGACAACTCATATGGCTCCTGTCGGTTGTCATACTCATCGACATGCAAGTCATGATTCCTATTACAAGAACATGGTCAATCTCATACATCAAATATATATCATTCATCACATCCTTTTGGCCATATCACATCACACGGCACATGCTGCAAGAACAAGTTAGATGTCCTCTAATTGTTATTGCAAGTTTTTACGTGGCTGCTATAGGTTTCTAGCAAGAACATTTCATACCTACGCCAAAACCACAACGTGATATGCCAATTTCTATTTACACTTCATAAGGACCCTTTTCATCGAATCTGATCTGACTAAAGTAGGAGAGACAGACACCCACTAGCCACCTTATGCAACTAGTGCGTGTTAGTCGGTGGAACCTGTCTCACATAAGCGTACGTGTAAGGTTGGTCCGGGCTGCTTCATCCCACGATGCCGCCGAATCAAGATAAGACTAGTAACGGCAAGTAAATTGACAAATCGACGCCCACAACAACCTGTGTTCTACTCATGCATAGAAACTACACATAGACCTAGCTCCTGATGCCACTGTTGGGGATCGTTGCAGAAAATCAAAAAAATTCCTACGTATCACCAAGATCTATCTATGGAGATTACTAGCAATGAGAGGGGAGTGCATCTTCATACCTTTGAAGATCGCGATGCGGAAGCGCTGCAAGGACGCGGTCGGTGGAGTCGTACACGAAGCGATTCAGATCGCGGTCGAATCCAATCTAAGCACCGAGCAACGGTGTCTCCGCGTTCAACACACGTGCAGCCCAGTGACGTCTCCCACGCCTTGATCCAGCAAGGAGAGAGGGATAGGTTGGTGAAGACTCCGTCCAGCAGCAGCACGACGGCGTGGTGGTGGTGGAGGAGCGTGGAACTCCAGCAAGGCTTCGCCAAGCACTACGAGAGACGAGGAGGGGGAGAGGTAGGGCTGCACCGAGAGAGAGAGAGGAACTCATGTGTCTGGCAGCCCCAAAAACCCACAATATATAGGGGAAGGGGAGGGGTGCGCCCCCATCTAGGGTTTCCCCTTAGGGGGTGCGGCCAACCCTAGATGGGTTTGGGGGGTGGCCAGACAGGGAGAGAGGAGGCGCGCCCTAGGTGGGCCTTAGGCCCATCTGCGCCTAGGGTTTCCCCCCTCTTCTCTTCCATGCGCCTTGGGCCCTTGTGGGAGGCGCACCAGCCCACCTAGTGGTTGGTTGATGTCTACTACGCAACCTTCTTCTTGTAGATGTTGTTGGGCCTCCAAGTGCAGAGGTTTGTAGGATAGTAGCAAATTTCCCTCAAGTGGATGACCTAAGGTTTATCAATCCGTGGGAGGCGTAGGATGAAGATGGTCTCTCTCAAACAACCCTGCAACCAAATAACAAAGAGTCTCTTGTGTCCCCAACACACCCAATACAATGGTAAATTGTATAGGTGCACTAGTTCGGCGAAGAGATGGTGATACAAGTGCAATATGGATGGTAGATATAGGTTTTTGTAATAAGAAAATATAAAAACAGCAAGGTAGCAAGTGGTAAACGTGAGCATAAACGGTGTTGCAATGATAGGAAACAAGGCCTAGGGTTCATACTTTCTCTAGTGCAAGTTCTCTCAACAAGGATAACATAATTGGATCATATTACTAGCCCTCAACATGCAACAAAGAGTCACTCCAAAGTAACTAATAGCGGAGAACAAACAAAGAGATTATGGTAGGGTACGAAACCACCTCAAAGTTATTCTTTCCTATCGATCTATTCAAGAGTCCGTAGTAACGTTCAATCTATCATAGATTTCGTACTAGAATAACACCTTAAGATACAAATCAACCAAAACCCTAATGTCACCTAGATACTCCATTGTCACCTCAAGTATCCGTGGGCATGATTATACGATATGCATCACACAATCTCATATTCATCTATTCAACCAACACAAAGTACTTCAAAGAGTGCCCCAAAGTTTCTACCGGAGAGTCAAGACGAAAACGTGTGCCAACCCCTATGCATAGATTCCCAAGGTCACGGAACCTGCAAGTTGATCACCAAAACATACATCAAGTGAATCCCATGATATCCCATTGTCACCACATATAAACACATGCAAGACATACATCAAGTGTTCTCAAATCCTTAAAGACTCAATCCGATAAGATAACTTCAAAGGGAAAACTCAATCCATTACAAGAGAGTGGATGGGGAGAAGCATCATAAGATCCAACTATAATAGCAAAGCTCGCGATACATCAAGATCGTGCCATCTCAAGAACACGAGAGAGAGAGATCAAACACATAGCTACTTGTACATACCCTCAGCCCCGAAAGTGGACTACTCCCTCCTCGTCATGGAGAGCGCCGGGATGATGAAGATGGCCGCCGGTGAGGATTCCCCCCTCCGACAGGGTGCCGGAACAGGGTCTAGATTGGTTTTTGGTGGCAAGAGAGGCTTTCGGCGGCGGAACTCCCGATCTAGGTTATTTTCCGGAGGTTTCAGTATATATATAGGAGGTGTTGGAGTCGGGGCCAAGCAAAGGAGGTCTACGGGCTGTCCACGAGGCAGGGTGGCGCGCCCCCCACCCTCGTGGGCAGCCCATGTGTCCTCTCGTCCCCCTCCGGCACTCCGTGGGCCATATTTATCTCTCTCAAAAAGGTGTGCCCGGCAAGGATAATTGTGGCAAACTAACAAGCAAATAGTCAAATAATACATGACGCTCCAAGTAAAACACATATCATGTGGTGAATAAAAATATAGTCCCGAGTATAGTTACCGATAGATGAAGACGAAAGAGGGGATGCCTTCCCGGGGCATCCCCAAGCTTAGGCTTTTGGTTGTCCTTGAATTTTAACTTGGGGTGCCTTGGGCATCCCCAATCTTAGTCTCTTGCCACTCTTTGTTCCGTAGTCCATCGAAGCAATACTCAATACTTGAAAACTTCACAACACAAAACTTAGACAAAAATCTCGTGAGCTCCGTTAGTATAAGAAAACAAACCGCCACTCAAAGGTACTGTAATGAACTCATAATTTGTTTATATTGGTGTTAAACCTACTGTATTCCAACTTCTCTATGATTCATACTCCCCAATACTACTCATAGATTCAACAAAATAAGCAAACAACACAGGAAAAACAGAATCTGTAAAAAACAGAACAGTCTGTAGTAATCTGTAACTTTCGAATACTTCTGTAACTCCAAAAAAATTGAAATAAATTGGTAAACGTGAGGAATTTGTCTACTAATCATCTGCAAAAAGAATCAACTAAATATCACTCTCCAGTAAAATCTGGTGACTATTCTCGTGAGCGCTAACGTTTCTGTTTTTTACAGCATGATCACATAAACTTCACACAAGTCTTTCCAAAGGTTCTACTTGGCACAAACACTAATTAAAACACAAAACCAAATCTAAACAGAAGCTAGATGCAATATTTATTCCTGAACAGAAGCAAAAACAAATAAAATAAAATAAAGTTGGGTTGCCTCCCAACAAGCGCTATCGTTTAACGCCCCTAGCTAGGCATGATGATTTCAATGATGCTCGCATAAAAGATAAGAATTGAAACATAACGGGAGCATCATGAAGAATGTGACTAGCACATTTAAGTCTAACCCACTTCCTATGCATAGGGATTTTGTAATCAAACAACTTATGGGAGCAATAATCAACTAGCATAGGAAGGGAAAACAAGCATAGCTTCAAAACTTTAAGCACATAGAGAGGAAACTTGATATTATTGCAATTCCTACAAGCATATGTTCCTCCCTCATAATAATTTTCAGTAGCATCATGAATGAATTAAACAATATAACCAGCACATAAAGCATTTTTGTCATGATCCACAAGCATATAAATTTTATTACTCTCCACAAAAGCAAAATTCTTCTCATTCGGAATAGTGACAGTATCATAAGAGACTTGAATACTATAGATTGTCTCCACATTAAAAGAGTAATGTTCAAAAAAAGGGTAATTATAATCATGCCAAGTTTGATAAATATAATCATCACTACTTTTATAGCATAAGTGTCATCACAATAATCATCATAAATAGGAGGCATGCTTTCATCATAATAGACTTGCATATCAAGACTTGGGAGGCTAAAAATATCATCTTCATCAAGCGTAGCATCCCCAAGCTTGGGACAAACATTAATTGCATCAAATAAATTCTCAAATATATCATTCTCATCAAACATAGCATCCCCAAGCTTGGGCCTTTTCATATCATAGGCATAATCACTCTCATCATTAATAGTATGGATAGCACCGATAGTATAGCAATTATCATCACAATGAGTAATGGAAGCAACATCATTTGGAAGGGATACCTTTTTGTCTTTGCTTCTCCGTCTTTTCTTTTTCTTCTTCACATTAAGTATGGGTTTAATCTTCTTTTTGGAGCTCCTTATTAATGAGATTGGTTGAATAGGAGGCTCCTCCTCGTTACCTGATTCATCATAAGAAATAATAGGAGGATATTGGGAAATCTCTTCCCTTTCATTAGTATTCTTTTCATCTCCTATTTGTTTTCTTGACTTACGGTAATTGGCAATATAAGGATTTTCAATGCAATTCACCACACAATACATATAAATTTCCTCTAGATCCAAATCAAGAAGTTTATCAAGATCAAATCCTGGAATATGCTTAGTTCTACATTTGATTTCTTCGTAACCCAAAAGCAAGATAATTTCATTATGATGTGCGAGGGAAATCAAGTCATCACAATTTTTGGACACGATTCGATCATGAAACAATTCGCATTGGGTAATGAAATGACCATGTTCATTGCAAAGTTCACAAGTACGGCTAAGAAATTTTAAATTTTCAACACAATCATCTAGCCTTTCTAGCAACCATTTAGTTTCTAAATACTTATGCCTCTTGCAAAATCTATCTTCCCTATTTGGTATGTACTTGCAAACTCTATGCACTCCACAAAAATCAACATGCTTATAAGAGATATTTTCATCATGACTAGTGCAATCATCGTTAGTACCATGGATATTCAAAGGATTCACACTAACAATATTGCAATCATGCTCATCATTCAAGTTTTTAGTGCCAAGCATTCTATGTAATTCTTCTTCTAGTACTTGAGCACAATTTTCCTTTCCATCATTTCCACGAAAGATATTAAAAAGATGAAGCATATGAGGTAACCTTAATTCCATTTTTTTGTAGTTTTCTTTTATAGACAAAACTAGTGATAAAACAAGAAACTAAAAGATTCGATTGCAAGATCTAAAGATATACCTTCAAGCACTAACCTCCCTGGCAACGGCGCCAGAAAATAGCTTGATGTCTACTAAGCAACCTTCTTCTTGTAGACGTTGTTCGGCCTCCAAGTGCAGAGGTTTGTAGGACAGTATCAAATTTCCCTCAAGTGGATGACTTAAGGTTTATCAATCCGTGGGAGGCATAGGATGAAGATGGTCTCTCTCAAACAACCCTGCAACCAAATAACAAAGAGTCTCTTGTGTCCCCAACACACCCAATACAATGGTAAATTGTATAGGTGCACTAGTTCGGCGAAGAGATGGTGATACAAGTGCAATATGGATGGTAGATATAGGTTTTTGTAATAAGAAAATATAAAAACAGCAAGGTAGCAAGTGGTAAACGTGAGCATAAACGGTGTTGCAATGATAGGAAACAAGGCCTAGGGTTCATACTTTCACTAGTGCAAGTTCTCTCAACAAGGATAAAATAATTGGATCATATTAGTAGCCCTCAACATGCAACAAAGAGTCACTCCAAACTAACTAATAGCGGAGAACAAACGAAGAGATTATGGTAGGGTGCGAAACCACCTCAAAGTTATTCTTTCTGATCGATCTATTCAAGAGTCCATAGTAACGTTTAATCTATCATAGAGTTCGTACTAGAATAACACCGTAAGACACAAATCAACCAAAACCCTAATGTCACCTAGATACTCCATTGTCACCTCAAGTATCCGTGGGCATGATTATACGATTTGAATCACACAATCTCAGATTCATCTATTCAACCAACACAAAGAACTTCAAAGAGTGCCCCAAAGTTTCTACCGGAGAGTCAAGACAAAAACGTGTGCCAACCCCTATGCATAGATTCCCAAGGTCACGGAACCCGCAAGTTGATCACCAAAACATACATCAAGTGAACCGAAAGAATACCCCATTGTCAGCACATGTATCCCACGCAAGACATACATCAAGTGTTCTCAAATCCTTAAAGACTCAATCCGATAAGATAACTTCAAAGGGAAAACTCAATCCATTACAAGAGAGTAGAGGGGGAGAAGCATCATAAGATCGAACTATAATAGCAAAGCTCGCGATACATCATGATCGTGCCATCTCAAGAACACGAGAGAGAGAGAGAGAGAGAGATCAAACACATAGCTACTGGTACATACCCTCAGCCCCGAGAGTGGACTACTCCCTCCTCTTCATTGAGAGCGCCGGGATGATGAAGATGGCCACCGGTGAGGGTTCCCCCCTCCGGCAGGGTGCCAGAACAGGGTCTAGATTGGTTTTTGGTGGCAACGGAGGCTTTCGGCGGCGGAACTCCCGATCTAGGTTATTTTCCAGAGGTTTGAGTATATATAGGAGGTGTTGGAGTCGGGGCCAAGCAAAGGAGGTCTACGGGCTGTCCATGAGGCAGTGGGCGCGCCCAGTAGGGGGCGTGCCCTCCACCCTCGTGGGCAGCCCGTGGGTCCTCTCATCCCCCTCCGGCACTTCGTGGGCTTCTTCTGGTCCAAAAACAATCTCCGTTGAATTTCAGGTCAATTGGGCTCCGTTTGATATTCCTTCTCTGCGAAACCCTAAAACAGGAGAAAAACAGAAACTGGCACTGGGCTCTGGGTTAATAGGTTAGTCCCAAAAATCATATAAAAGTGTATAACAAAGCCCATAAAACATCCAAAACATCATAAATAATAGCATGGAACAATCAAAACAACATTCGGTAACCGCGTACATCTATTCCCTATAACCCTAGTGTCATCGAACCTTAAGTGTGTAGACCCTACGGGTTCGGGAATCATGCAGACATGACCGAGACATATCTCCGGCCAATAACCAACAACGGGGTCTGGATACCCATGTTGGCTCGCACATGTTCCACGATGATCTCATCGGATGAACCACGATGTCAAGGATTCAATCAATCCCGTATACGATTCCCTTTGTCTACCGGTATAGTACTTGCCCGAGATTCGATCATCTGTATACCGATACCTTGTTCAATCTCATTATCGACAAGTCTCTTTACTCATTCCGTAACACATCATCCCGTGACCAACCCCTTAGTCACATTGAGCTCATTATGATGATGTCTTACCGAGTGGGCCCTGAGATACCTCTCCGTCATACAGAGTGACAAATCCCAGTCTCGATTCGTGCCAACCCAACAGATACTTTCGGGGATACCCGTAGTGTACCTTTATAGCCACCCAGTTATGTTGTGACGTTTGGCACACCCAAAGTATTCCTACAGTATCCGGGAGTTGCACAACCTCATGGTCTAAGGAACAGATACTTGACATTGGAAAAGCTTTAGCATACGAACTACACGATCTTGTGCTAGGCTTAGGATTGGGTCTTGTCCATCACATCATTCTCCTAATGATGTGATCCCATTATCAATGACATCCAATGTCCATGGTCAGGAAACCATAACCATCTATTGATCAACGAGCTAGTCAACTAGAGGCTCACTAGGGACATGTTGTGGTCTATGTATTCACACATGCATTACTGTTTCCGTATTATACAATTAAAGCATGAACAACAATTATCATGAACAAGGAAATATAATAATAACCATTTTATTATTGCCTCTAGGGCATATTTCCAACAGCTACTGCTATGTCGGCATAGCTATAGCGGTTTTATGAGGAAATCACTACTGCTACCTTGACTAGGTTTAGCCCTTTTTCAGAAAAGCGCTACTGCTATAACCAGTACGTATAACAGTTTTCCTGTTTGTTTCCTTCTATTTTCTTTGGGAGAAAATAGGAACATATATATTACTTTATTGGACCCATGCATAATGGCTAAGTGTGTATACAAAATAGGAACATATATATTACTTAATTGGACCTATGCATAATGGCTAAGTGTGTATACAAAATAGGAACATATATATTACATCATTTGACCGATAACATACGGTTCCTCAGCGTTGACGTTTTCATTTTTGAGTGAACTTCTTTACCTTCTTGTTCGTTGAAGAATAATTGAGCCCCGCATTATGACTTTTCCTTTTCCATGGAGTATGATTTTCCTTAGGTAATGTAGTATTGATTCTTCTTTTGACGTATACTTCATCGTCATCATCATCTTCCCTCATTGGGTTGTCGTAGTGGTCGTAGTCTTCCTCGTTGGCAACTCCATCCATTCCAATGATGTTCCTTTTGCCTCTCCTCATGACAACATAGCTGGGATTGCGCGTGTCGGTTATGAAGAAGCATTGTGTTACGTGCTTAGCGTGTACCCATGGCTCGTTTTTTGCGATAGTGTGCACGATAGCGCTCTTGGAGTCAGGTATAGTCATGGTAGTGAAATACCGGTTTTCTCTTTCGACATTCTTAGCCCATCTGACACGGAACATCATCGTGTTGTGCAGTCTAGAGTAGTCAAGCTCCCAGATCTCCTCGGCCCTTCCGTAAAATCTCTCAGTTGCGCCGTTGTCGCTGCCGGTCATGCATTCCATCGTCACCCCTGAGTTCTGATCATCACTATCCATATCTTTGGCCTCCATGTAGAACGTGTATCCGTTGATATCGTATGCCTGATAGGTGACGAGGTTTGGCGAGGGGCCATGTGCTAAGGTGTATATGAGCAATCCGTCCTTAGAGTCCTCCTCCGGGGGATTAGCAATAATATGCTCTTTGAACCAATGCAGGAAAGTGGAGTTGTGCTCTCTAGTAACTTCGGCGTCCGTCCTGCATACCTCCCGGTCATGATACTTCTTTGCGATAATTTCTTTGTGAAGTGCCACGAAAGGATCTACCTCATCTAGGTGTTGTAGCACTACCATGTTTGCTCTGTCAAAATCGTTGCGTCGATCTGAGTATGCCACGTGCAGTTCTCGGCGACCGTTGGAGTGACCTTCTCCTTCGAGCCTCCCATCGTGCTTGTTAACGGGCAAACCAACACCAACACCAGGCGGCTGGTCTGCGCCATATAGAAAGTTCTCGCAGAAAGAGATGCACTCTTGTGTCAGATAGCCCTAGATGATGCTTCCATCCGGATGGGACATGTTACGAACGAATCCTTTGATGATCCCATTCATCCTCTGAAACGGCATCATGTTGTGCAGGAATGACGACCCCAGGTCTACTATGTCGTCCACAATATGGAGACACAGATGCACCATGACGTCAAAGAACGCGGGCGGGAAGTACATCTCAAGCTCATTTAATATCACAACGATCTCTTCCTGTAGCCTTCGGAGCTACTTCACACTGATCGACTTTCGAGAGATGACGTCGAAAAAGTTACAGAGACCAATAAGCGTGTCACAGACGTGCTTGTCCATTATCCCTCTAAGAGCAATAGGTAGTATCTGCGTCATCATCACATGACAGTCATGGGACTTCATCCCGCTGAACCTTTTCTTGCCCGTGTCTAGATATCTGCTTATCTTGCCACAGTAACTAGAACTAACTTTGACTCTAGTAAGGCACTTAAAGAATTATCGATCTCAGCCTGAATTAAGGTGAAGCAAGAAGGGGGGCAATAATCCTCTTCCTTTACTTTCTTTCCCTTCTTCTCCAGCGCCTCTGTCTCCGCCTCTGTCTCGTCTGACTTTTTACGGGGCGGCATGTGCAGATCTTCCCCGATATTCAAATCTTGCAAGTCTTTTCTTGCCTTCGGCCCATCCTTGGTCTTATCCGGCATGTTAATCAGTGTCGCGAGCAAGCTCTCAAGAACATTCTTATAGATATGCATTTGATCAAGGCAATGAGGTGTATCGAGTTTGTGCTAGTACTCCAAGTCCCAGAACACAGACCTCGTCTTGCATACCTTCAGCAGCGGCTCCGGCGCCTTTTTCATCGTCTTTCCCGGCGCGGGGCACTGTTCCCAGTTTTTCAACAGCTCATCGTCTCCACGATTTCTCCACGGGTCGTCCAGTTCGAGCCATCTTCGATGCCCCATGTACACGATTTTCCCAGACCCGCCATCTTTCCTTGATGTTCTGTTGAGACGTCGTATTATCCATGCACCGCGTGCATCCGCAATATCCATGGCACACCTGGCCTGCGACATATCCATAACCGAGATAGTCGTGTACCATCGTGATCAGCGCGGCTCTCATGTAGAAATACTCGCCTTTGCTGGCGTTCCATGTCTTGGCCGGTGTTTTCCATAACGTGTCTAACTCCTCTTGAAGTAGCCCCAGATATAGATTAATATTATTTTCTAGTTGTTTCGGCCCTTGAATGAGCATGCTCATGTGAATGTACTTCGACCTCATGCACAACCAGGGGGAGGTTGTACATCCATACAAACACGGGCCATGTGCTATGGTTGGTGTTCTGGTTGCCAAACGGATTCATGCCATCGGTACACGCGCCGAGCACGATGTTCCTTGCACCACATTCCGATAAAAGCCGTTCAACGCTCTCCACTGGCTTCCATCCTTGACATGTCTCAGCTTCAGATCATCTCCATCGTCGGGCTTCTTCCTCTCTGCGTGCCAGCGCATGAGGTTTTCTTCCTTGGGATCTATGAAATATCGTTGGAGACAAGGAGTGATCGGTAATTACCATACAACTTTCTGGGGACATTTCTTCCCGGCTTTCTTGTATTGAGAAGCATTGCACACCGGACAGCTTGTTTTTTCCGCGTGCTCCTTCCGATAACGTATGCAATCGTTGATGCATGCATGGTATCTAACGTGCGGCAGATCAAGAGGGCACAAGATCTTCTTGGCCTCATCCACACTTGTAGGGCATAGATTCCCCGCGGGAAGAACATCCTTTAGGTACTTGAGATGCTCATCGAGGCTAGTGTCAGTCCATTTGTTTTTAGCCTTCGTGAACAGGAGTTGGAGCGTGAAACTCAAGCGGTTCACCTCAGGATTGCAACCATCATACAATGGAGTGTTCGAGTCTAACCAGTTGTTGCAGCTTAGACTCCTCTCTAGAAGCAGCTCTCTCGGTACTCGTATCCTTGCGAAGTGGTGCTTGAACATGAGGGTCCCGCACGATTGAACTTAGTACCGATGAACTCTGCCGCGTGGAGTCCACGTTCCCTCTCCACCGCCATGTCCGACCCCTTCTCCTCCGCCATGTCCGACCCCTTCTCCGCCGCCAGGTCCAGCCTCTTCCCCGCCGCCATTATCGATCATCTCTTCGTCTTGCCCCGTGTCGTCATTGCCTGCCCCATCGGCGTCCTCACCATCATCATCCTCATCTTCAATTATCCACCGAGTATAGCCATCCATGAAACCAGTCATGAGAAGGTGCACTTCGCCACGACCATCGTCATAGGGGTCGATCCAAACTATTCCGTTGCATTTTCGACACGGACATAAAACCTCTGTCAGGTTATTTTCTTTCATGTCCTGCACCGCCGACCGCAACCACCTGTCCACCATCGTTCCACTGACCATCATGAACGTCTGCACGGTAATAATAAACAAATTGATTATAAAAATGTGTGCATGCATCAAATTCATACAAAAATTTGGCATGACCTTCCCTAAAAATAGGACATATAGATCCAGAGTTTTCCCGAAATTCGCCGAAACAGAAATAAATCGACATTTCGGCAAAACATAGGCAACTCAAAAGCACAATTCGACGTCAACTCATGCCACACAGACAATTTCCATCATATCGTCCAATTATCATATCGCACACACATACACATATTTCCATTCTTGCAAAATCATGAATTTTTAATCACCTCGTCTCGAAATCGAGCACACGGTGGAGATGATGATGCATATGTAGGGAGATCAAATGTGGACAAAGGTCTTCGTGACAAAGCTAGATCTAGTTAGGGGCACATAGGTCACTTCACTAAATGCTACATCTACCTAGCTAGCTAATTTGGGAGGAGACAACTTCAACTAGTGGAGGGGGAAGGAAAATGAGAAGGAGATGCATTAATGGAGGTGATGGAGTTAGCTAGGAGTAATAAAGAGAGTGAAAGGCAGGTAGAAGAGGGAGAGTAATGGAGGGAGAAGTATTGAGGAAGAAGCAATGAGGGGGGAGGAGGTAGGGGAAAGTGAGGAAGGGGAGGAGGGGGAGGGGCAAAGGTGGTATTATGTTGTGTCTTAGTAGTAGCGCGGGCTGTAAAGTGCGCTACTGCTAACAGAGTAGCAACAACGCTCTTTCCTCGAACGCGCTACAGCTAAGCGGGGCCCGCCATCTGTCCAGTTTCAAAATTAGCAGCAACGACTAGGGAAAAAAGCGCGCTACTACTATTACATTAGCAGTAGCGCGTGTCGTGGTAGCGCGCTACTGCTGCTAAACCCGGTAGTAGTAGTGCCTGTTTTGAACCCGCGCTACTGAAAATTAGATGTAGCGCATGTTTTTGTACCGCGCTGCTGCTAAGATTCTGTGTATAAGGTTTTCCCTAGTAGTTTAAAAGATTCATAAGGCAACTTTATTTTCTTTCTATGAAAGTGTTCCATGCCCTTCCTTAACGGGAATTGAAATCTAATGTTTCCTTCTTTCATATCAATAATTGCACCAATCATTCAAAGAAAAGGTCTACCAAGAATAATAGGACATGTAGGATTGCAATCTATATCAACACTAATGAAATCTACAGGCACATAATTCCTATTTGCAATAATAAGACCATTATTAATTCTTCCCATAGGTTTCTTAATAGTGGAATCCGAAGATGCAAATTTAAAGAATACTCATCAATTTCACGGAAACCTAACACATCACATAAAGTTTTTGGAATCATGGAAACGCTAGCACCCAAATCACACAAAGCATGGCACTCATAATATTTAATCTTAATCTTAATAGTAGGTCCCACTCGTCATAAAGTTTTCTAGGGATAGAAACTTCCAATTCAAGCTTTCCTTCAAAAGATTTCATCATAGCATCAACAATATGTTTAGTAAAAGCTTTATATTTATTATAAGCATGAGGAGAATTCAACATGGATTGGAACAAAGAAATATAATCTATTAAAAGACAATTATCATAATTAAATTCCTTGAAATCCAAAAGTGTGGGTTCATTGCTACTTAAAGTTTTGACTTCGCCAATCCCACTTTCATCAATTTTTGCAACAAGAATTATAAACTCTGAATTGTTGGGACGCCTTTTAACTAAAGTTGACTCGTCTCTAGTCCCATCTTTATTAAAATTAATATTGGAAAAAAAAGATTCAATAGGAGTCACATCAATCACTTTAAGATCATCATCATTATTTTCACAAAAACTAGAAGAACACGCTTTCACAAACCAATCTTGTTTAGCACGCATCTTAGCGGTTCTTTCTTTACATTCATCTATAGAAATCATCATAGCTTTTAGGGATTCATTAATATCATGCTTGGGTGGAATAGATCTAACGTTCAAAGAATCAATCTCAAGAGAAATTTTATCCACGTTCCTAGACAAATCATCAATCTTATGCAATTTTTCTTCAATCAAATCACCGAAACCTTTTTACGAAGTCATAAATTCTTGAAAACTATTCTCAAAATCAAAGGACATCTTCTTGTAATTTCCATAAGAATTGTTGTAGGAACTACCATAATTATTAGAGGAATTACTAGGGAACGACCTAGGATTGAAATTACCTCTATACGTGTTATTACCAAAATTGTTCCTACCAACAAAATTCACATCCATAGATTCATTATTATTCTCAATCAAGGTTGACAAGGGCATATCAGTAGGATCAATAAGAGCACTCTTGCTAGCAAATAATTTCATAAGTTCATCCATCTTTCCACTCAAAACATTAATTTCTTCAATCACATGCACTTTTTTACTAGTGGAAGATCTTTCGGTGTGCCATTGAGAATAATTCACCGTAATATTATCTAGGATTTTAATAGCTTCTCCTAAAGTGATTTCTATATAAGTACCTCCTGCGGCCGAATCTAAAAGATTTCTAGAAGCAAAGTTTAATCCGGCATATTTTTTTTGTATGATCATCCATAAATTCAAACCATGAGTAGGGCAATTTCTTATCATTAGTTTCATCCTCTCCCATGATTGTGCAACATGTTCATGATCAAGTTGTTTGAAATTCATAATATCGTTCCTAAGGGAGAGGATCCTAGCGGAAGGAAAATACTTGGAAATAAAAGCATCTTTACACTTATTCCATGAATCAATACTATTTTTAGGCAAAGATGAAAACCAAGTCTTAGCACGATCTCATAGTGAGAACGGAAAGAACTTCAATTTAACAATATCATTATCTGCATCCCTTTTCTTTTGCATATCACACAAATCAACGAAATTGTTCAGATGTGATGCGGCATCTTCACTAGGAAGGCCAGAAAATTGATCTTTCATAACGAGATTCAATAAAGCGGCATTAATTTCACAAGATTTCGCACTAGTGGTGGGAGCAATCGGAGTACTAATAAAATCATCATTATTAGTATTAGAAAGGTCACACAATTTGGTATTCTCTAGAGCCATCGTGACAAAGCAGGCAATCTAACACACGATCAAACAAACAAAAAGACGAACGGGAATAAGGGCAAAGGAGAAAGGCAAATCTTTTCGAAAGTCGTTTTAGAAGTGGGGGAGAGGAAAACCAGAGGCGAATGGCAAATAATGTAATGCAAGAGATGAGAGTTTTATGATGGGTACTTGATGTGTCTTGGTATGGCGTAGATCTCCCCGGCAACGGCGCCAGAAATTCTTCCTACTACTTCTTGAGCTTGCGTTGGTTTTTTCCTTGAAGAGGGAAGGGTGATGCAGCAAAGTAGAGATAAGTATTTCCCTCAGTTTGAGAACCAAGGTATCAATCCAGTAGGAGAAGAACGCACAAATCACCAATACTTGCACAAACAATCAACCAACTTGCACCCAACGCGAAAAAGGGGTTGTCAATCCCTTCACGGTTACTTACAAAAGTAAGAACTGATAAAGATAGATAAACAAAAGGTAAAATATTTTTTGGTTTTTGGTTTATAGATTGGAAAGTAAAAGATTGCAAAATAGTAGATAAAAAACTAATAAGATGGAAAGTAGATCCAGAGGCCATAGGTTTCACTAGAGGCTTCTCTCTTGAAGGCAAATAATACGGTGGGTGAACAAATTACTGTCGAGCAATTGATAGAAAAGCGCAAAGTTATGAAGATATCTAAGGCAATGATTATGCAATATAGGCATCATGTCCATGTCAAATAGACTGACTCGTGCCTGCATCTACTACTATTACTCCACACATAGATCGAAACGATTCTGCATCTAGATTATTAAGTTCATGAAGAACAGAGTAACGCCTTAAGTAAGATGACATGATGTAGAGGAATTAACTCAAGAAATATGATGAAAACCCCATATTTTTATCCTCGATGACAACAATACAATACGTGCCATGCTACCCCTTCTGTCACTAGGTGAGGACACCGCAAGATTGAACCCAAAGCAAAGCACTTCTCCCATTGCAAGAAAACCAATCTAGTTGGCCAAACCAAACTGATAGTTCGAAGAGAATTACTAAGATACCAAATCAGGCATATAAGAATTCAGAGAAGATTCAAATAATATTCATAGATAAGCTGATCATAAATCCATAATTCATCAGATCTCGACAAACACACCGCAAAAGAAGATTACATCGGATAGATCTCCAAGAACATCGAGGAGAACATGGTATTGAGAATCAAAGAGAGAGAAGAAGCCATCTAGCTACTAGCTATGGACCCGTAGGTCTGTGGTAAACTACTCAGGCTTCATCGGAAGGGCAATGGTGTTGATGTAGAAGCCCTCCATGGTTGAATCCCCTTCGGGCAGAGTATCGGAAAAGGCCTCCAGATGGGATCTCATGGGTACAGAAGGTTACCACGCTGGAAAAGTGGTTTCGTGGCCTCCTCTGATGTTTCTGGAATATATGAGTATATATAGACGGAAGAATTAGGTCAGGGGAGCTGCGATGCGCCCACAAGGGTGGGGGCGCGCCCTCCCCCCTTGTGGCCACCTCGTGACTCCTCCGACTTGATCTCCAAGTCTCTAGGGAGTCTTCGGGTCCAAAAAAAATCATCGCAAATGTTTTATTCCGTTGGGACTCCGTTTGATATTCCTTTTCTGCAAAACTCAAAAATAAGGAAAAAAATAGAAATTGGCACTGGGCTCTAGGTTAATAAGTTAGTCTAAAAAATAATATAAAATAGCATATAAAACATCCAAAACAGATAATATAACAGCATGGAACAATAAAAAATTATAGATACGTTGGAGACGTATCACTTCATGACGCCATGCCCGTCC
Source organism: Secale cereale (assembly GCA_902687465.1). NCBI lineage: Eukaryota > Viridiplantae > Streptophyta > Magnoliopsida > Poales > Poaceae > Secale > Secale cereale. Next base: position 819,586,126 of record LR738713.1, on the reverse strand, counting down.
GATCCCGAGACTGCATGAATTGATAAGACGCACAAATTGTCATCCTTTGTCTCATCTATCTCCATCTGTTTAGCGCTGAACACTTCTTCATCAGTGCCAAATAGTGTGAGCAGTTCCCCAATGAAGTACATCTGAACTATGGTGGGGCACTTGTGACAACCTTTCTCCACACTTGAAACACAAACCACGAGCTCTTCTAAAAGTTCAGAGGGCTGCAATTTTACTGCTATCTTTAGGTGGTCTTGCTGCTTCTGTCCCTCTTCTATCCTCAGCTGTCGCGAGGGGAGCCGTGGCTCGTGGAAATGTGACGGGTAATGTGGATATTTTGGCAGGCACAATTTGAGACTACGGTGTCTGATTGAACGTGGCTCACATCGCAGCCTCTCCATCCGCCACTTCCTCTTGCAGCAGAGACAATGAGCATGTTATGTCCAAAACCGGTGGCCTCTGAGTGAGTACTACAGCACGGATATCCGCACGCAGCCCCTCGATAAAGCGTGTGAGAAAAAATAAGGATGGGTCAGTTATGAGTAGGAGATCATATGATTCATCAATGTTTCAAATCTCTCAATGAAATCAGCAACTGAAGTGGTCTGATGAATGGCATAGAACTGTCGGATCAAAAGCTGATGCTTATCCCGACCAAAATGAGTGCACGGAAGAGTTGTAAAGGACTCCCAATTGAGTCCCGCAATTTTTCTTGCACAGATTGCAACCAGACCACCTGAACTACGAACATATGAAAGCATTGCTCGACAAGCATTTTCCAGAGCTGTGGCTTTTCACCAGCAAAGACCGGAAACGCCATCGACATTGGCACCAGGCCCATGGCCGCGAGAACTTGTGATGACAAGGGGACGGAATTGGAAGACGGAATCATGGCCATACCCGTGGCCGGGGAAGCCGCTGGTGACTCTAGGGTCACTGTTGGGGGACCCCCGGAGTGCAGTGATGCGTCGTGGCCTGGTTGCCCTTGGATCTCGCGTGAGACCAGGGGAGGGTTCGCAGGCGGAGGAGATCTGATGGATGGTGCGGACGAGGGCGACGCCACTTGGAGCGCTGCAACAAAGAGCTCCTGTTGCGCGAATCACGCCTCCAGCTCCGGTTTCCAGGTGACCAAGGCGTCGATCCGGCTGGTCTGCGTCGCCACGGCCAAGAGGATCGCTTTGTTGTCGTCGTCTTGCTTGTTGGCGCGGGTGATGGCCTCGTCGTTCAACTTGTCGAGGTAGGCCTTCAGCGTCGGGTCCATGGCGGTGAGAAGAGCGTCGTGCACTTGCTTCTAGCGGCGAGTTTCCAGCGCGCCGAACTGGTGGCAACGGGGAATAGCGGCGAGGGAGGGTGGTGGGTGGCTTATCTGATACCATGATGTTAGGTCCCGATCTATTTCTCGCACTGATTTGGGGTTACAGCACACACGCATTCAATACATTGTCTCCTCTGGTACAACTTGGGAAAGAAGGAAGGAAAGTAGCTAGCCGTGTCGTGCCTTGCCTGATCCCCAGGATGCCCTCCCTCTGGCACCCTCTCCTTTAAGTAGAGTTGGTCCACTCCGGGCCCACGAACCTCCGGTTGGCGTGCTTGATCCGAGCTGGCCTGGTGCTGACGCGGTCCTCGCCTTGATTGGTCCATTTGGCCTCTCGGTAGTTGCTGACAGAGCAGTGTTTTTGCTAGCTGCAGGTAGGCTGCTCGCATTAAACTTATCAATCCTGGTCTAAATCAAACCCTGGAGTAGTTTGGTGCACCAGGAATGCAACAATCCTGGGATTACATCTCTCAAGTCGTTCCTTTGATGGGCCGTCCAGCCTGCAAAATAGTCATGGTTTTGTTACGAATTTGAAAAATGTGCATCTTATTGACAAATGTTCGCAAATCAGAAAAAAATTAGAAATTTAAAAATATTCTTAAACATGAAAAAAAAACTTCAGGAGTTTTAAAAAATGTTTGTGAACTCAAAAAATATTCGCAAATCTGGAAACAATTTTCGAAATAAAATATTCTCAAATTTGAAAAATCTTCAGGGGTTCGAAAAAATGTTCATGAACTCAAAAAATGCCCGCAAATTTGAAAAGGTTTCTTGCATGTAATTTTTTTTGTGAACTCCAAAAATGTTTGAGGAGGAGGTTGGGATGTGCATCGCCGCCACGCGATTTAAATAGCGACGGCCACGGCCACGCGAAGGGGCAGTCAACCCGCTTCAATGCAACGCAAGGGCCGAAGTTGGTTTCTCGGGCACGACATCCGCATTTAAGTGGCAACGCCCGAGAGATCACCTCCATCAGCGTCGCCCTCATCCTCATGTTCGGTCACGTCAGCCCCTCTTTGTTTAGTTCCATTTTAGCAGAAAATGGACATCCAGACCGTTCTACGGACTAACTGGAAACTGCGTTGGATGGCAAATTATGTCTGGACAGTACGATCCACGGCGATCTGAGAGGCACTTACCATGCATGCGAAGCATCAAACAACCAGTCGCTCCATAGCTGCGAGGTGTATATAGGCGATGTGGTGATGGCTGTCGACACGGCACCTCGGAGCCCAAGCAGTGCCACACGTGCGGAGACATGGAGAAGGCGCTCTCGCCCACAAAGCATCGATGGCGACGGGACCTTTAAATTTCTGGCCTTGACATAATCTGCCAGATGTCGCAGTTGACACGAATAATTTTGTGCACTTGTTTCTTGGATAGGCAATGTCTCCTATGCGTTTATAACATGTCTTGCCACCTGATGATTCTAGAGAAGTCGTTGTCACGTCATGATTTGCTAATCATATAATGGCAGGCTATTAAAAAACTATGTAGTTTCTTATGTTTGATGTGCACTTTTTTTTTGTGGTTAAAAAAAAGTGCACTTTTTAACAATAAAAAAAGTTGATGTCGATATTTCACCAAGTAAACAATTTTAACTTCTCCATTTGTGAGTCCTTGCTCTACGTGAAATATGAATAGTTGAACACCAAACTAAAAGTTTCTTGCTCCTCCATGGATTTGCATTCGAAAGTTTGTATTATGCTACTACTAAAAGGATTAACAGAATAAAAAATGCTATATTGAAATGGAAATTTAATTGTAATAAAACCACACATAAACCATTACATTAAACCACACCATAAAAATACAGATATTAATATCATGCTTCTAGTAACCTAATTGGCAAACTAATAATTTCTCTGAATTTTCTTTCTGCCTCTCTTGGATGATTTGGGTACCTGACCCGCCAAGTGCATAGAACTCTGCTATGACCTCAATAGGTATATTCTTTGTTTCCGGGACCTTTAGACAAACGAAAACAAAAGCCAACACACAAACAATGGCATAAACTCCGAAAACACCCGCAAGACCTATATACCTCAACAATACAGGGAGGGTATATGTCACAATGATGTCACAAATCCAAAAGATTAGGCTACATATGGCCAAGCAAATAGCACGAACTTTGTTGGGGAAAATCTCTGAGCAGAATATATTTGGAATTGGGCCAAAACCCATGACAAATATGCAGAAATAAATTCCAACACTCATTGTCGAGAGCAGTGCGTGTAGTTCAGCACTTAGATTCACAATGTTGACGGTTACCAAAACAACGAGGGACACTACCAAGATGGGTATTGTCACAAGTAGTATCCGTCTGCATCAGGCAATGAACAGAAATTATTACCCTGTTATTTTATTTTGGAAGTAATAAATTTGGACGTAAATCCTAAATTTTAGCAATAATTATGTGTATCTATATAATCGCAAAGAAGTACAGATACCTTCTTCCAGTACGATCCATAAGCCACATGGCCATGCAAATAAAAGGAAGCATCAATAAAGTTGTGAGAGCGCTCATAAGAATCGACACTGAAGAAGCGCTAATGCCAAACTTTGAGAGAAGAACCCCAACACCAGCTTGCTCAAGTATTTGAGGAGTGTAATAAAGAATGCCATTGATTCCAGCAAACTGCAAAAAATATTGAAAATAAATCATCTACAATTTAGATTGAACAAAATAATTTCATTTTATTATACTTTAACAAAACCTTGTGGGCTTGGTGAGTCCTCACAAAAAGTAGTATTTTCATAAAATACAGTTGTCTGAATCATTAATGTGCACCTACTTTATACGACTATAAATGTCTCTTTGGATATATATATCAATTATTAGCTATGAGACGTATAAATTCAACATGCAAGTCAAAGTATATATATGGTCACTAAAAATAGTTGAATAAAATGACTGTCGGGGCAAACTAACTAAAAGATGTAATGTGATATTTAAATGCCACAATACTTTGTTATAAAATAGTCTCATAGTAATTAGTTCTCACTTCAAAAGAACTTACCTGTTGAAGTACTTGTATTCCAACACCCACGACCAACGCACGTTTTACACCAGGTTCTAACAGATCCTTCCATTTTGTACTTCTATAATCTTTGTTAGGTGAATGAATACCAATATTGTGTCCAGACTTATGAAAAACCGATTTGTTGACCAAAGCAGTTGCTTGAATGAGATTCCCATCTATTGGAGCGTCTAGTAGGTTTTCAAAACTCGGTACACCTCCTTCATGTAAATATACTCGTTCCATGCCACCTTCCATTTGCCCATCCAAACGATATCCTGATGACATTTTCCAAGCCAATTGCCATCCTCCACCAATATGGCCGCTTTTGCGACATACCACAAAATCATTTATATTCGTAGGTTTGGGTTGAATAAGATAATCATGCTCGCTATCATATGTATCATCTCTGTTGTGTTCTAGCTCATGATCTTTGGTCTCTTCCTGATTCTCTTCGTCCCCTTCAATTGGACCTTGCTGTTCTAATTCATTGAATATGCCATGGGCTGCCTGTTTTATGAAAAGGAAGTGTACTTAGAGAAAATAGTGAATTGAAGCAAAACCACTAGAAACTTGGATTAAATAACCAAACCATATGTAAAATAATAGAGCAATATAAATATTTCGTTATGACCCAATATATTCTTGAAATAAGATCATAAAGTAACTAAAATAATAATTTGGCTAAGCATGTATGTACACATGTATTGGAAATTGTAAACCATGGCAGTCAAATATAAATAAACCTCCAATGCTAACTAGATGAACTATTGGACCTTTGTTAATGATTCCATTACCTCAGGGAGACCATGCATACTCCCAATAATGTTGACAACTGGGTCATAGAATGATGCTCCACGACTCACAGAATGACCAATGGCACTTTCTTCTGTGTTTGTTCTCTTCAATGGATATGCAATACAGTGCAAATCTTCTGGAAGTCCATATAATTTTATTATTTCATCATTGCCAATCATTTTTTCCCTTAACATATTTTCGTTAGTGCTAATTAGGTACTCCTCCATAGATGGAGTGTCACCAACTTTTGTGCCCTCCAAAAGACTTGCCATTTCACCTGTATAAAAGCCATATGTTAACATTCGATGCTAAGTAAAAAGTTCAAATTATAATATAAAGAGAGCAGAAGCATGACTTGATTTCAAGTTATTGAAGCTAAGATATACCTGAGACATCTTCCTTTTTTCGTAGTTTTTGCAAAACCATCTTTGCTTCATCCACCCTTCCTTGGCTCACAAGCCAACTCGGAGTCTCGGGTAGATAGAAGATAATCAACATTGAGTATATTAGTGAGGGTATGAGTTGTATCCCAAGCATGATCCGCCAACTAACCTTTGGCAGCATGGACATCCAAAACACCATGCAGTAAGATAAGAACATACCAACTGAACCACTTAACTGGGGGAATGTGCTTAATTTTCCTCTCATGTCAGGAGGCGCGGTCTCAACTATATATAATGGCACTAGTGTAACTGCCAAACCAATACTAAATCCCTGAATGAGCCTCGCGAATAGCAGCATATACACATGTTGGGACCAAAATATGACCAATACTGCACTAACAAAGGACAACACTGCCGAGGTAAGTAGCATCACCCACCTACCAAATTTATCAGATAACATTCCAGATAGTGTTGTGATTATTGTTGCCCCAAAAAGTGCCATGGCCATAATACACCCCTCAATCATTGGCATGCTATCTAGTTTAAACTCCTCCTTTATGTAAAACATAGCACCTGGTGATGATACAAAAGTTCATAAGCAATTAGTGAAATTTTATGACTTTGACCACCCATCAGAGAAAAAACAAACTAGAAAGAGGCACTCCACAACGATACACTATATTACCATAAATTGGAGTGTTAAGTATGTAAGCATATATTAGCCATGCATAATAATATGAAGAAGCCATCAACTACATCAAGGAAGCACCGATGGTAACCCACATAGAATGTTCATACTACATGTGTGTTTGGGAGTTAAAACATCTTTCTAGTTCCTACCGCCTATAAGTTAACTTGGCGTTGTATATTGGAATTGCCTTGCTCAAATTGCTTAATAAATGGGCACACGAGTATGTCTACAGTATGCTAATTTGTTTTCAAATCCGTGTATGTAGAAGAATGAAACAACGCTGGCCTACGCATACACCGAAACCATGAACAATGAAACAACGCCGAGGCCTGCCTATGGGAATCGCTGCGCTTAGTTCTGTGACTGGGAGAAAATTGAAAATGCATGCTCAGAAGTATGGTTGCACTCTCGTAAAAGAAATCTAGATCCGGAAACAAAAATAAATGTGTGTCAATACGATACATCAAATTAGTCTAGATGCATGGCATGGTTTTTATTTTCTTCAGGTAACGTGCAGTAACCAAGGGATGATACATGCGTAAATATAATTTCATATTTTGACCACACATAGATAACGATCAGAATACAACTTAGGCACAAAATAGCTGATTACACATCTCTATTGTTCAAAAAAGGAACGTGTCGGAGGGGTGCTGGTTGGTGCAGGCCATGCATGCGTGTTGGGTCAAGCAAATGAATTGTGTATGCACAGCTACGCATTAGGCATTCATCCGTACGTGTATGTGTGCACGTATGGCTGGGCTCGTGAGCGTGCGAGGCACGTGCGTACCAGCGCTTTTCCAAGGCCGGCTGCGTGTGTATATACCAGCTACAGTGTGCATGGCCGGCCTGGTGCTACATGTGTGTCCATGGCCAATGGCCATAGCTGTTGCGCGCGTGCGATCTCCAATCTCCATGGCATGCATGCTTTGGGTCCATGATTATGACTCACGTATTCCAGGCATGCACAATTTTTCTTTTTCAAGCCATTCATATAGGAGCTTTTTGGTACGTAACTTGCGGAAGTTTACTCATTAATTGGTTATAAAACAAATTTGAGTTGGCGTTAATTTGTTATTAACCTCGAAGACTCGGCGCGATAGCTTCAAGTGCTTCAAATATGTGTCAATATGCACCGTATATCCATCGCAAAAAGAAAATATAGAACGTATATGTACAAGCATATATATATTACTATTATTTTTGCCTGTTAGATGTCAAAAAAATATGAATAAATTCAAAGAATTTACAGGCGATCGTCGGTATACACAATGGTTAAAACAAGAGACCAGCTTTTCTACTCTCGGGCGTAGGTACACCCGAGTTTGGAAAAAAAAGAAAAACATGATCAAATAATGTCGAAAAAATCTGCAGTTTTGGGACATGAAACTTCATCAAATGTTCAAGCTTTTTGCAAAAATTCAGCTAAAAATAACATCAGAGGAGCTCTCGGCAAAAAAAACAAAATCAATGTTCTAAGTTTGCGCACTGTTTGAGCACTGTTTGAGCATTGATTTTGTTTTTTTCGCCGAGAGCTCCTCTGATGTTATTTTTAGCTGAATTTTTGCAAAAAGCTTGAATATTTGATGAAGTTTTATGTCTCAAAACTGCAGTTTTTTTCGACATTGTTTGATCATGTTTTTCAAAATTTTGCAAACTCGGGTGTACCTACACCCGAGAGTAGCCACAACTTTCCCTTAAAACAATGAAGGAATAGATTCGCAGGGGGGGAAACAATGAAGGAATAGATTTTCTTCACCTGCAATACTCGCATTGTCCCAGCCTTGGAGCAGGTTGCCGATGGATGCCACGAACGCGACAAGAACCGCGCGATCAACGGTCGTCAAATCACGCAACTTCTTACACGCTGCGCACCGAGAAGAAGAAGAAGAAAAAACATGAAAAGAAGTCATCATCCATGCGACGTACGTAGAATCGATCTTAAAGCTGGCCGGTCGTGAAACCATTGAAACCACGAGCAAGTCGATTGTTTCCTTTCGGTTACTACCTTGTCGTAGTCCAGATCCGGAGCCGGAGGGGGCGAGCTTGGCATGAAGATTAGCCTCCGAATCTCTTACAAGAGGACGCGTTAAGTCTTCCATGGCTGAATCCAGAGAGACACCCGATGCGCCTGCATTGAGAAGATTTGTTGGTTAGGCGCCGGAGAGAGAGAAGAAATCGTTCGTGTGCATGCAGGAGCTAGCTAGCCGCCGCCCATTGAGTCCCTACTGATTTGATGATCATGGAACAGAGAGTCGTCATATGATTTAATCTTTGTTCGCAAAGAAAAGATGATTTAATCTTAGCATCGAGACCAGAGGGTGAAGCGGATTCTTACTCCCAAAGCCCAGACGCCAAAACCCAGAAAATTACAGGCAGATTCTCCAGAACAAATCAAACGGCGTGAAGGGGTTGCATTGCATGCGATGGGATGGGAGAGGGGTGGAGAAGAGAAGTAGTCACCCGAGGCGCGATCGGGCTTCCGTTCCGTCCTCGATCGCCGCCTGCCGTGGTCTGCTGCTGATCTCGGCGACTTGGTTTGCAGGATCTGGCTGCCCTTTTCTGGTCTCCAGAGTACCGTGTACTTGGGAGTCTATATTCGCGTTGGGAGGTTGGCGAGTCCACTTATTTAGCACCTTTTTTTCTCTCGGTTGGTGTTTCCGTTTGGAAACTCGTTCCTCCCTGCTTGTTCCCGTCCGATTCGTTCTCTACCAGCGATCGATCGATAGCCTCCTTTTGTTCCGTTCCAACCACACGCGTTCTTTTTAGCGTAAGCGGCGACCCACGCGTTGGGTAAACAAATTCGCGTTACAACAAGCCGGCCCATTCACCAGCGGTGTGCTGCTGCGGGCCTGCGGCACGGTCCAACTAGCAGCACAAGGCCGAGTCAAGCGACGACGAGCGGTCATGGTGTCAAGATCCAGGTTCCTTCGAAAATTCGAGTGTTTCTTCGGAGATTAGCACAGAAGTCCATACCTACTGCAGATCTGATCCACCACTGGAAAATGGCGACGACCAGCCGGTGTAGAATATGCGGCAATGAGGATTCGTGGCGTCACTCTTTGATGGAATGTATCATGTCAAGATGTGGTGGGCGCTAGAGGAAGAGCATTTGATGTCGGTTTTAAGTGGGGTAACGGAACCTGATGCACGTAGATGGATCTTCACCATAATGGAGAAACTATCGTCATCAGATTTCATCAGAGCTCTAGTCACTCTATGGGCTATTTGGCACGCTCAACGGAAGGCAATCCATGAAATATATTTCAAAGTCCAGCGGGCACGCACTTCTTTGTTGATCGCTTTATCTCAGAGATATCAGCCTCGAGGCCTACGCAACAGAACCAGGTGCGAGCCCCAACAGTGAACCAGCGCTGGACTCCTCCACCACCAGGCCACTGCAAGTTCAAAGTGGACTGGGCTACAACCAAATCATCTAGGCGAGGATCAGTGGGTGTCATCTGTCGAGCCATGGGTGTCATCTGTCGAGCCATTGATGGATCGTTCATGGGAGCTTCAGCCATATGTTTTGAGGGAGTCTCCGACCCGGCGTCTCTTGAAGCACTAGCCTGCAAGATTCCTTCCAGGTAGTAGTGTTTAGAAAATACAAACCATATGTCGGTCCTCAATTAACAATGTCGAGATTCCCAAACCACACTACTGTCACCAGCTTGCCTATGCTGGACCTCGGTAACAGAACCAAAAAAACACATCGAAAACCCTAAAACATTTTTTATGTTTTTTATCAAAAAATAATTCAGACAGATATCTGCATGGGGCCAAAAAAATGGGTGGAGACCCAAATTATTCTACCAAGACCCAATTTTGGGTCCAACCTATCACTCTACCTAAAAGACCCAAATCGGTCATGGGAATAGCAACTGCCGACTCATGAAACTTCTCCGACACCCCACCCCACCTTCGCGTCCGCTGCCACTCCTACGGCAGCTCCGTGCCTTGCCGTACATTCCCGTCGGCATATCCGCCCCCGAGCTCCATGCGGCGCCCACGCTCCCCACCAGCCAACATGTCGCAGTCGTCGCCAAAGTACCATAGCACGAGGCTCTGACCATGGGGCAAGTGGGCGGCGGAGATCCGTAACCCGAACACGAAAATGCATGAGTGGCTTGGCACGTTCTTCACCGCGGAGGAGGCGGCGCGCACCTACAACGCCACGGTACTTCGTTTTTTTAAAGGAGGCAAAAGACTTGCCTCATTCATTAATTGAGAGGGGAAAAGGAGTTTAACGTTTGTGTTACAACACCCATCGTGCTACAACACTGCTACAAAATGCCTACTCTCGCGGCATTGATAGATCCCAATTTCTTTGCACCCGCGGTGACCCAAGTTTGAGCCTCAATCTTGATGTTAGTTAGTAGAACCGTTGGTGGGGCACTCTTGAGTTGGAAGATGTGAGCGTTCCTTTCATTCCAGATTGTCCAAGAGGTGAGCATGGAGAGGGTAGCCATCGTCTTCCTATTCGTATGGTAGAGTCGGAGAGCCTGATCCACCACTCTTTGGTTGACCATGCCAAGTGCCAAGTGGAAGTGTTGATGCTTTCCAGCTGGAGCCAATCTTTTATCATTTCCCAAAGTCTAGTAGTGTATCGGCATCTGAAGAGGAGGTGGTCGATGGATTCTTGCACGCGCTTGCAAAGAGGACAAAGCCCACAATTGGGCCACCCTCGGTTGGTCAATCGGGCAGCTGTCCATACCCTATTTTGCATGGCCAACCATGCGAAAAATTTGACCTTGGACGGGGCCCAGGCCTTCCACACCGCAAGCTCCATGGGTGAGCGGATGATGCCAAAAAATTGGGCCAAGTAAGCGGACTCCAAAGGCTCCCCCGGCTCCCCTGCCTGCTGCTCGAGGTTGGCCTGCCCCTCCGCATGCCCAACCACTCCAGCCGCTCCACTCACTAGATTGGCCTCGGCTCGGTGACGCCGCCCAGCGAGGGAAGGGCCATGCTGTTTGTTCTTCTGCGTCAGAGGTGCAACATCATGAGGGCGACGTTGCGGTCGTTTGGCTCGCCGGGAAGCAGTCTGATGCCTCCTGTCAGGTCATTGCCAAGGTCACTGCGTCAACTATTGGCGCCAACGTCACCGACATCAGGGTTATGCGTCAGTTTGCATATCAACCCGTCGTGGTTCACGAAGTGCCGCACTCCAGTGTTGCTGCACCGCCCAAGCAAACACCTGCTACGTCCGCACTACTGGTTGGCTCTGCCGAGCGCACGCCGATGGAGAGAGACATCGCCCCATGGCCAGCCCAACTCTCAGAATGACCATGCTCCAGCCGCTCATCTCGCTCTCGCCGGCGAGGCCGCCGGGTTTCAAGGCCTCCCCCACACTGACGCTCAACCACAGCGGAGAGTTGCGGCGCACCCCACCTCCCCCGAGACACGCCATCGACATGCAAATAGTTCCTGGAGCGGAAGAACTGCCCCGTGGCTTTGAGGACCTCTTCCTTCCAGGGAAGGAGGCTCTGCTCCCTACGCCGGCTTCATCCCCGCCGCCACCGCCTGACGCGTGGCGCAAGACGCTGGCTGGGGTCGCCGTGTGCAGCTTGGGCTGCCTATCACTCAGGCGAACCAGCGCCAGACTTAGGGCTAGTGGTTGTGCTCATAAGCCGGCGGTTGCTGTCGAGAAGGCGGCAAGTGCGATGGTCTGCCGCAACATCGGCATCATCGAAGATGGCGAAGACATCACCGAGGCGGCGTTGGACAAGTTCGCGGCAAAGTTCAAAGACCAAGTTCCGGCCGGGGTGCTGGCGGCGATGCGCGCGCTATTCAAGCTCGATGACCCACGCGCAAACGACGTTGAAGACGCACTCATCATCCATGGAGGCGAGGACACACTAGATCATGAGGTCAGTGCGGTCTAGGCTGCCTGATGCTGCTGCTGCACTATGTTAAACGCTAGTCTCCAATGATAGTACAACCTATGAATGTTATGTGATGGAATGTAAGAGTTCTCAACTTCCCAAATCGACGTGCTACTGTCAACGAAATGATCACTGCCTCTTCAAGTCAAATCGCGTGCATTCAAGAAACAAAGCTCGACAATATTGATCCCTTCACTGCTAGGTTCCTTGGAGGGGGTAGGCTAAGTAGTTTTGCTCGAAGGCCGGCGAACGGAACTAAAGGTGGTATCCTCATGCTCTGGGATGACCAGATCCTCCATGTCACTAACATCAACACCACTTTGCACTGCCTCTCTGCCATGGTTCTAATCAAAGCATCAAATGTGCATTACAAGATCACAACTGTGTATGGCCCGTCCTCCCGCTCTCTCAAGGACGCTTTCTTCGCCGAGCTCATCACTTAGAAGCCTCCCACTGGTACCCTTTGGCTTTGTCTTGGAGATTTCAACCAAATTTACAGAGCATGTGACAAAAACAAGAGAAACATCGACACTAGGCATCTAAACCGTTTCCGTGCAACGCTCCAAATTTGTGGTTTGATGGAGATCCACCTCCAGAATAGACGTTTCACATGGTCAAACGAGAGAGAAAACCCAACCCTTTGCAAGCTCGACTCGTTCTTTTGCAACGCAGAGTGGGACGATCAGTTTGGCAGCCACATCCTTCATGCACTCTCGTCCTCGCTCTCTGATCACTGCCCCCTCCTCCTCGCCGAGGTTAGGGGACCCCGGAGACCGCGAAGCTTCAAGTTCGAGAATTTTTGGGTTTTCCTTCCAGGGTTCAAGGAGGTCGTCCTCAAGGCCTGGAATGAGCATACCGACCATACTGAGCCGTACCAAATCCTACACTACAAGCTCAAGAAGACCGGTATCCGCCTCTCTGAGTGGAGTAGGGGGTTGTTCTCCGGAGCGAAGGTCCAACTCCACGTCGCCCTCTTGGTGATTTTGCACCTTGACATGGCCCAAGACAACCGGCAGCTCTCTGTGGGGGAAGGGGACCTTCGTAAGCGGCTCAAGAGACGAGTCATCAACTTAGCGGTCATGGAGAGGGCCCGTAAAAAGCAGTGCGCAAGACTGGCCAACATCAAGGAGGGCGATGCAAACACCAATTTTTTCACCGGAGGATCAATGAAGACGCTGCAAAAATTTCATCCACAGGCTTAAGCATAATCAGGGGTGGATCACCGACCATGATGTCAAAGAAAAGGTTATCCACGACCACTTCACGGAGGCCATGGGAAAGGGGCGCCCGTGGGCGCGCGACTTCAATTGAGAAGAGCTTGGCTTAGAGGTACACAACTTGGACTCCCTCGCGGACCCCATCACCGCGGAGGAGGTGCACGAGGCCATTAAGCAAATGCCAACCGACAAAGCCCCGAGGCCAGATGGTTTCACCGGTTTGTTCTTCAGGAGTTGTTGTGACATTATCAAGGATGACATCATGAGGGTACTCTCTCTTTTCGGCAACCTGCACACGACAAACCGCTCTGCAAACATTGTTCTAATTCCTAAGGAGTGTGCTGAGGGGATCACTGACTTCCGGCCTATTAGGGCATCTCCAGCCGTTGGCCCCCCAGGAGGGGCTAAAAATCGCCCCTGGGGGCGCACCGGCGCTAAACCGCGCACTGGGGGCGTGATGCCCCCCAGTCGCGGCCCCCCACGGGTTTTTAAAATGTTTAAACTCGGCGCAAAAACAACGCAAACACGGGGTGTTCGTTCAAATTTAAACATATTTTAC
>LR738713.1:819538822-819571997 GCA_902687465.1 Secale cereale | reverse complement strand
AAAAAAATACCGCGGGCTACCCCCGCCGTCTCCCTCGCCGCCCGCCTCGCCGCCCGCCCACGTGGTTCTACATGCCGAGGAGGCTGCAGAACCACGTGTAGTCACCGCCGCCGTCGTCGTCGTCGTCGTCGCCCCCGCCTCCGCCTCCGCCGTCCCTGCTGCATCCCTCCCCCGGTTGGCGCGGCGGGTTGGACGGTCCGGGGGCGTCGTCGTCGTCGCTATCGAGGACGACGACACCGTCCTCGTCCTCGCGCCCACGTTTGCGGACGGCGATCTCCTCCAGGGCCCGGCACTGCCGGACCATCTCCTCGCGCAGGTAGTCGTCGCACGCCCACCGCATGGCGTCCTCGTCGGAGAAGCCGTGCCGGGCTATCTCCTCGTACTCCGGGGGGAGACTGGACTCCACCTTGGGCTCGACGAGGACGCCGGAGCTGCGGGTACGCGCGCTGACAGGCATGTCCTGGGGCTCCGGCTTGACGGGGCGGAGGTGGAGGCAGGGAGAGCCGCCGGACGAGGAGGAGGACCCCCCGGTCTTCATGCGCCTCGGCGTCCAGGAGCTTCCCCGGCGGCGTGAGAAGGACGGGGGAGCGGGGTACTCGAGGCGCGGCGTGTTGCCGCCCTCGATGTACTCGAGGACGGACTCCAACGTGCGCCCAGGCACGCCCCACCATCGACGCCGGCCGTCGGCGTTGAACCTGCCGGAGGGCACGACGCCGTTGGTGGCCTCGAGCTGCTCGTCGTGCCGGCGACGGAAGTACGACTCCCAGATTGGGCTGTCGGGGACGTACCGGGGCCCCTCCCTCGCCGCACGCGGCAGGGACGAGCGGATGCGTGCGATCTTCGCACGCCGCGCCGCGCCGGTGGGTACCGGGGGCACCGGCACGCCGCCGGCGCTGATCCTCCACGCCCCGGGCACCCGCATGTCCGGCGGGACCGAGTACTCGGCCTCGAAGAGGAGGCGAGCCTCGTCCTCGTGCAGATGACGGCGCCCGAATCCGTTCGCCGCCGCGCCGTCGCCTGGGAAACGCTCGGCCATGCTTTCTCAACTGGTGACGGCGAGAGGAGGAAAGGGGGGGGGGGAATGAGCGTGTCGTCAGTGGATGATCGGGGTGAGTCTCTCCGGCGCGCTTGCAGTCGGCTTTTATAGGCGGAGACGCCGTGTGGTAGGCTTGGCCGGCGCGTTACGCGTGGCGTGATTGCGTGGCGGCCGAGGGACGCGTCGCCCATCCTTCACTGCGCCGCCCGTGAGGCATCAATGGAGGCTGACCGGCGCGGCAGCGCGCGGCAGCTTTGGCATTGATTCGCCGCGGGAAACGAGGCGATGAGGACAACGAAGGGGCGAGAAGAGAGTAGAGTCGCTGACGCGGCGGGCCCGCGGCTCTTCGCGCCAAAAACGATTCGTCCGGCGCCCCCGAGCGACCCCAGCGCGCCGGGTTCGGGTTGGGTCCGCCGGCGCCAATTTCGGCCCGAGCCGGCGAAAATAGGCTCTTGGGACGCGACTGGGCCGATTTTTTGGCGCCGGCGGACGAAAAAACCGCCTTGGGGGCCTTCTTGGGGCGCGGCTGGAGATGCTCTTAGCCTCATCCACGCGATTGCGAAGATTGTGGCTAAAGTTTTTAGTACTTGGTTTCTTCGTGAACCGGGCAAAGTTCAACTTTCCCGGCGACGTCGCCTCCACGGTCACCATCGCGCCTCCCGTCAAGGTTGTCTCACTGGTGGAGGAGACCGAGCACCGCTTGGCCCAGGCATAGCTCTCGCACGAGCACGCGAATGACGTCTTTGTGGCCGCACTCCCTCCAGGAAGACCCTCAGTTCCTCATAGAAAACCGAGCGTTCTTCGAGTCCATGGAGCACGAGCCCCTAGATGGTGGCCCTCTTCAAGGCCGAGCGTGATGAGGAGATGCTCGACGAGGATGAGAAGATGCTCGACAAGCGTTCTCCAATTTTTCTCTATCCTCTACACAAAATGGATTTGGGTAGCCCAAAATGTTGTCTGCTATTGGAAATGTTGTTTGCTATTGGAAATGTTGTGGTTAAGTAAGAATCTTCGATCGTTTTTCATAATGAACCATGGATGATGTTACGGTTGTCGCCAAAGCCCGTCCGGGGACGCAACATATGTGGCTCGCAGCCCAGGCGGCCGTGGCCACGAACTCGCTCCCTGATCCCAGCTACAACCACACGTTTTTTATCTCCTTCACCGGAGCAGCTCGATCGGCCTTGAGCAACTGGATCGCCCGGGTCACGGGGAAGGACCAGTCCACCGAAAGAATAACGGCGAAGTGACGGAAAAAAGGACCGGATGCATCCCCTGTCTACGCAACGCCTGGCGCCCGTCCCCAGCGCTAACGCCAGCGCCAACCACCAGCGCGCGCTTCTCCCGCCGTCTCCTCTGCTTCGGCCACGGACCAACACCAGGTCCTCGGCGTCCGCCAGATCGGCGCCGCGCGCCGTCTCGCCCGCGACCCCAACCACCGCTGCCACCAACGACCCGGACGCCGGCGCGCAGCCAGGTCAGTTGCCAGCCACCATGAACCAGCTCGTGTCTTTTGACTGACAATCACCCAATGCCATGACTGAACTGGACACTGAAACGTGCGTGCGTGCGTAGATAAGTGGGCGGAGTTCGCGGCGCGGGTGTCCGGCGAGTGGGACGGCTTCGGCGCGGACTTCACGGTGGCCGGCGAGCCGGTGGAGCTGCCGGCCAACGTGGTGCCGGACGCGTACCGCGAGTGGGGGGTCCAGGTGTTCGACTGGCAGACGCAGTGCCCCACCCTGGCCGACCCCGCCGCGCCGGGCGCGCTCCACTACCGCCTGGTCCGCCTCCTGCCCACCGTCGGCTGCGAGGCCGACGCCGCCACCGTGCACACCTCCCACCAGCGCCACGTCTCCTCCGCCACCGCCTTCGCCTACGGCGGGGGCGCCTACGTGGCCACGTGGCCCAAGGGCCCGGCGGCCGTGCTGGAGGTGGAGCACTGCATCTGCCACCCGGACAACGCGGAGGTGCGGGTCAGGCTGGTGCAGACGGTGGCGCTGGCCAAGGACGAGGCCCGGCTGCGCGGCGTCAAGGTCTTCTCCGAGCAGTGGTACGGCCCCTACCGCAACGGCGACCAGCTCGGCGGCTGCGCGCTCCGCGAGTCCGCCTTCGCCGCCGGGGAGAGGCTCGCCGCGTCGGAGGTGGTCGGGCAGTGGGAGAGCGCCGCCAGGTTCTCCGGCGCGCTGGACCCCGTGACGGTGAGCATCCTTCTCTTGCACGTACCGCACATCCAGTCCATCGAAGAAGATAGCCGTGCGTGACATACTGACATGCCTGATGTGCAGGGCAAGTTCGCGGGGCTGGAGCCGGATCGCGAGCCGCGGAGGACGGCGAGGGACGGTGCCGGCGTGGTGACGCTGCTGCCGAAGCAGCTGTGGAGCTCGCTCAAGGTGAGCGGCGACGGCGACGTGGTGTGCGAGGTCGGGTGGCTGCTGGGCCACGGCAGCGCGGTCACGTCGACGTGCGTCCTCTCCAGAGACGGAGACGTCAAGGTAAAAAATATTCCCGCTTGCTGCTATGCGGCGAAAATACATTTCTTTATTACTGTACTTACAGTGTTGCCTGGCTCGTCTGTAGGAGATAGCCGCGGCGCAGGAGACCCGGGTGTCGGAGGCCACCTGACCTGAGCCAGGACAGTACTCCTTCAGGTTTCATCAGATCTTTACATAGAAAGTGAAGAAAAATATAGCACTTACACATATAGAATAGCCATACTCATACTGTAAATCTGTCATCTACTAAACAAATTGGTCTCTGCAAAATCATGAACTGGTGTGCTGTGCCAGCCCTTTGTTGCCCTGGCTTACCAAGTGTAGCCACAGAGCTTCTGAGGCTGCTTGATGATGATCTGTGCAGATAGCATAATTTGAGAAATTATAACAGTACTAAGATCAAACTTGGGGAATATGGCATTTCATGAAGACGGGTTTTTCATTAGACACAAAGTACACAACTGACCACACAAAGAACAAACGAACTGGACGCACGCCCGACTCTTACTTCCACCTGCTGGATAACAGCTAGTCTTGCAGCCATATGAACCAGGACACAACCACTTACTATATGTAACCCACGACACGACGCTGTCTCTCACAATGACTGTACTGCTAGCTAGCCCAGCTTATTTCCGATAAATGCCGCCGAAATGATCGACTAGTTCTCTTCTCGTACTTTGGAAGTACATGCCCACAGCCCAATTTGGGCCGTGGACATAATGGCAATGAGAAGAGAACAAAATCTGTGCATTAATGTACTTGAGGTGCATCTCTCAAGGTCACATTCAGACTGGTTTCCATTGTTGGACGCCCCAGTGCAATATTGCCACCATTGGTGTTGCCTTGCATCATGGCTACAAATTCGGCATAATCAATTTGACCGTCCTGAAAAACAAAGATAATACCCATTCATTAGATTCAGCTGGTTTTTGACAAACAAATCAGCGGTGATGTATGTCATGCTGAAAATAACACTACAATCTTTCTCATAGTATTATCCAGCTAAGATCACTATTACAAAGTTGATTTTTTAAGTAGTAATGAGTTATTATTACTTTTTTTTGCAACATTATGCAGATACCAAAGTCTGTATGTAATCCGAGATCTATGTGTTCCGTGCTGTTGCTATATAGACTTTGTTTTCCTTTGAGCTGCTGAGACACTGGGTATTAGGCGCAGCTGGTGGTAGATACCCAATGCCACCAAGGACAAAGGTGCAATTTCACAAGTTAAATGGGTCTTAGAATTAAGACCCGCTGCAGTGGGTATCAAAGATGCAAGTCCCAAAACACTACAAATGTCTAAATTGGCTAAATATGCCTAACACTGTTTGCTGTCGCAAAAGTGTTACAGGTTCTTCATGAGTCAGAACCACAGTTAAATGATACTATGATACTAACAATTAACAAGCATGCCATGATATTCTAGAGTGGGATAATTGACTTACATTGTTCTGATCGGCCTCTAAAATAATCTCTTCAAGGAGAGTGCCCTCCATGTTATATTCTGCACAGGCTTGTTGAAGCTTGTCGACTGTGATATAGCCACTGCCATCTTTGTCAAAATATGTAAAAGCTGCCTTCAAGTGTTCTTCCCGCTCTATCTTGTTTAGAGGCATGGTTGCAGCAATAAATTCTTCATAGTTTATGGTTACATCAGTGTCTGTATCAGCCTGAAAAAGGTTCAGACAGATTAGATGAAGTAGGACAGCAATGCAGACAATATCCTACCAACAAATAAAGAAATGCATGTTATATATATTATTACTGCATACTATATATGTACAGCTTAGGCATTTTTCAGCAAAAAAAAAATGCCATATGTAATCACAGCAATGATATCTATTGATTAGGCCTTTTCCAACAGAGTATATCCCAGAACCACATAAGAATTGAAGAATATGGATGAGCCTTCGTAATAATCATTTACACATTCCAAACATATGGATGAGCCTTCGTAATAATCAGAAGCACGCACTTACCGCTTCCATTATATCACAAATCTCGGTATCCACCAATTCAGTGCCATATCTTGTTAAACCTTTTCTAAGCTCACCAAAAGTGATTACACCTCTATTTTTTATGTCCACTGTCTTGAATAATTCTCTTAATCCAGCAATCTCCTCTTCTGAAAGACGCTCAGCTATCACCTGGGAGCATATAAAGTGTCACAGAAGAAACAGGGCCGTACTGTTTACAAAATTGATAGATGTAGGACATAATGAAACAAATTATATTCCAGCATAATGCCTAACCCACACAGTTGAATGCCAAAATCAAAAGCATATTCCCTTTCTGCAGCAAGAAATTCAGGTGGTGAGACTAAATCAGCAGCTCAAATAAACTTGCTCGCATGGCATCAGTGGAGTCCATTCATGACCAATGGCATGTTCGTGTGAACTGTAATGTCAACTGATGATTCACAGTAACTATGCATGTGCCATACACTAACATATTACAGGAAAATCCAAACAAATCAGAGCCATGATCCATCAAGACCATTATACTACATAAAGTTAATATTCTACCAAAATTTCAACTATTACATCCAAAGATGTGAAATGGAAAAAATTGCAGAGAAAACTCACTCTCAGAGCCAATTTCTGTAGATTGTTCATTGCAGAAAACCGCTTGAGCCGAGAGATAACACTAGGATCCAAAACTCCGTCAGTGGCCACCCCATTTTGGCAGATCCAAGGATGCCCTGGCATTAACATATAATTGGTAAAAAAGTACAAATGGAAAATGTTCGTGACTACTAAAACAATGTGCAAGGGTGAAGAAATAGATAAAATATATAGTACTTACGTAGCACTTCATGGGCTTTCAAACGCTCTGAAGGGCAATTGCAAAGCATTTTTCTTATAAGATCCTTTGCACCGTCAGATATCTTAGGCCAAGGGTCTGATTCCAAATCAAGGTGCCCCTTCAGAACTGCATCAAATATGCCTTTCTGCGTATCTGATAAAATCAATATTGATTATTTTAGCAATTCCAAAGACAGTAGACTCAAATTTAACACCAGAGTTTAAAGAAATCACCTGCCCAAAATGGTGGAACCCCACATAGCAATACATAGAGTATCACTCCAGCTGACCACACATCGGATTCTGGCCCATAGCGTTTGTGCAATACCTCAGGAGCAACATAGAATGGGCTGCCAACTAGCTCACTGAAAACCTGACCTGAATTGGTAAATTAGCAAAGTTAGTAAAGAAAAACAATAATTTATTCAGAAAATAACAACACTTTACACACGGGATGGGTACATATAATGCAGATACGGCGACTATAAGCTAATATTCATATGCATTGTTGAATCGACAAGATATACCAACTCCTGATGTGTTAGTGAACATTCATGTCAAGATGTTATATACTGGTTTGAATGTTGAAGTGGCTGCTCGTATAATGTTCTTTAAGGGTGCAGCAGAGATGTAACTGAATATGTCCACCTTTCAGTGTCAACAAAATAGTATACATCAAAAAAGAAAGAAAAACAGTATGGCATTTATTTGTTGCTTAAAAAAATCCTCTACATGCATCAAAATTCAATACCATACCTGGCTTGAAGTAGACGGATAGGCCAAAATCAATTGCTTTTATGGACAGGTCATCATCTTCGTCAAGGAGGAGGAAATTTTCTGGCTTGAGATCGCGGTGCATCACACCAAGTGAATGGCACATAGCCACAATGCTGACAACAATTCTTGTAATCTCTGCAGCCTTCATCTCACTGTAACGGCCATTCCCCTGAATTCGGTCAAAGAGCTCCCCGCCAGGCAAGAGCTCCATCACGATGTGGACCGCCTGCACGTCCTCATAGACATCCTTGATCGAGACAACGTTCTTGTGTCCCGACAAATGGTGCATTATCTGGATCTCGCGGCGCACATCTTCGACATCCACCTTGGTGATGAGCTTGCGCTTGAGGATGGTCTTGCACGCAAAGTCGCACCCTGTACTTATCTCGGTGCAGAGGTACGTCGTCCCAAACTGGCCCTGCCCAAGCTTGCGGCCAATGATATAATGCTCCCTGAGGTCCGCCGTCTTGCGCCCAAGGACAGAGATGGATGTCGGATCCAACCCTTGCCTCAGAACACCAGCGGCGGTGGGCCTAAACGAGTCGGCATCGGGCCATGGCCTGTCGGACTTCGTCAAGTCCGAGTAGCGATCCTCTTCTATCCCATCGGCATACCTAGAAGCAGGATGCTCCCTGGGGAACCGACTGTAGTAATCGTTCCCGGGGGTCCCATTCTGATTACCCATAACAACGACACCCTCTGCAAGCTGAAAGTTCGAGTCTCTCACAATTGTTAGGTCCTTAAATAGGTAGAGAAACCTGGAGACCTGGTAGAATTTCTCGCCGAGGAGGAAATCCAGAACCTGACATTACACAATAAGAAACTTGGTCAGCAACCCATATCTATCACTGGACGGCAAGCAAACCAGAGCAAAACTTGAATTAACCAGGGGAGGAGGAGGTGGAGACCTTGGGAAGGCGTCTCTCCTCTGGGCGAGGAGATCTCCGGTGTGAGGACTTCCACCACGGGACCTGGCCCGCTAAATAGCCCAAGCTTCTCTGCTCCGCACTACACGAAATCCAACCCAACTAAACCCCACGCGAAACACGAGACCTCCGTTCCCCCGCACACCAAACCAAACCCTCGGGGCCGGAAGAGTTCCTCCCAAAGGCAGCTTTTTCTTCCGCAAAAGCTCCCTCCGGCAGGAAATCCCCACGCCGAGGGTCTCCAATGCCGCACACCTGTCCGCCGACCCGAACCCCGCGGCCGCAAACAGCTGGAGCCGACCACGGATCGGCGGGAACCGACGAGGAGCAGCTGGCCGACGGCTGGCCGCACGGCGAATCTGGCCCGCGGCGCACGAAATCTCCGCCGCGGGAACGCTAAACCGGGGGGCGCACGAGGACGGCGGGCGGCGAGCTGGACTGGAGCGAGCCGAGCACGGGGAGGATCGCGCCGAGGGGGCGGACACGGATTCTCCGGTTCCGGAGGGGCCAAAGCGCAAAACGGGTGGGAGGAAAAAATTGCAGAGGGGAGAGAAGAGGAGGGCAGGCGGGGGAGGTCCGGGTTTTATAGCCCGGCCGGGGAGGGGGGTAGGTGCGACTCTCGGTGAAATTTCGCAGTCAAATTATTTCTCTTTTTTGAATTTCGCAAGTCAATTTTTTTTTCTCTCTGTGGATTTCGTAATGGTCAATTTTGATTTACCTTTTTG
The DNA here is from genome assembly GCA_902687465.1 of Secale cereale. Taxonomy (NCBI): domain Eukaryota; kingdom Viridiplantae; phylum Streptophyta; class Magnoliopsida; order Poales; family Poaceae; genus Secale; species Secale cereale. The sequence goes on along the minus strand of LR738713.1, from coordinate 819,563,232 downwards.
GAATTCCGTAGTCACGGTCCAGGAGCCTCTTTCTTTTTTAGTCCTCCACGCCTACAGAAACCAGGGGCTTTGCCAGAAAAGAGGACAGAAACCAGGGGTGGTGAAAGTATTTGGCCTTTTCCCTATAAAAAACTGTACTTATTTGGCCTTTGGTGGCATGAGACGGCGGGCACGGCTCACAAACGGTGTTCTCCTCCTTCGATTTCCGTTCTTTCTAGAGCACGGTTTTTTTGGTCTAGTCTGGTTTCTTTATCCGCGGTGCAAATCAACCATAGTTAGCGTGTCTGACTCCTTTTGGAAATTGGGAAACTACGGCAGTGGATTGCAGAAGATTGTACTCCTGCTGGATGAAGTGGTGCTTGGTTTGGAGGTTGGAGTTGCTTGTTGTCTACTTTGGCTCTAACTTATGCTTGCTTCCCCATTTTGGAGGGAACATTTTCTACCGTGTTGGAATCTCTAGTGTTTATGGCTTTTGGAATTGGATTACAGGTGTCTGACGAGAATGTGAGATGATTTGTTTGGATAAGCCAGAATATCACAGCAAAGGTTATTCCACGATTTTTTTTCTGTCGCAAAAAAAGGTTATTCCATGATTGTTTGTGTTTTCAGGGAGCTGTGGCATGTACAAGTACTTTTAGATACTTTTCCGCTAAATTATACTGACTGTTGATCTGGAAAACCGGATAACAGTATTTTGTTTATGTGTCAAAGAAATAGTAAGAGCAACTCTAACAGTTTCTGCTTCCTCGAAAAAAAACTTTAACAGTTTCTCTAAAAGCGGACCAACATGTGGTTGGATGGTTAGAAGGAGTGGTATCTCGTATCCCATGTCCATCAGGGTTCAAGTTTTGTACTTGACACTGGCACTCATATTTTTTTTGGCTATGCGTATGTATGAACGTCTGCGCCTTAAAAATAATTCTCCCAAAAACTCCCCCTAAAAGTGCTTTTACAGGATATCTATAAATTTAGGAGAAGTTTCTTGAGAGCTACTTTTATGAGGTAACGTAAACTTTTTTTCTTAAATATTTTTTATTTTATTTTTCATTAAACAAAACTAGATAATGACTTAGGGCCCGTCGGTCAATGACACATTTGACGGCATTCCGGCGATGTGGCGGTGGCGCGGCGACAACACGACGGTTTGACGGAGAAGCTGCGGCGGCACGGTGGTTTTCTGGCGACACGACAACGGTGTGACAGCTTCCCGGCGGGGCAGCGGCCATGCGACGGTTTTCTGGCCAATTAAGGCGGCACGGTGGCTTTCCGACAATGGGGCGGCAACGACACTGCGGTTTTTCGAAGAAGCGGCGGCGGCAAGGTGGCTTTCCGACGACATGACAACGGTGCGGCAGCTTCCCGGCGGGGCAGCGTCGACGCGGGGGTTTTCGGACCAAGTGGCTGCCACGGGGCAACAACAAAACACATCGGTTCTCCAGCGAGGCGGCGGCACAGTGGCTTTACGACGGCTTTCCACGGGGCCACAACGACACAGCGACTTTCCTGCTACGCATCGGATGTCCAGCTGGGAGCCGAGCGGCGCGACGGTTTCGGGCGGGTACCGTATGCCATAAGTTTACGGGAAGCAAAACTTTGCCTAATCTCATTCGAAGTTGAGATCAAATTCACAAAAAAGAAACTAAAGTAGTGATCTAAATGGCCTTATATTTATGTACACAGGGAGTAGTTATTTTATAGATACAAGATTTGCTAGAGTTGCTCTAACTAATTGTCTGTTTGTTCAGATGATCACCCTCAGTCTGTCTTCTTCCACCATGACGTTGTCGTCTCTGGTCGGACCATCATCCTCTCCAACCATTGGCGTGGGCATTCCTTTCGAAGCCTCACTCTTGCGACAACACCAACCCTCATATCATGTGCGTCAGAATCGCATCCATCACCATTGAACTCTTGAATCGGTTTGAAGTGCCTGACACCAAATGTCCTCACCGCTTTCGCACGGCTATAAATTCTAACCTCACTGCGCCTGAGCCGGCAAGAATCCACACCGGAGCTCCATCACCTCCGTCCCATCGGACAAACTCAAGAAGAATTAGAGCCGGAAAGGTCCACTCGAGATGAAGTGTCGTCGTCTATTCAAACACCGCCTTGCAAGGAAAAAATCAGTGTCAAAAAACGTCTTATATTATGACACGGAAAGGAAAGTCGGAGACTCGGATCCCCGCATCTCACGAAAGGAGGGGATTAGTACGAATGTCATCTCACGAAAGGAGGGGATTAGTACGAATGTACGACACGCGCGTGATGTCGCGTGTTCCAAGTCAAGCTGTTGGGTAGACGGTGCCGGTCGCCCTTGGGACGCACGAGGCGAGGTGCGTTTCAGCTTTGCTGGACACGTACCACCTGAACTCTGAAGCCCTCGCGAGTCGCGACGGCCACATGCACCGGCCGGACTCGAGCAGCGGGGATGGAGCGGCGGAGCCACGACACGGCCACATGGTCTGGTCTGGTCTGGTGGTGTACAGCCGTCACAATGCGCCATTCGCTTCCCGTGACTCCACGTACAGCATCGAGCACGTCGCGGCCCCGACCCGATCGCCGCTCCGCTTTCGTGCAGTTCCCGGCCGAGCGACCGGCGATGGGTAACGTGAGAGGGCATGGTCAGATCAGAGCAATTTCAACGGGCCGACCCAAATAAACGACGATTTTGTCCGTTTTTTATTCGTTTGGATCGGCAAAGCGGACACGGACGTTGGCATTTTCGTTTGGATCGGCGTGTGCGCCTAACGCTGACCCAACCCATTTTAACGGCGCTAGAAAATAATAATGCATGCATATTTAAAAGTAAAAACATCATTAATTAAATATTAAAGCCGGCAACGAAGGCCGGCTAGAGTCCACGCTCCACATTTGCATTTAAGAAAAATAAAATAAAAATTAAACAACGAGGCGGCGGGCTGCCCTAGGTGTCGTCGTCGTCGTCCTCGGGATCAGTGAGGTCGATGCGCGTCGACGCCGGGCGGGCCCAAGGGAACGCCTTGTTCCACAGGGCGTTCATGTCCGGCGCAGGCTGTTCAGCCGACTGTGCTGCCGCGGCCTGGCGCGCCTTCTCCTCGACGTCGCGCTCGAGCATCTCGAGGTACTCGCCGTCGTGCTCGAGCATCTCGAGGTACTCACCTTCGTGGCGCTTCTCGGCCAGTCGTCGCTGGCGCCAATGCTCGAGGTACGCCGCCTCCTGGGCCGGCGTTGCCTCAAGCCAAACCAGTGGCACGCTGACCCACTCGCAGTACTCCCGTCCAGGAGTAGCGCTCGATGGGGGATGGCTCCGGCTCGACTTTCACATGCTCTGGCGTCGCAGGAGGGGACGGCGGAGTCACCGGCGGTACGACGCAGTCGCCCGCCGCGGAGAGGGCCATGGCCTCCGCAAGGCCGCCTCGTACGCCGCCTCCTCTTCCTCGATCGCCGCCACCCTGCGCCGCTCGTTCTCCTTCACTCTCCGGGTAGACGGCCACAAGGGCCTCCTGTTGGCGGCCTCCGCCTCCCGGTCCTCCTCGCGGACGACGAGCGGGGGCGGTGGCACGCCGCGGTCGACCTCGCGGACACCGCGTCGCCTCGCCTCCTCGTGCTCGAAGGCGAACCAGCGCGCCCAGTTCGGCGAGTCAGAAGCGTAGCCGGGGTCGCGGCGCTGCGCCGGCGTCAGCAGCGCCCGCCGGCGCCGCACCTCCTCCGTGTGCGCCCTCGCCGACCGCGGCGGCGCCAGCACTGGGATCCTCTTCGGATCCAATAGCCAGTCGTGCGACAGGGTGGCGTCGGGGTACGGCAGAGGCACGCGGTTCTGCCAATGCCACTCCGCCTGGTGCACCGGCACGGTCACGCGCTGGCTCTGCCGACGAGCTGGCGCCAACGGAGGAGGGGCAAACTCCCGGGGGAAAGGAATGGTGGGCGACTTGCCCTTCGCCTTGCTGCTGCCGACGCCGGAGAAGAGCCCCTTCTGGGATGGCTGGACGTGGCTAGGGTGGCTAGGGTTGCCGGCGACGGGGGATCAATGTGGCTAGACGAGGATGGGAAGCGGATGAGGACGGTCCGCCGCACGGTCGCCTTAAAAAAGAACGATCGCCGTCGATGATGCGTGGGCCCGAGGTCATAAATTAAGCTGACCGCGTGGCCAGCGGGTAGTTGGACGGCCGTCAGGTGGGGACACAGCGGACGTCGAGAAGGCGCCCATGGCGTCCGTTCCGCGTCCGCGCCGACACATTTCATACGTAAATTTGGATAGCAAATACGTCGGCGCGGACGCGAAGCGGACTCGATTTAGGTTTACGTCCACATGTTGGACCTCCTCTTTTATGAGCGCCGATCCAAACAAACGACGACGGATGAAATGGATCGGGCCATTGGAGTTGCTCTTAGCCGCCGTCCCCGTCGGGACACGATCGGACCAGGGGTCGCTACGCTGCCACCTTTCCAAAGCCATCCGTCGATCGCGATGGATGGCCTGCTGGACCCGAAAGGCGGTGACATGCCGATCTGAACCCACACCATAGCGACCGCGAGATCGAGATCGACTCGAGAGGACGTGACGTGACCGAACGCACGGCGCACCGCATTTGCTGCGGCGGAGACGGATTGTTTCTGGAAATATAAGCACAGATCACTATAGCACGAGATGATAGGGGAAATTGGGTGGGTAGCGAACACTACGGCACGAATAAGCTTCTGGAGTAAAGGATCGGCCTACTGTAAAGTGCGGTGCGTGGTGCGTGATGTTGATGTGCACCTATTCCTCCGACGTGGAGTATAAAGAAATCCAAATGGACGATGTACGTGCGGTGCCTTGGAAAGGTTTGGCTCTTTTTTCTATGATTACTAGGAAAAGAAACATTAGGTTCTTGTCTAAAGTAATCAGAGAAAGTTATGCCTTGTTCCTGGAATCGAAAGGTTAATCATATGATCATATCCGTAAATATATTCTTCCGCCGTTATGTGCCAAGAGGAGTGGCCATTTTAGCCCCGTCTACTTTTTTTTTTCTATTTCTGCAGAATATATGGAACCAATCTTCTTCTCTGTCTTTGCAAAATAAATTCGTGAATTAACTTTTTTTAAAGCGCAAAGAAAACTAAAAAACAAAGAAGTTACATCAAAATCCGAAGGGGGGGGGGGGGTGTCTTCCCTGCAAGCTGTTCCATCGCCGGAGCTAGGTCAGTAGGTTGTCGTGTTGTTGATCACAAACGGGGACTCATCAAGGTCAAGGTCCTCCAGGATCGGCGTCCTGGAGAACAAGTCGGCAATGCCGGAAGAGATGCAGGTTCTAGGGCCAGACGCCCATTATTTCTCACATGCCTCACTCTGATACTGCATGATACACTGACAGGATGGATTAGAGGTCAATGTGGGAAGATGTCGTGGTTGTTGCATCGACATACCCTGCAAGCAGGGGCGGGCCCAGCTCAATTCATGGATATTTAGATGAATACCCATTATTTTTGGCAAAACTACTCCCTCTGTCACATAATATAAGAACGTTTTTGGCACTACACTAGTGTAAAAAACGTTCTTATATTATAAGACGTAAGAAGTAATTCTTATACGTAGTGTATGTATGTGATAATACATGTACATACAATCGCGAACATCACGCGGGTACGAAGGTGGAAGTGGACCAAACATTTAGTCTCATTTACACAAGACACATAATCATCCCACCGCCGAGTGCACACTACTGCAACGAGCAGACCAGCTTATAGACAATGCCTTTTCTCTAACCGGAGTTGTTAGAAAGTCGGGGCTCCAGCTACCATCGATAGATCAAACGGTGTGTTTGATCTCCCCTATACACCTAGAAACGTCTTGTTTGGCTATGTGCGAGGCAAAAATTGGACGCATCCAGAGGCACTCAAGATGAAGGCGAGTTTTGCCTCGTAAAAGCAACTCTAGCAGAACTCGTGTTAGACTAAGTATATAATAAATATACGTGTTGTAACACAATTTGTATTTTGTATTGTTCCCTCTTATAAATATATGACAGCCGTGCCCACCTAGGGCATTGAGCATTGTTCCAAACCCTAGTTTGTTTAACATGGTATCAGACGACGCGTTCGATCCGCGCCGTGCTTCCGCCTCCTCTACCGCCGTCGCGTCGGACGCCGCCGCCGTGCCGCCTCCGTCAACCCTGGCAATGGACTCGCTGTTCATGGCGTCTGCACCACTCGCCTGGGCTCGTCCGGGATCACGCGTGCCTACGTCCCGATCACCCGCGCCCGCCTGCGATGCGTCCCGATCACCCGCCTCCTTCGACCCCGCGCAGCTCCCTCGGGATGCATCTGGCGCTCCCGCGCAGCTCCCTCGGGATGCATTTGGCGCTCCTGCGCGACTGCCCTACCCTGGGACTCAGCCCCCCTGATGCGTCGATCTACGCCGGGACTCAACCCCATGCTGTATCACCCTACGCCGCCGGGTCTCATGCTGTCACAACCCTAGTTCTGGTATGCACTAGGCTAGCTTTGGTGTTTGCATCATGTTTAAAGTTTCAAATGAATTTGAAATGGGGACATGTGAAAGCCTCAGGGATCTTTTTGAAAATGACCCAGATAAAAATTGCTCCAAAAGGGTCCAAGAAAATGTTCATGTTTCTCTATGAAAATATTGGTCAGAAGTAAAATTCAAACCAATATTTTTCGAAGCTCATAAATATTTATTTTGGGCATTTGGTTTTAATGCAATAATTATTTGCATTGGATATATTTTTTTTTAATATATGTCCAATAATTCTGGATTTTGTGAGGGGCTTTGGAATACTCTTTCTAGTCCCTACAAAATTTGTCAGAAGTTTTTAAATGATTTAGTTTAAATCAAAACAAATGTCAGAAATAGAAAATAAAAATAAAAGGGAAAACCTTACCTGTGCTAACCTGGTGGCCCATCTGCTTTGGCCCAGCAGCCGGCCCAGGTGACTGGCGTCGCCAGTCACCCCCAACCTCTCCCAGGAGGCCAGGGGAGCGTGCCCGACGCGTGCACCGCCGCGCCGCGCCACCTCCTCTCTCCCTGCCTGGCTGTTCCTCCACCGCTGCGTCTGGACGACGCCACACGCCCCCCAGACTCTCTCTCACTCTCCCCAGTCCTCTCCTCTCCCTCTCCCTTGCTTTCTCGCTCGGACCCGAGCGCTGCCATCCTCCTCCCTCCCTGCCTGGCTGTTCCTCCACCGCTGCGTCTGGACGACGCCACACGCCCCCCAGACTCTCTCTCACTCTCCCCAGTCCTCTCCTCTCCCTCTCCCTTGCTTTCTCGCTCGGACCCGAGCGCTGCCGTTCGCCGTTGCCGCGCCCACAGCCACGGCCTCGCCTCTCCGACTAGTCCACGGGTTTCGCCGTGTCCTCCTCGTCCTCCTCGTCGAGCCACGCACCTCCAGACTGCCTTCATCGTCGCCACCGTCGTCTTCTTCACCGCCGGCCGCCGTGGATCCCCACCGCTTGCACGTCGTCGTCCGGCCTCCCCCGAGCTCGCTGAGACCGCCGTCAGAATCGCCGTGAGCTCCTACCCCTGCTCCCCCTCTCCGCTCCCTCTCTCGCACGCCGCAGCTACCGTTTCGTCGACGACCGAGAACCACCGCCGCCTGAGCTCGTCGCTGACGCAGCTCCGGTGACCAATTGGTCACTCCGGCGTGCCCAACATGTTCCCCGCATCGCGTAGGAGCTATAGATGCTAGCGCCGCCCCGCCTAGGCCCCTGCAGCAACGGGCCCGAGCTCGACCGAGCTCCGGCCGCCGCCGCGAGCTCCGCTCCGGCGAGCTCCGCTCCGGCGAGCTCCGGCCACCCCGTGCCCTCCCGCTTGCTCCAACCGACGCGGACGAGCTCCAGCTCCTCGCCCGTGGTCTCCGCTGTCCAAATGGCCGCCGGAGCGACGTTTCCGATCACCTCCGCCGCATCTGTGGACGCCGGCGATGAGCCGTGGGTCAACTCCGGCGAGTTTGACCCCGGTTGGCCGGGTTTGACTCCCCTATGAGTCACTGACATGTGGGCCCTGCCCAGCTGAATTGTTGTTAGGATTAGTGTTAGTGATAATTAACTTTGTTAGTTAGAACTATGACACTGACAGTGGGGCCCAGCGCCTTAACCTTTTAATTAGTTTAGTTCTAAACCCCCCCCCCTGTTTAACCTGTGTCACTGACGTGTGGACCCCACACGTCAGGTTTGACTTGAGTCAGCGCTGCTGACTTGCTGACGCAAGCATGACGCAGTGCTGACGCAATAAACAATTTTCTGGAATTGTTTTAACTTAGGAAAATCCAGAAAATTGTTTAAATTTCAAAAAATCACAGAAATTCAACCGTAGCTCAGAATGAAATAATTTATATATGAAAAATTATCAGAAAATTCAATCTATCCATATGTACCAGTTTCATGCATGCTAAACCAACTTATACTTGTTGTATAGGTGAAAACACATAAATGGCACTTATAAATGTTAAATTTGGAGTTGCATTTGAACCCTTGGTTCAAATGGACTTCATTCAAATAAAATGCTAGTTGCATTAGCTCAAACAACATCACATTTTCATGCCATATTCATGCATCATATTGTTGCATATGCTTGTGTTTGATTATCGGCACCGTTCTTCTCGATAGGTCCAGCTCCGGAGACCGATCCAGAGTACATGTCAGAGGAGCAATGCTCTACACGTTGTTATACCAGGCAAGCAAACCCCCTTGTTCATTCCGATACAATCCCTCTCTCGCTCCTGCTCTCGGTTATTGCATTAGGACAACAACGATTCACCTGCTACTTTATGCTGCGGTAGTTGAACCCATTCCTCTGCATGACCTGTCATTGCCACAGTAAATAGTTGAAACCCACTAGCATGTGTAGGAGTTGATTGAAGCCATGTTGTGATCTTACCATGCCATGCCTGCTATTGCTTAGAGTGTGTCAGGTCTGATTCATTGGGAATGAATTGGAGTGCAGTGATATGTTCTGATGCTGAGAGTCAAGTGTGTGGACACGTTTTGGTAAAGGTAGCGGTGACAGGCCATGTAGGAGTACATGGTGGGTTGTCTCACTGGAACCGTCCCTAAGAACTGAGTTCTGTGTATGTTGTCCAATGACTAGTTACTACCACGCATTGGAATGCTTAAGTGCCCCTCTCGACTTATTAACCGACTTGGTCTCTGTCCAGGAGTTGCAACTAGTTTCTGATGTTTGTAGGTAGTGCTAGTAGTCTACTAAGTGGCACTCGGCCAGGTGGGCTTGGGACAGACTAGGCATCGTGGCACGATGTACCAAGCGTAGATCCATCCGGCGAGGTGGTCTTGGGAACCATGCGCACATCATTTGGGGCCGTGAGCGACACCCCGACCGGATCTCCTTACGGATGGAACCCGAATAGGCGATAAACCTGGACTAGAGTCTTGTGTGGTTAGTCAGGTCGTGGCCGACACCCTCGCCAGGCTTCGCTTGAAGGTTGCAGAGATACACGACGTGTACATGGCGGTAAGTGGCGAGAGCGTGTGTGAGAAGTACATCCCTGCAGGGTTATCATGATCTATTCGAATAGCCGGGTCCACGGTTATGGACTTCTTGGATGCTTACATGGTACATAGACAACTTGAAGTGGATACTATAAAAATACTCAAGACAAGTGTGAGTGCTATGGATGGCCTTCTCGTAGGGAAACGGGGATGAATCCATAGTGGTGTATTGTGTGGTGCTTAGTGCACTCGTGTGCGCCACCTCAAAAGAGTTACCGGCAGTCGTAGAACGGGATAGCCACTGAGTCAAAGCTGGCTTGCTGCAACTAAACCCCACTTGCCTTCTTGATACAAATGCATGTAAGATAGGATCTGATGTAAGTCTTGCTGAGTACCTTTGTACTCATGTTTGCTTAATTTATGTTTTGCAGATGAGACTGCTGGCTCACTAGTAGTTCCGCTTGGACTTCGACAAGTAGCTTGTTACCTCAGCTACGATCTTGGACGAGTGTTGTAGATAGTCAGGCTCTTCAGCCTTTTTCATTTGTAGTTGTCTGTACTCAGACATGTTATGCTTCCGCTTGTTGCTTGTATGCTCTGAGTGTTGGGTCATGAGACCCATGTTTGTAATATCTGGCTCCTCGGAGCCTAATGAATAAATACTTTGTTTCTTAGAGTCTTGTTGTGATGCCATGTTGTATTTGCACATATCGAGCATATTGTGTGTATGTTATTGAAATGCTTGGTATGTGTGGGATCCGACAACCTAGTTGTTTCCTCTTGGTAGCCTCTCTTATGGGGAAATGTCTCCTAGTGCTTCCACTGAGCCTTGGTAGCTTGCTACTGCTCCGGAACACTTAGGTTGGCCGGCATGTGTCCTTCTTCGTTCCTGTGTTTGTCCCTCTGGGAAATGTCACGCGTTTTCCCTTAAGTCCATGTAGCTTACTACGACTTGGGTCCATACGTTGATGACCGACACGTTCGTTGCAGGGTCATGTATGCATGTCCCTGTAAGTTAGTGCCACCTTGGGATTATAACTAGTCATGTCGGCCCGGGTTCTCTGTCATATGGATGCTAGCGACACTATCATATACGTGAGCCAAAATGCACAAACGGTCCCGGGCCAAGTAAGGTGGCACCCGTGGGAATACCGTGCGTGAGGCGGCAAAGTGATATGACGTGTTACATGCAGCGGCGCCGGCCTCAGGCCCCCAGGTACCCTACGGTGGGCTGTATCTAGCACCGTACGTCGCGCCGTCGCCATCGCCGTACGTCGCGCCGGTGCCATATGCTTCGTCCTCCGCGGTCCCCTACGAGGCACCATCCGGCGCGCCCTACGCGCTGCAGCCCTACGGCGTACCTCCTGCGGCGTCCTACGGTCATCACCAACAATACCGTGCGCCTCCGTCGGCCGATGCGCTGATTCCGTATCGTGCTCCTCCGACGTATGACTCGCAGCTCTCCGCACCGGTGGCTGAACCAGGGCCGTTCCACTTTGCTCATCTGGTGATGGTGAAGCTCTCTGCTGATAACTATCTCCTGTGGCGCGCTCAGGTGTTGCCGCTGATGCGTAGTCACTACCTTGAGGGGTATGTCGACGGTACGCTGCCGTGTCCCCCAGCCATGGTTCTGGTGCCCTCGGCCGCTGGTGGCTCTGTCATGGTGTCCAACCCTGCTCATCGTCGGTGGATCGCTCAGGATCAGGCTATTCTGGGTGCCATTCAGTCCTCGCTCACTCCGTCCATGGCTGGCATGGTGGTCTTTGCCGCGACGTCAAGGGATGCATGGGCCACCCTTGACTCCAGCTTCTCCTCGCAGTCGCTGGCACGTTCTTCTGCCATTGGTAACCAGCTGGGTGAGGTCACGAAAAATGATCTCTCCGTCACGGCCTTCTTCAACAAGGTCAAAAGTTTGGCCGATACATTGTCATCTATTGGGAAGCCTCTCCGTGATGAGGAGTTTACTTCGTTCATTCTCAATGGGCTTGATGAGGACTATGATTCTCTTGTTGAAAACATCAATGAACGTGACACACCGATGCCGCCTCGTGATCTCTACACACGCCTCCTCAACACCGAACAACAGCTTGCTGCCCGCTGCTCCGTCGGCGTCTACACAGAGGGTCCTTCTGCGAACGCTGCTCTCCGCGGGGGTGCCCGTTGTGCCAAGAAGAAGGCGCCGCCGTCCACGGGCAACCAGCCCCGTCCGCCCGCTCCACCTCCTCCCACAGCCGGCCGCAAGCGGCTACAGTGCGAGGCGTGTGGTGGTGGGGTTGAGTGTCAGCTTTGCGACATTGAGGGGCACTTGGCGTCTCGCTGTCATCATCGCTTTAAACGTGATTTCCTTGAACAATGGGAAGGGTAACGAGAAGCAAGTTGCTCTCGCTACATAGGATCCTGGGTTCACTCCTTCGTATTTGGTGGACCTTGCATGGTACATGGACACATGCGCCACTGACCATTTGACGAGCCAGCTTGACAAGCCGGCCACCCGCCAGGCCTACACCGGTCATGATCAGGTCCGCACTACCAATGGATCAGGTATGCCCATCTCACATGTTGGTCAGGCATCTCTTCTTTCGCGTACCACTAAAACCTTGCGTCTTCTTGATGTTCTTCGTGTTCCTTCCGTCACACGTAGTTTACTCTCAGTTCCTAAATTAACTCGTGACAACAATGTGTTTGTTGAGTTTCACCCTTTTCATTTTTTTGTTAAGGACTGGGACACGAGGGACGTTCTACTTAGTGGTCGAGCTCGCGATGGATTATATGCGCTTGATGTGCCACGAGTCCATACACGAGTTACTTAGGTTTTCAGTGGTGTTCTGGTGTCATCGTCGCAGTGGCATTCTCGCCTTGGCTATCCTGCCACTCCCATTGTGCTCCATGTGCTTCATCGTCATAGTCTTCCCATTGAGTCGAGTAATAAGGAGTTTCTAGTGTGTGATGCCTGTCAACAAGGCAAAAGCCATCAGTTGCCTTTTTCTGTATCGAGTCGTGTTGTCAAGGCTCCTCTCGAACTTGTGTTTTCAGATGTGTGGGGCTATGCCCAAACTTCTGTCAGTGGTCACAACTATTATGTCAGTTTCATCGATGATTTCAGTCGCTTTACTTAGATTTATCTTATTAAGCGCAAATCTGATGTGTTTCATGTCTTTATGCAATTTCAAGCACATGCTGAGCGGTTGCTTAAGCACAAAATTATCAATGTTCAATCCGACTGGGGGGGGGGGGGTGAATATCGTAATCTCAGCACCTTCTTTCAGAAGCTTGGCATCTCACACCATGTGTCTTGTCCTCATACACATCAGCAGAACGGTGCAGCTGAGCGCAAGCACCGTCACATAGTTGAAACTGGTCTAACACTTCTTGCGCATGCCTCTGTTCCTTTTCGGTTCTGGAGCGATGCTTTTGTCACTGCTTGTTTTTTGATAAATAGGACTCCCACATGACTTCTCCACATGAAGTCTCCTCTCGAGGTGTTGCTTCATGAAACTCCAGATTACTCTTTCCTCAAAGTGTTCGGCTGTGCGTGTTGGCCACATCTTCGTCCGTAAAACAAACATAAATTTGAGTATCGATCAAAAAAATGTGTGTTCCTTGGGTACAGTCCTCTTCACAAAGGTTACAAGTGTCTCCACATTCCGACGAATCGTGTTTACATTTCCCGTGACGTTGTGTTCGATGAGACTGTCTTCCCTTTTTCCACGTTCACACCATCCACTGATACTCCCGTCACCGAGTTGCACTCTTTTCCAGTTTTGCCTGATCAATTTGTGGATGTTGCATATTCTCCTCTATTGTTACCTAACCATGGTGCAGGGAATGGACGAGGTGCGCGACTTGAGCTTCTTGAGGATGATACTGAGGTCTCACCTGCGCCAGCCGCCGCTACGCCGACCGCTCCTGCTGCTACGCCAGCTGCTCCTGACGTCGATCGCGCGTGCATGGGACATGCACGTGGATCCGACGAGGCACTCACGTCGCCTGGGCCGGCTGACCCAGCAGCGTCGCCTGGGCCGGCTAACCCCAATGTGATGTCGCCTGGGCTGGGTCGCCTGGGCCGGCTGACCCCGCGGCGCTATCGCCTGGGTTGCCTGGGTCCGTAGCCTCGCTATTGCCTGGACCGGCTGACCCCGCGGTGTTGTCGCCTGGGTCGGCTGATCCCGCGACACTGTCACCTGTGCGGATGGCCTCGCCAATTGTTGCTTTGAGTGGGTCATCATCTCCTGGCTCGTCCTCGTCGATCACGCCCGGTCTGTCTTCGCCGACCACTCCAGGCGATAGTGGCTCCTCTGTGGTGGCTGCTCCACCGCCACCTCCGCGTGTCGTCATGCGTCCTCATACTCGCAGCAAGAGTGGCATCTTCAAACCAATGAAGTGCACTGACGGCACTGTTGCGTGGCTTGCGGCCTGTATGGCGCATACTGAGGCCGACCCTACGACTGAACCACGACATTTTTGGGCAGCACTTGGCATTCCACATTGGTATGCTGCGATGGAGCAGGAGATTCATGCTCTTCAACAAAACAACACTTGGTGCCTGGTTCCACCTCCATCTGGTGTCAATGTCATTGACTCTAAATGGGTATTCTAGGTGAAGAAACATGCTGATGGTTCCATTGAGAGATACAAGGCACGTCTGGTTGCCAAGGGATTCAAACAACGACATGGCATTGATTATGCAGACACATTCAATCCTGTTATTAAACCAACCACTATTCGTGTTCTTCTCTCCTTGGCTGTTACTCGAGGATGGTCGCATTGACAACTTGACGTTCAGAATGCTTTTCTCCATGGAGTTCTGGAAGAAGAGGTTTATATGCGCCAGCCACCTGGTTTTGTTGATCCTGCTCAGCCACATCATTTGTGTCATCTTGTCAAAGCTCTTTATGGTCTGAAGCAGGCCCCTCGTGCATGGCATGCACGTCTTGGCGCTGCTTGCTACCTCTTGAGCTTGCGTTGTATTCCCTCGAAGAGGAAAGGGAGATGCATCCCAGTAGCGTAAGTATTTCCCTCAGTTTTTGAGAACCAAGGTATCAATCCAGTAGGAGACCACGCGCGAGTCCCTCGCACCTGCACAAACAAATAAGAACTTCACAGCCAATGCGATAAGGGGTTGTCAATCCCTTTACGGTCACTTACGAGAGTAAGATCTGATAGAGATGATAATTATATTTTTTGTATTTTTGGTTTAATAAAACAGCAAATAAAAGCAAGAAAAGTAAAGTAGATGTAGATTGATAAGTTGAGAATAGACCCGGGGGCCATAGTTTTCTCTAGTGGCTTCTCTCATGATAGCGGTATTCTACGACGGGTAAACAAATTATTGTCGAGCAATTGATAGAAAAGCGAATAATTATGAGACTATCTAGGCATGATCATTGTATATAGGCATCACGTCCGAGACAAGTAGACCGAAACGATTCTGCATCTACTACTATTACTCCACACATCAACCGCTATCCAGCATGCATCTAGTGTATTGAGTTCATACGAATAGAGTAACACCTTAAGCAAGATGACATGATGTAGAGGGATAAACTCAAGCAATATGATGGAAACCCCATCTTTTTATCCTCGATGGCAACAATACAATACGTGCCTTGCTGCCCCTACTGTCATTGGGAAAGGATACCGCAAGATTGAACCCAAAGCAAAGCACTTCTCCCATTGCAAGAACTATAGATCTAGTAGGCCAAACCAAACCAATAATTCGAAGAGACTTGCAAGGATATTATGAGCACACATAAAAAGTTCAGAGAAGAACCAAATATCTTTCATAGATAACCTAGATCATAAACTCACAATTCATCGGATCTCGACAAACACACCGCAAAAAGAGATTACATCGAATAGATCTCCTCGAAGATCGAGGAGAACTTTGTATTGAGATCCAGAGAGAGAGAAGAAGCCATCTAGATACTAGCTATGGACCCGAAGGTCTGTGGTAAACTACTCACAACTCATGGTGAGGGCGATGATGATGATGGTGAAGGCCTCCGTGATGGATCCCCTCCTGGAACAGGCTCCAAGATGGGATCTCCACGGGAACAGCAGCTACGGCGGTGGAATTAGGGTTTTCTCTCTGCGTATGGAGTTTCTGGGCTACATAGGTATATATAGGAAGAAGGAGGGCACAGGGGCCATGTGGGCCAGCCTCGAGGCAGGGGGCGCGCCCTGGGAAGGGGGGCGCGCCCCCCACCCTCGAGGGCAGGCCCCTTGCCCCCTGACTTGGTCCTGACGTTTCCCGAGCGTGATTTCCTCCAAAAATATCTCTCGCGAAGGTTTCATTCCGTTTGGACTCCGTTTGATATTCCTTTTCTGCAAAACCCTGAAATAGGCAAAAAACAGCAATCTGGACTGGGCCTTTGGGTTAGTAGGTTAGTCCCAAAAATGATATAAAAGTGAATGATAAAGCCCATTAAACATCCAAGACTTCATAAATAATAGCATGGAACAATAAAAAATTATAGATACGTTGGGGACGTATCAAGCATCCCCAAGCTTAATTCCTGCTCGTCCTCGAGTAGGTAAATGATAAAGAAAGAATTTTTGATGTGGAATGCTAACCAATATAGCTTTTCAATGTAATTCTCTTAATTGTGGCATGAATGTTCAGATCTGAAAGATTCAAGATAAAAGTCTATATTGACAGAAGAAATAACAATACTTCAAGCAATACTAACAAAGCAATCATGTCTTCTCAAAATACTATGGCTAAAGGAAGTTATCCCTACAAAATCATATAGTCTGGCTATGCTCCCTCTTCATCACACAAAATATTCATATCATGCACAACCCCGATTTCAGCCAAGCATTTGTTTTCATACTCTATTTTTTTCAAACCTTTCAACTTTCACGCAATACATGAGCGTGAGCCATGGATATAGCACTATGGGTGGAATAGAGGTGGTTGTGGAGAAGACAAAAAGAGGAAGATAGTCTCACATCGACTAGGCATATCAATGGGCTATGGAGATGCCCATTAATAGATATCAATGTGAGTGAGTAGGGATTACCATGCAACAGATGCACTAGAGCTAAATATGAATGAAAGCTCAAAAAGAAACTAGTGGGTGTGCATCCAACTTGCTTGCTCACGAAGACCTAGGGCATTTGAGGAAGCCCATTGTTGGAATATACAAGCCAAGTTCTACAATGAAAATTCCCATAAGTATATGAAAGTGACTAATCATGAGACTCTCTACAATGAGATCATGGTGCTACTTTGAAGCACAAGTGTGGAAAAAGATAGTAGCAATTGTCCCTTCTCTCTTTTCTCTCATTTTTTTGGAGGGGCTTTTCTTTTTTTATTAGCCCCTCTCTATATTTTTTTGGGCCTTCTCTTTTTTTATTGGCATTTCCTCACTCGGTACAATGCTCTAATAATGATGATCATCACACTTTTTGTTACAACTTGAAATTACAACTCGATACTACAACAAGTATGACTCTACATGAATGCCTCTGGCGGTGTACCGGCATAAGCAATGAATCAAGAGTGACATATATGAAAAATTATGCATGGTGGCTTTGCCACAACTACGATGTCAACTACATGATCATGCATGGCACTATGACAATATGATGCGTGCCATATGAACGGAACGGTGGATAGTTGCATAGCAATATATCTCGGAATGGGTATGGAAATGCCATGATAGGTAGGTATGGTGGCTGTTTTGAGGAACAATATGGCGGCTATTTTGAGGAAGGATATATAGTGGGTCTATGGTACCGGCGAAAGTTGCGCGGTATAAGAGAGGCTAGCAATGGTGGAAAGGTGAGAGTGCGTATAATCCATGGACTCAACATTAGTCATAAGAACTCATATACTTATTGCAAAAATCTACGAGTCATCAAAAACAAAGCAATCAACGCATGCTCCTAGGGGGAGGTTGGTAGGAGTTAACCATCGCACGCCCCCGACCTCCACACAAAGGTTGGCACTCTACAAATACCTCATGCTCTAACTTCGTCACATAGCGGTTCACCATACGTGCATAATACGGGAATCACTAACCTTAACACAAGTATTCTTAAATTGCATAATAACTCCACTATCATGACTCTAATATCACTATCCTCATGTCTCAAAACAATTATCAAGCATCCAACATCTCATTCTATTCAATGCACTTGGTGTGAAAATTTTACTACATTGACATTGGATGTTTATCATGTGAAGACTAGTTTCTTTAGCCTAAACACATTACCATGCTGTTTTAATGGACTCTCAAATAGATGTAAGTAAAGCATGAGAGTTCAACAATTTCTACAAAATATTACCACCACCGTGCTCTAAAAGATATAAGTGAAGCACTAGAGCAAAAACTATTCAACTCAAAAGATATAAGTGAAGCACATAGAGTGTTCTAATAATTTCTAGGCCATATTTAACTCTCTCAAATAGGTGTGTCCAGCAAGGATGATTGTGTCAAACTAACAAGTAAAGACTCAAATTATACAAGACGCTCCAAGCAAAACACATAGCATGTTGCGAATAAAAATATAGCTCCAAGTATAGTTACCGATGGATGAAGACGAAAGAGGGGATGCCTTCCCGGGGCATCACCAAGCTTAGGCTTTTGATTATCTTGATTTTACTTGGGGTGCCATGGGCATCCCCAAGCTTAGGCCTTTGCTACTCCTTGTTCCATAGTCCATCAAAGCAATACTCAAAACTTGAAAACTTCACAACACAAAACTTAGACAAAAATTCTCGTGAGCTCCGTTAATATGAGAAAGCAAACCACTACTCAAAGGTACAACAATGAATTCATTCTTTGTTTATATTGGTGTTAAACCTACTGTACTCCAAGTTCTCTATGATTCATATCCTCCAATATTACTCATAGATGCATCGGAATAAGCAAACAACACACGAAAAACAGAATCTGTCAAAAACAGAACAGTCTGTAGTAATCTGCTGGGTTCGCCTACTTCTGGAACTCCAAAAAATTCAAACTAAATTGGTAAATTTGCGCAATTTGTCTAACAATCAGCAGCAAAAATAATCAACTAAAAAGCACGCTCCAGTAAAATCTTAAGTCTACTTTAGCGAGTGCTGACGATTCTCTTTTTCACAGCAAGATCAAATAAACTTCACACAAGTCCTACCAAAGGTTCTACTTGGCACAAACACTAAACAAAACACGAAAACACATCTAATCAGAGGCTAGATGCAATATTTATTCCCTAACAGCAACAAAAGCAAAAAACATAAAATTGGGTTGCCTCCCAACAAGCGCTATCGTTTTACGCCCCTAGCTAGGCACGATTTTAATGATGCTCACATGAAAGATAAGACTTGAAGCACAAAAAGGAGCATCATAGAGCATGTGACAAACTCATCTAAGTCTAACATACTTCCTATGCATAGGCATTTTATACGCAAACAAATTATCAAGGAAAGCAAGATCTAGCATATGCAAGGAAGAAGAAGGAAACAAGATCAATCTCAACATGAAGAGAGGTAATCTAGTAACATGAAGATTTCTACAACCATATTTTCTTCTCTCATAATAATTGCATGTAGGATCATAACCAAATTCAACAATATAGCTATCACAAAACATATTCTCAACACGATCCACATGCATGCAAAGTTGACATTCTTCCAAAATAGTGGGATCAACATTAACTAAAGTCATGACCTTCCGAAACCCACTTTTATCAAACAATTCATAAGATTGGTCAATATCTAAAGTAGTGGGATCAAAAGTTGACACTCTTTCAAATCCACTTTCAATATTATGGCAAACATTATTATCAATCTCATATTCATGATGGGGTTTAAATAAATTTTCAAGATTGTAAGAATCATCACCCCAATCATGATCATTGCAACAAGTAGTGGGCAAAGCAAAATAAGCATCCCCAAGCTTAGGGTTTTGCATATCATTAGCACAATTGACATCAATAGAATTTATAGCAACATCATTGCAATCATGCTTTTTACTCAAGGAGCTATCATGAATCTCTTTATACTTTCTTTCAAAACTTCATCACAATTTCCAGACTCATAAATTTCAAGCAAAACCTCATAAACATAATCTAGTGCACGCAGCTCGCTAGCAATAGGTTCAACATAATGGGATCTCTTAAAGAGATTAGCAAGTGGATGAGGATTCATACTTTAGCAAGCGAAGATGCAAGCTAATTGAGAGCACATAGCAACACAAGCAAACAAGAAGCAAGCGAACGATAAACACACGGCGGAAGAAGGACGAATAAAATGGCAAGGGTGAAGTGGGGGAGAGGAAAACGAGAGGCAAATAAATGTAATGCGAAGGATAAGGGTTTGTGATAGGTACTTGGTATATGACTTTTGCGTAAGCCTCCCCGGCAACGGCGCCAGAAATTCTTCTTGCTACCTCTTGAGCTTGCATTGTATTCCCTCAAAGAGGAAAGGGAGATGCAGCACAACAGCGTAAGTATTTCCCTCAGTTTTTGAGAACCAAGGTATCAATCCAGTAGGAGACCACGCGCGAGTCCCTCGCACCTGCACAAACAAATAAGAACTTCGTAGCCAACGCGATAAGGGGTTGTCAATCCCTTTACGGTCACTTACGAGAGTGAGATCTGATAGAGATGATAATTATATTTTTGGTATTTTTGGTTTAATAAAATAGCAAATAAAAGCAAGAAAAGTAAAGTAGATGTAGATTGATAAGTTGAGAATAGACCCGGGGGCCATAGTTTTCTCTAGTGGCTTCTCTCATGATAGCGGTATTCTACGGTGGGTAAACAAATTACTGTCGAGCAATTGATAGAAAAGCGAATAATTATGAGACTATCTAGGCATGATAATTGTATATAGGCATCACGTCCGAGACAAGTAGACCGAAACGATTCTGCATCTACTACTATTACTCCACACATCGACCGCTATCCAGCATGCATCTAGTGTATTGAGTTCATACGAATAGAGTAACGCCTTAAGCAAGATGACATGATGTAGAGGGATAAACTCAAGCAATATGATGAAAACACCATCTTTTTATCCTCGATGGCAACAATACAATACGTGCCTTGCTGCCCCTACTGTCATTGGGAAAGGACACCACAAGATTGAACCCAAAGCAAAGCAGTTCTCCCATTGCAAGAACTATAGATCTAGTAGGCCAAACCAAACCAATAATTCGAGGAGACTTGCAAGGATATTATGAGCACACCTAAAAAGTTCAGAGAAGAACCAAATATCTTTCATAGATAACCTAGATCATAAACTCACAATTCATCGGATCTCGACAAACACACCGCAAAAAGAGATTACATCGAATAGATATCCTCGAAGACCGAGGAGAACTTTGTATTGAGATCTAGAGAGAGAGAAGAAGCCATCTAGATACTAGCTATGGACCCGAAGGTCTGTGGTAAACTACTCACAACTCATGGTGAGGGCGATGACGATGATGGTGAAGGCCTCCGTGATGGATCCCCTCCCGGAACAGGCTCCAAGATGGGATCTCCACGGGAACAACAGCTACGGCGGTGGAATTAGGGTTTTCCCTCTGCGTATGGGGTTTCTGGGGTACGTAGGTATATATAGGAAGAAGGAGGGCACCGGGGGGCGTGTGGGCCAGCCCCGAGGCAGGGGGCACGCCCTGGAAAGGGGGGCACGCCCCCACCCTCGAGGGCAGGCCCCTTGCCCCCTGACTTGGTCCTGACGTTTCCCGAGCGTGATTTCCTCCAAAAATATCTCTCGCGAAGGTTTCATTCCGTTTGGACTCCGTTTGATATTCCTTTTCTGCAAAACCCTGAAATAGGCAAAAAACAGCAATCTGGACTGGGCCTTAGGGTTAGTAGGTTAGTCCCAAAAATGATATAAAAGTGAATGATAAAGCCATTAAACATCCAAGACTTCATAAATAATAGCATGGAACAATCAAAAATTATAGATACGTTGGAGACGTATCACTGCTCTTCGTGCTCATGGGTTTGTGCCTTCTACAACTGACACGTCTTTGTTTATCTTTCAGTGACTGGAGGTGACTATGTACATTCTGGTCTATGTTGATGACATCATTCTTGTTAGTTTGTCTGCTGCTGCTACGGATCGGCTTGTGTCCTCTCTTGGTGCTAAGTTTGCTGTTAAGGACCTTGGGAGACTGCATTATTTTCTGGGTCTGGAGGTTCTTCATTCTGATGGTGGCTTGACCCTTACTCAGAATAACTACTCCCAGGATCTCGTCCATCATGCAGGTATGTTGTAGTGCAAGCCTGCTACGACTCCCATGTCTGTCACAGACAAACTGACAGCTCTTGCTGGTGACTTGCTTTCTCCTGAGGATGCCACGGAGTACCGCAACATTGTTGGTGGGTTGCAGTACTTGCTCATCACTCGACCAGACATATCGTTTGCAGTGAATAGTGTGTGTCGGTATCTTCATGCGCCGCGTGATTCTCACTGGTCAGCTATTAAGCGCATCTTGCGCTATGTTCGTCACACTGGTTCGTATGGTCTTCATCTTCAGTCGGCACCTTCTGGACTGATCTCAGCATTTTTTTATGCCGACTGGGCTGGTAGTCCTGATGATCGGCGATCCACGGGGGAACATGCTGTGTTCTTTGGACCTAACTTGATCGCCTGTCAAGCTCGCAAGCAAGCTACGGTGTCTCGGAGTAGTACTGAAGCTGAGTACAAAGCAGTTGCTAATGCCACAGCTGAGATCATGTGGGTGCAGTCTTTGCTTCGGGAGTTGAAGGTTTCTCCCACTCAGCCGCTTGTCCTATGGTGTGATAACATCGGTGCTACATATCTTTCATCCAATCCAGTATTTCATGCCTGAACGAAGCACATCGAAGTTGAATATCACTTTGTGAGGGAACGTGTTGCTCAGAAGCTTCTTCATATCAAGTTTGTTTCTTCTAAGGATCAGCTTGCTGATATTTTCACTAAACCCTTGTCCTTGCCTTCTTTTGAAGGATGTCGACGCAATCTTAACCTTCTGAGTGTTTCAGGACATAGTTAAGATTGAGGGAGGGTGTTAGACTAAGTATATAGTAGATATACGTGTTGTAACACAATCTGTATTTTGCATTGTTCCCTCTTATAAATATATGACAGCCGTGCCCACCTAGGGCATTGAGCATTGTTCCAAACCCTAGTTTGTCTAACAACTCGCATCTCGTCGGCCCGCAAAATGTGTTTGCAGTTCGCGGAAAAACGCCTTGCGTTCGGCGCGGACGGCCGCGGTTGCAGAAGCCGCATAACGGACCCGTAAAAAAGGATATTCGTGGAATATGTTTTTTTACGGGTCGGCTTTGCGGGATCTGGTTTGGTGGAGCTCGTCCCGGCCCGGAAAACCAAAATTTGCACCTTAATTTGATCTAGCATAATGCATTTTATTGCTTTTTCAACAACATTGGATACATAGACATCACCAAATCTTTGCTAGAATAGCAAGACCAAAGAAATAAAGAACCACAAGTATAGATTTGAGAAGATTTCCAACTTCCATAACTGCTCCCACTAGTTGAAGCAATATCTTCTCCATGCACTCATTGTTGATCTGTGAATTCTTGATCTTGCATTCTTCATTATTCTGAGGTTGCTTCCCCTCTAGTTGCACACGCATCCGCATCATTGCCTTCAATTCTACTAAGGAGTGCACCAACATCTATTAAGTTTCTTTCTATCAACAAATCAATGTATTGGCCCTCCCAAAACCAAAATGAGCATCCATCGTCCTACACAAAAGAATGAGCAAGTTCGAAATGAGCTACCACAATCGAACCAAAGAATAAGCTATCAAAATGAGCTACCGCAAGCGCACGTACCCCGTAGTTTTTGCATTTGAAGAACATCCGTCTGGGGTGCTTCGGCGTGCCCAAAGTTAGCCGCAACACTGTTCGCGTGCAGTCGTCGCACTGTATGAGCGGCATCGGCGAGCCATAGAGCCGCTGCGCGAGCGCCGAGCCCGGTGGACGGCTGGACGAATCCATGCCCGCAAACCTTCGGTGGCGGCGAGAGGTCGAACCCGTACCTGCATGCGGCGATGCACCCTTGCCGGGGTTGTGGGAGAGGCTCCCGGCCACTCCATCGCTTGGCGCAGCCACCGGCGGCAGGAAAAAGCCAAATCCGGCGGCCTGCGATGAAGTGCATCAGATCCACAAATCTGGCGGCCCGCCGACGTAGGGGGGAGAGAGGGGAGGCCTCGTGCGTGTGGCGGCCTTTCGGTGTGCTCCTGTCGTCTGCTTTCGCCGGAATTTTGGGCGGCGGCCCCGGCGGCGGCGTGAACGGGGAGAGGGGAGGTGGTTGGTGGGGGAATGCACGGGCTGAAATGTCCCTTCACCAACTGCTTCCGCTTATATGTAGGGCACCGCAGCGACGAGGGGGAAACCTGCCTATTCGCGGGTTAGGCCCGAAGTTTTGCCACGCCCCGCAAAAATATTTACAGGCCGAGGCGAGATGCGGGGTCTGATCGGACATGTTTTCTCGCCCCGACCTGCATTTTGGCGGTTATTTTGCGGGTCGGGGCGGGATGCGGTGTGCTAGAGTTCCTCTAACACTCCTCGAATAAGCCACATCACGCTTCAACGAATCCATGAGAAGCTAATATCCCACGTTGAGACTAGAAGTCTTCCAATCCCAATGGGCATCACATGTCAAATTCAAAAACGGTGAACATCATAACGTCTAACAAAGTTAAGGATAACATGATCATCGCAAGCGAAGGAAGACGACAAATGTAAAGAAATCAGAAGATATACACATCCTAGAACCATGTCGCTTCCATCATTTTCATCCAAAACTGAAGCTGGCCAAGATCAATTTTTTGGTAGGAACTAACGCTCGTCTATTCAAGAGCCAAATTCTAGACCTTCACTAGTAGAAAAAGGGCCATTTGTCCCGGTTGCGAAACCGGACTAAATGGTCGATACAAATGCCCTAGACCATTAGTCCTGGTTCTTATACCAACCGGGACAGATGGGGTTCCACGTGGCCACAACTAGGGTTTTTGTTTTTTTTTTGAAAA